>VXBP01008118.1:151069-615579 GCA_013400115.1 Rhinopomastus cyanomelas
TTCCTCTGGGGTTTAGGATTAAAGAGGTACCATCATTCCAGAGGAGAAACAACCTGGGTGGCCTTTTTATCACTAATAGGCTGAGGAGCTAGGCAGGACTGTGACTCCACTGAAAAGAGGCTCTGTCATACAAGAGGTTTTCCAGGTCAAGATTAAAGGCAAGCATCTCACATCACATGCGTCTTTGTACTGCACCCATGTTTTCTAAATGCTTTTGGCTTATCTTTAATGTTTATGCTTCTATCAAAAATAAACCCAGCTCCCATCTCTGCGGGTGTTGTATTTAACATCAACAGTGAATAGGCTTTTTCATTGCTCAATGCTAATATTCTTTCTGGTTTCAGTCTGCTTCTGGTACAAAAAGTTTTTGTTTTCAGTGGGGTTTTTTTGTCCTTTGCTTTCCTCTTTGTTTTTTTAACTGCGTGTTTCCTCCCTCCCATATCTGCTTTGGTTTGTGGCAATAGCTGAGTGTCTGTTGGTGACCCTGAAGCCTAGAACTTATTTCAGAGTTTGTTTGAGTGCAGCTGCCAGCACAGTCATCATCATTTTTAAAAGTTCTACTCATCAAATTGGAGAACTTGGGGATAATAGTAATTGTTAGAAGTAAAATGCTTTGAGCTGTGGTCAGAAATCTGGTCTGAAAAATCTTGCTGTAATGATAGTTGTAATGAAGTAGTTTTATAACTTTGTTAAAAATGTTGTGAGACTGAAGCCACAATCCAGTGGCATTTGGAAAATGGGATAAATTACTGATCCTGCGGAAGCTGGTGTGAGTGTTCCCTGTGTGTTTGGTACCCAAACCCAGCCTGGCAACACGGAGCCAAGGCGGTCTGTAATTCTGATGTCTGCTCAGCTCAAAGCCGCTGAGGTTCTAGAGCAAACAGGTATGGTCATCCAGTGACTCCTGCACCTGAGAAATGGTTGTTGGCTGAGCCCTCTCTGCAGAATCACAGTAGGAGACTCACTCCTTGCGCTCTGTGTGGTCTCCTCAGTGACAATGAGCTGTGTGTTTCTTTGTTTTGAATTAACCTCCCAGTAACTTTAATGCAGGTGTGTAGGCTTAGCCCATGTTGCTTCCCCATTGCAGCTGCCGTCGAGCAGTTCTGCCCCGTAAGCTGTGCTGTGCAGCCTTTCCATCACTGAACCTGACAACTAAATGTGCAAATTCTATTAACAGCAGGTGTTCACGGAGCTATGACTTTTCATTTAGCCCACTTGCTATTTGATGACCCAAATGATTTCAGCTCTTCTAATTACTTATTTAAGGACTATTGATCTCTCAGGTTTCTTCTGGGAGGCCTCACGGAACAGTGTATCGCACAAATAGCATCATAGCTGCCTGCAAATGAAGGCGAGCAGGCAGACTCTGGTAGCAGTGTAGTAGCCAGGCAGGTGCTTTATTTTAGGCTGAGATCTGTGTGAAATATTTATGCACTGATTTAAATACTAAAGAGCTGGAGTTCTTGCAGGTCTGAGAATACAGCTGTAGGCTAGTCAGCAGTTGTGTCGTGGTAGAAAGCCCCACAATTATGTTCTGAAGACTCTCTGCACTCGGGGGCCTTTGCTATGAACTACAGAGGTCTGAGTCGCTGTCTTTGGCTTTCTGTTCCTGGAGTGCCAGAGCAGGCACAGGAGACGCGTTTCTGGTTCACACGGAAGTGCTGCAGCCTTGAGAATTAACATGGACATCGCCGTACAGCACACTTCCTGATAGCTTTTTTCAGTCTAGCATTTACAGTGTTTAAAACCCTAGTGTATCTGCGTTTGTGGGTCTCGTCTGTGCCGTCTTCCCGCTCCAACTTGCCAAGAGTTGTGTGGTTTATGGAATCAGTGAGCTTTTGCAGATAGTGCAGCGAGATCGGGTCTCTACTAGGGTGCTGTAAAGCTGAGACTGAGCACTGGATGTTCCTTCTCACTGTAAGGTCATCAAGTCCAGCCTTCACCCCAGGTCACCACTAAACCTTAAGCACCAGGTCCATACCTTGTTTAAATCCCTCCAGGAATGGGCACTCCACCGCTGCACTAAGCAGCCAGGTCCACTGTCCAACAACCCTTTCAGTGAAGGAATTCTTCCTAACCCCCAGGCTAAACATCCCCTTTCCAGCTGGAATTCATAGTTTGTGTTTGAAGCCGGCCTGGTGAATTTGGTGTGCATTTCATTTAGTGTAAAACACTTCTTTGTCTGCAAAATTGAAGTTTGTAAATGATTGGACATTTTCCCCTGTGGAAGTGAAAGGAGGAAGGAGGTTCCCCCCTTTCCTTGCAGTTCTGCCGCATTGTGCACCTTGCAGTTAGTTACCAAGCTGTGTTCTGGCACTCACCCCTGATAACAATCTTCCAGGCTTGTGCTGCTGTACCCTGGAGCGTGGCTGCTCTTCCCAAGGGACAGGCAGGATGCACCAGCGCGCGTCTCTGGTCTGTACTCGCTAATTGATCTCTGGCTTGTTCGCTTCCAGCAAGGTCGCAGAACTGGCAGCTACAAAAACAGTGTTCTGTGGAAAATTTAAAGGGGAAGAGTAGAGGGACCTAGCGTGGGATGGTTTGTTTGTTTAATTAATCAATACTTCATTTGTTGGATCATCTGTTTTGCTTCTGCTGTAGTCTGAAACTTGGAAAGAACAGATGGCAGAAGTTTGTCCAGTGTGATCTGTTCCTTCAGTTGGCGAGTTGTGCACTATCTCAGTCATTGTTCTGCTCTCTCTCTGTAGTCCTGCTTGTGTCCCTGTTAGAACAGGGCTTCAGCATTCTAATTATAGTTCCGATCCTGTAAAGGCAAAATGATTTCTAAGCAAATAGTGTGATCTTCTCGGATGTCTGTCTCTGCGGAAGACAAGTGGTGCTGGCTTGCGGGACATCCCTACGTGCTTTTTACAAAGAGGTGTGAAGGCCTCCCTGCTGCTGTTTCAGAACCGACTGGTTAATTCAGGCCCTTTATTATGTGACAGGTGATGGAAATTTGGGCTTATAAACAGCGCAGACAACCAACAAACCTCTGGTGTCAGTCTGCAGATGCCAGGGCCTGCGCTGCTTGTTAAACACCACGCAAGTAGCGCTGGCTGTCTTTGGCATTGTTACGGATGCCCTTTTTATAGCGCTCTGAATGCGGCGGCTGCGCGCAGCAGGTACCAGCACAATGAGCGCGGCCTCTGCTCCAGGGCCACGTGCTGTCTGTTCCTCTGGCCCAGCCAATCTGAGGATGTTTGTGTGCTGGTTTTTAAAGCCGTGTACATGCTGCCTGTGTCTGGTCTGGCAAAGCCATGTGAGAACTGCAAAAAGAGAGGCGTTAGCAAAGCTGAAGTGCTTAATTACTTGAAAGAGAGGGGAGTCCATGGGGTCTGAATAAAGGAAATGCACAAATGCAGCACTGGGATACTCCGGGCAGGACTGAACTGTGCCACATCATACAGGGCTTCAGGACTGGGGTGGCAGAGACTGCAAGAGGGATGTGGTTGACAAGGTGAGAACTTGCGTGCTCTAGAAACACAGGAATAATCAAAATGGAGTGAGGATACAGATCTGTTACAGGAAGAAGCTGGAGCAACTGCTACCAAGACTGACAGATGGCCAGTTTTTTCTGACTCTCTGTGTGGAGGCAGAGGTCAGTGCAGCATCCTGTTTGCTGCAGTGCAGGCAGCGTACCCAGACCCAGCTGGGCTGACCTGCTAAACCAGCCACGAGTTCCAGTTAGCTGCAGCTTTATGAAATGGTTTGTACTCTGTAGATTAGCGTTTTCTCACGTGGACAAAACAGTTAATTTGAAGTAAAATGCTCGTGCAGAGCGTTTGCAATGTTTATTTCTGAGGTTAAATGCCTGTGGTTTACAAACCCTGTTCTGAACTTCAGCTTGTACAGTCTGTCCATATTTTCTTGTCAGGAAAAAACAGTTGATGAAAGTGATTTGTCCTTAGAGAGCTGTTTTCCCGATCTTGCTTTACTCACTGTTGTCTGTTTGGAAGCACTTGGGCTTGGAGCCTGTCAGCAGCGGTCTGTGGCTTTGTGTGGAACCTACTGAGTGGCATTTTGGAGTTGGATGCTTGGGTAGAGAGAAGTAAAGGCTGGGTGCCCAATCTGCTGGGAGCAGGAAGAGCCCCTCTACCCAAGGTTAGACATGACTCTTTCTGTGAAAGGTAATTGCTGGTGTTTGATGCTTTAACTCTTGTGCGAGACGTGACAGCAGAGAGAGGAGACAGAAAACGAATGTGTTAAATTGTTGTGAACCCCTGAGCTAATGAATTGATTTGATACTGTTTATTCTACTAGAACTCGAAGTGATTAATTGAATAAATGTTTGTTTGAATCTTTAATTTGTCTATAAATATGGATGGTAATTAGTGAGGAGGCAAGAAGTAATGTGGAGAGTCACCTTGGGCAGGGAGTGAGCTGCAGGATGCCTTCCTGGGAGCCGGCGGTGTCGTTACGGCATCAAACCTCTGCCACCAAGTGGCAGTTGGGTTTCACTGCCTGGCACTGGCCTGGCCCCAGGAGCTCCTCAGCAGCCCAGCACTGCCACTGTCTCCAGGGAAGGTCATTGAGCCTCAGGCAAAAGCACAAATAAATATTCTTTATGCAAAAAGCTTCAGGAGTTTCAGCTTTTCCAGCACCATACAGATGTCAGCCTGCAGTGTGTGACCGCGCCTGCCCTTGGCAGCTCCTGTTTTCTGCTTAAACTTAACTTTGGGTGTAGTGGTTGGTCTTTTGCCCAGTGCAAGGTGCAGCCCCAATCTAAAGAGGTAGTGGGGTGGAGGAGTGGTTCATGTTGATGTCTGACTGTTGAATGGATAAGGGCAGACCAACCTGTAAAGCTGTCTCAGGGGATGAATCATTTATCTGCCGTCACTCTCTAAAAAGTCTTTATTTCTATCTAATACACTGCTGTCTGCTTCAGATGAAAATAAAGTGATAGAGAAAAGCAAATTGAAAGAGGAGAACAGAATTAAGGATCCAACACAGGAGCTGTTACACACGTGGGTCGTCTGGATACGTGTTCATTTATTGAGCAGCGCTGTCACGGGTAGCGTGGGTGTCACCACTGTGTGGTTGTAGCTGAACAAAACGAAGCTGAGTTTTGTCTCCCCGTGATGCTGCAGCTTGAGTATGTGCTGGTGTAAGAGTTGGTTCGCTCCTGTGTCTCACAAAAACGTGCAGGTGCAAACGTTGAATTAGAGAAGCAAACGCAGCCACTGTTGAACAGAACAGTAAAGCTGCTGTTCCAGAACAATCTGAGCAGTTCTGGGACTTGGCACACATGGCAGAACCACTGACCAAAGTGAAAGGTGTGATGTGTCTTCCTATTTAAACACTCTGCATTAAATCAGTTAGGACATGATACAGAGGTAGAGTAGCTCTGTGTTCTGTTTGTCTTGAATGGTTTTTGGGCTAAATAAGAGGACAGCAGGCAACAGGAGAAGGTTTTTGCTCCTCAGCAATCTAAGTGTGTTCTTCTGAAGGGGCTACAGGGGGTTTCTTAGCCCCGTGGGGCAGCTTCTTGCTGTGAGAGTGGGTCTGCAGCCTCTCTGGGAATTACAGGATTCCATTAAGGTGGAGCAAGCCTCTTGTAGGGCACACTCCTGCCTGTTCCTGGTGAGGAAGTGCTGCTGTGTGGCGCTGCTTCTTTCCAGCAGAATTCCTGTGTGCCCTCTGTCCCATGCATTATTCAGCTGCAATACATAATTGAAGGACTATAAAGCCACACTTACTTAAATTGCTTTGCTGAGCCAGAGAGGGGGTTGCCTTGTCTGGGCTTTTCCTTGGCCTTTTTCTGTGGTTGGTTGAAGTGGGGGGATCACGGCCTGATCAGCCGGGAGCTGTTGAGAACCGAAACGCTTAATCACTGCTGATGGTCACGATTCGAATTAGATTAGAAAAAGGTAAGCCTGAGTAACAAAGACTAATTAATTAGCAGCTGATGTTAGAATATAGTGTGTTCTGCAGGTATCTCCTCCTCTGATAGCAACATCTTTGTAAAATAGAGCCTTAGCAACTGTTCTCCTCTTGAAGCACACAAATCTCGTCGTAGCAATCACACCCCTCTGCCTCGAATTGTCTAGACTAAACACGCTTTCTAGGAGTAGTGTCTGGGTAGCAAATGAGTGGGTAGAACATCTGCTTTCTCATACAGGTCTGCGACAAAGACAGCCTCAAAGGGAAAAAAACAACCCAGTCTTAGAGCTTTCTTCCTGTTCTGGATTTCTTTTTGTCAGACTGATATCACAGGATAGTATTTCCAGTACTCCCAGTGCTCTGAAGTGCCCTGGGCCTTTTTGCTTCAAAGGTGGGCCAGTAGCATTTTGCACATTTAATCACTGCCAAGCAGAGCATTTGGATATTAGACAGACAGGGTGACTGCCTGTGCTTTGACAACCTACCCAGGGCCCTGAGGGAGACCTATGAAGAAAAAAAAGTGCATTTCTTGGGCAACTCGGCAAAACGGCTGAATTGTGGTATCTCCAAACCTATTTTCATAGATAGAACAGGGCGTTCCTCTGTTAAACCTTGTTAGCAGGTTTTGTGATGGTCCATGCTAACCCTTTTCAGGTGTCTGTTGATAACGTTTAGCTCCTTTGAAGCACTTACAGGATGTTGTCTCTTTTGTACTTTCATTCTTCATTGTTTTCTCTTCCTTGTGGGTGGAAACAATCAACCAGAAGCATCCCTGTGTCACTTGACACCTCTCTAGAGCTCTGCTGCTCTGGATTTGCAAGTACTCCTAGATGTGGATGGAAGCACCAAGCCATGGTCTGCTGTTCACCCCTCTGTGGTGTGGATAACCCGCTCATCCTGCCCTTCTGCAGTTAAGTTCTTGTGCTTGTGCCATCGCTTATCCCAACCTGTAGTAACTGGGGCATGCTGCTGACAGGTCGTTACAGCGTGGCAATCTCCAGCAGAGGGGCCCTTGCTGTATTCTGTGTTTTTTTTGTCTTCACACTTTCCTTGTGACACCTCCATCTGCTGCTCTGTGCTTGTATGGTTGTTGTGAAAAAGCAGAACCAAGCACATCTTTTCTTCTCTCTACAGACAGGACAGATGACACAAAGGTTCCCGCGAAGCTTGCATCATCTACTGGTTTTAACTCGTTGGGCAGATGTTTTGTTCAGAACTCAGCTCCCTGGCTTCGTAGTTTTTCTGACCTTTGGCAATCTCGCAGTTATCACAGTCTGCTGCAGTGTGGAAGGACTGAGCTTCGCAGCAGCACGTTCTCTGGGGGCCTGAACCAAAGCCTGCTGTAATTGCTTTCTGTCCTTAATTACTTCACTGGGCTTTGAGTCGGGTGGAGAGTGTAGAGGACACACACTAACCAGTAGCCTCGCTGTCTTCTGGCACCTACACTGCTACCTGTTGTCTTAGGAACACCTCAGTACTTCTTCGTTGCTTTTCACTTTCCCATTTCAGCGTCTCCAGTTGGTGTTCCGCAAGCTAAACAGTGCTGCACAGAGCTCTTTGATGTGATGGCTGTGCGCTCTAGCCCCTTCCCGTGCTCTCCACAGAAATTCCATCTCTCCTGGCTCTGTGCAGAATGGGAGCACAAGAAATCCTGGCAGGATTAAATCGGGTCCCTTGCGGATGAAAGGTGCAGTCTTCAGGAACAGAGGCCGTGCAGAATGTGCAGACAAAGCCCATTTTCATAGAATCATGGAATCATTAGGGACTGGAAGGGACTTCGAAAGACCATCTAGTCCAATCCCCCTGGCACAGCAGGACCACCTAGACCAAGTCACATAGGAACACATCCAGGCGGGTCTTAAACGCCTCTAGTGAAGATGCTTTAGAAGCCATGAATTGGTAGCACCTTTCCCCATGTCTCCGTTCTTCAGCAGCAGGGACTAATCTTAGCGATTCTGCGCCGACGGAGAATTTTGAGTGTGCGTTTGGATTTCCAAAGAGGACCCTAACGAGCGTGATGTGCATTGTGGAATCTTCTTCTTTCCACGTAGCTGCGTGTAATTGTTCTTGAGCTGCCTTTTACCTAAGCAGTCCCCATTAGCTGAAGCACTTGCAATCACTGAGTTAATATTCTTGATCATGTTAGCAACATCTGCTCGGGGAGTTCCTGCACTTGCAGTTGTGCGTGTGTGAGCGGAGCGGGGGGAGTGCTCTCCTGTGGAACTGAGCTGATGAGTAATTGCTGAGTGGCAGTAACCTCTTAACCCCGTGGAAAGGCAACCACAGACACCATCCCTAATCGTGCCCTCAGCCGAGTGAGTTTGTGTGAGATGGATGAGGGGTCTGTGGCCAGGGACAGCCAGGTCTGTTATGTTTAGCACGGGGTGTTCTCCATCCTTCTCAACACTCTGGTTTGCAAAAGCCTGTAAGTTTTTCTTGTCATAATTGCTTTTGTGCCCTGTTACCTGTGATCCTCTGTGCTGCTGTTCATGGTGACTGTTCCCTGTGGGGTTCAGCATTCCTGATTTGAATAGATTGTCTGTTCCGCATGGTGCTGGGATGATGGGGACACACTGGGGGATGTTAGTTAGGACTGAGTCCATGTGTCATTTCGCATACTTGGCTGTGTGTGTTACAGCTGCCCTCTCACAGGCTGCTCCTGAAGCAGATTCTTCTGGAAAGACTCTGTTAGGAGGTGCCCAGTCTGCTGTCTGTACCAGTGAAAGGAGCACATTGCTGTTAGATTGCCCCAGAGCAGCATAATTCAGAGCATCACTGGAAGAGTGCAGTGGTCAGACACAATAACAGCCCCATCAAATATTGATAAAGTAGGATTATTAATTAGAGCGGGGGTGTAGGATTAAAGTGTCCCTGGAGATTCATCTCCCTTTGATGCAAGAGTGTGGTTTTGTGGTCAGAGAGTGGGAAGCTCAGGAGAACTGGAATCTTTTCTCATCTCTTCACTGTGTTTGCTTAATGTCCTCAGCGGTTCGCTGTATAATGCTGTTGACCAGAGTTCACAGAACTGTGATACGCTCCTGTGGTGGCTCCGCTGAGAGAGAACTTCACAAGGACCTCTGTTAGCTTACTTCAGTCTGATTTGTGGCCATAACCCAGCGAAACACCTCTGAACAAGCTGCTGATTTGCAGTCTGGTTGTCCTGGAGTCTCATCCTCCTTTGCAGAGCTACGTCCTTCTATGAGATGGTGAAGACACTGGATTGGTACCAGAGAGCGGGTGTCACTGGGCTGCTGGGTCCTCTAGTGTAGAGCTGGAAGGTAGTGTTTTGCTTCTGACAGCCTGTGTAGTGCTGAACTAGGCAGATATCAAAGCAAAGAGAATTAACTAAATTTCCTGGCTACGCCAACCTTGTTTAAGAAGGAGCTTTCACATGTCTCACACTTGAAAAAGACCCTGCAGGTTAGCAATGCGACTTCCTTTTAGAACAAAGCCCTGCTCTGCATTACTAATAACAGCTGAGGTCAGGAAAACAGAATTTCCCTTTGAATTTCTTTTGAACAGCATCTGCATTCTCTGCCTCACTGGTGTTAGCTTTTCTTTTCCCCAGTTTTGATCCACCAGGACAGCACAGCTTGTCTCTTCAGGTTCTCCCTGATTCTGATATTCTACCTAGAAGTGGTGTTGTAGACCTGTTACAATCCTACAAGTTCTGTAAATTCATTCTTTCATTCCAAGGCACAGAGTGCATGTTCTCAGCAGCCTTTGGTTCGTGGTGTTTGTGCAGCAGCATTTTAACATTCCTGTGTGCCCCAAGGCTTTTCCAACTGATGCAACTCCCCAGCCTGAAGCATCATCTTTTCTTGTTTCCTTGCTCCCCCCCGCCTCTTCTTTGAGTGTTTCCCTGCTCCCTAGAGCCATTAGATGCTCTGACTATGCACTTGAGGGGATCAATATGCTTTTGGTATTCAGAGACATTATTATTCTGAGACTGCAGGACTAGTATGTATTCATCCTATTAACATCTGCTCAAAATTCCCAACATCCCCGCGGAGCTAACGGAGAACGACCGTTTTGTCCTTGGTCAGGCTCTGTGGATCGGGTGCCCAACACCTGCCTTATTGTTGGCCAGATTCCACTTCACTCCACTTTGGTTTGACCTTATTTCACCCCTAGACGCTCAGTTTCAGATGGATGAATGAATTGGGAAGTGCTGCTGCCGTGGCAGCTCCTGTGGGCCGCTGCCCAAGGAAGTTACCAGGTTCCCAAATTGTAGAGACTTCTGACTGAACGGTCCCTTCGTTGAGCCCCCCAGGATGTGCCCCCGGGTAATTGAAGGGCAATGTCTGTGAAGCAATAGAAAAAGACAGGAGTTGGAGCCCTCCGCTGGGCAAACCACTGTCCTCACTGGCCAGCGTAAGGGCCTTTCCAGAATTCCCTTATCCTGGCCTTCACAGCCCACAAACTTCTGCCTGACATGTTCCTTTCTGCCAGGCTGTGCTGCAGGGTGCAGCTCCCTTGCCTTGGCTCCGACTGCAGGTTCCTTTGGTTCTGGCTGAGCCTTTGGTGCTTCCCCCGAACCCGCGAAGTGCTGTCAGCACCAGCCGGCCAGCGGGGCTGCCAGCGCTGCAGCCATCTGCAACAAACCCGCTGCTTCCCAGGGCTGCCTTTCGCTGTTGTTTTTAGCAGGCTGCCCTCCAGTGGCTTGAGAGGCTGCTCCGAGCAGGGAGAGTCGAGCGGAGAAGGGATTTTGGTGGATACCTTGGATCATTGGGACAAAAACAGCAGGGAAAAGGCCTCCCCACAGCCAACGCAACTTCAGAACGCTCCGAGATGCAGGCAGTGTGCAGAACACATCCTTCTTCCTGCTGTAACACGTTAGAGCGGAAAATCTTGCCTGAAACCTTCTTTACCCTGGTAGCTGATCAGCATTCTCATCCTCCCGCCTGCCAGCAGAAGCCCTGTGGAAGGGATTCACCTCCACCGGGGCAGCTGTGAGCAGTGGAGGAGGATCAAAGGGGCTTATAGTTGACCTGCAGCACTTCAGCAGAGTCTCGAGTAGATCAAAGGGGACCTGGAGACTCAGAGCCTGACTTCTGTAGTGTCTTTTAGAGATAACTTGGACTCTGTCTTCATGCCACATACGTCATCAGCGGCCCTGTCTGTTGGGGAGGAAGCTGTAGGTGCTCTAACCACGTGCTGGATGTTCTCCTTTCGGCTCTTTTGTGGAAGACGCACGTGATGAATGTCTCTGCGCAAGCAGCCGATACCAGAAGGATGTTGAAAGGGTGCTCTTTCAAGGGGACCTGGTGCTGTCCGAATGTCTCGGTTAGAGAGGATTTCCTGCCGGTTTTGTTGGCTCTTGGAGCTCTGACACAAACGGTCGCTGGCGCAGCCCATCGCGGAGAGGCCACTGCCACAGGATGGCGCCTGAGGGCCGGGCTTGGAGGGCCGGTGTGTGCGAAGGGCCGGACCCCAGCCCGCCCCGCGGGATGTGGCTGTTCCTTACATTCAGCCTCACACAGGTATTTGCTATGAAATTCGCTAAATAAAAGTTCGTTCTGCCTTTGTCCTTCTCTTCCTCAACACTCCGGTGTTGTCTGAAAGGGGCTGTTCTGCTCCGGGAAAG
Organism: Rhinopomastus cyanomelas; assembly: GCA_013400115.1. NCBI lineage: Eukaryota > Metazoa > Chordata > Aves > Bucerotiformes > Rhinopomastidae > Rhinopomastus > Rhinopomastus cyanomelas. Next base: position 162,537 of record VXBP01008118.1, read on the forward strand.
TGAGTGTGGGACAGAGCAGAGCATCCTGTGCATGGCTCTACAGAGCTGCTGTTGCACAGCAAGACACAGCAGCCGCTGCTGGCTCTTATCTTGCAGTCACCTAGGACTGAGCGGGGTGAGACGCTCAGTTCTCTCATCAGGCAGAGTGATTTCCCTGCCGGCAGTTCTGATTAGCACTGATAGGAAACTTGAATTGATGGTGTCTGACAAGTGCAATCAGGGTGTCTCAAGACTGGAAGCTGATGTGATATTGCCAGGTTTTAATAACAACTTGGGTTCTGTCTACGAGTAAAACTTTATTCCTTGGGTGCTGCGGCAGGGCTTGCAGTCCTGCAGGGCTTCAGGAGGTGTCTGTTACAGTGGTTTGGCAGTGCTGGTGGTAACAGGAATTTCGTTTCAACCCTCCTGTTCCCAGACGATGGCCTTTGCTTGAACTGGCACCTTGGAGAAGGGCCGTCTGCTGGCCAGGCGGGAAAGGGGTGGCAACAGCTTCGGGTGTTCCAGGAAAGAGCAAATTTCCAGTGAAAGATTGGACCCCAGAAAACCCTCAAGCATTTTGTCACCAAACTGCACGTGAGCCTTACAGTCTACAAAAGTGCCCCGTGGGTCTGTAGGCTTGAGATTTCAAAACCTGAGCTTGTGCAGAATACCTCTGGCACTTCTCAGTGGAGACTGGGAGCAGAAGAGCAGACTGACAGCGGTGCTTTTTGCACGCTCTTGAGCAGAGGTTAGTTTCTTAAGTAGCTCACCCAGTGTAGAATAAGAAGATGGAAGGGTTGTGCTGAGCACCCTGGAGCTCCCCTGTCCCTTTTCCCTTAATCCAGCTTGCCTCTCGCTGCCCCATTTCCAAGGCAGGCGCTTCCGGCTTGCACAGTCCCCTGCCCACTGGCTGAGAATAGAAGCCTTGCTGTTACGCTGTCCTTAAGTCTCCTGTAATGAGCGTTGCCCCGGCGAAAGCAGCTGTGTTCTCTGGCTCCAGCTTTAGTGCTATGGTAAAGAGCAGATTATACTGGCGCTGGGCTGCAGCCATGCGGAGGTAGCACAAACCATGACCAGTTTGGGGAAGGCTTTAGCAGGGATGACTAAGGACTTGGAGCTTATGCTTTAGATAACAAATCCACCCAGTTGTGCTCCTTCTTTGGAAATGTAGTCAAGCCCAACAAATCGGGGCCTTTACGGAGTTGCATTAGGGTCCCTTAATTGGACTAAGCTGGTTAATACCCATATTGGCTCTCGTATGCCCAAGGGTCCAGCAGAGAAATGGTCTGTCATTATGCTGGAAAAACCTGCTGAACTAGCAACTGGGAGTGTTGGAAATGTTGAATTCAAACTTCCTCACGCAGAGACACTGCTTCAAGGTATCTTGATTATTGTAAGGAAGCCAGGTGTCTTGACCTTGGAGGGCGTCATTAGCTTGGGCTTTGAGGGGCACTCAGTGAGCCTTGGGTACTTGTTTTTGAGAGGATCATCCCTCCTAACCCGCTCCAACCCCAGAACTCAGCATGTGCGACCTGGCAGCGGTAAGGCATGAGCGTCGCCTCCATCTGTGGAAGATTTTGGCCAAGATCTATGTCCTGCTGCCATTTCTCAGGTGCTCAAATCCAAATCCCGTTTCAGACGCATGAAGCAGTACCGTCAAGGTCTGGTGTTCCGGTGTGCAGTACTGGTGGCGTACTGGCCTGCTCAGCAGTTCAGTTGAAACCCCATCGGTGTGAGCTCAACAGGAAGACCAGGTGAAGGCTCCAGAGTACAACTCGGTCACTAGCACAAGATGCTAGTGCTTGAGAAGGTGTCTCTAATGTATTGAGACACTGGGAGTGTCCTTCTGTGGAGCTTTTTAATGGTTCAGCCTCTGCTAAACTGTTCTGCTCTTTTCTGAGGCCAGCTAGTGTGTAACTAGCCAGGCTCTTCTCAGTGTCGTCTAGTGACAGGAAAAGGGGCAATGGGTGAGTTCCACGTGAATGTGAGAAGGAACTTCTTCAGTGAGGGTGACAGAGCACGGGAACAGGCTGCCCGGGGGGGGGGTTGTGGAGTCTCCTTCTCTGGAGACGTTTAGAACCCGCCTGGACATGTTCCTGTGTGACTGGATCTAGGTGGTCCTGCTGTGGCAGGGGGACTGGGCTAGATGATCTTTCGAGGCCCCTTCCAATCCCTGAGGTTCTGTGATTCTGTAACACAGCTTCTGTAGCGAAGGGCTCTGTCAGGGGGATGGGGTGCCACAGGCCACACAGGAGTAGTTGCAGAGCTGCACCAGACTTAAGCCTCTGTGGGAGGACCTCTGCTTCCTTACGCTTGGGGATTTGGGACACTAATTCTAGTTCATGAAAGCTGAGCGTGTCCTTCAGGTAGGCACACGAGCCCTGCATTTCCATGGGTGGTTCCAGAAATGGCTGTGTTCAGTCGGGGAAGAGTGGTGTTCCTTGCAGTGTTAATTCTGTGATGGTTTTGTAGGTGCTTGATTTGGAAAAGGTGACTCCTTAGGGGGATAGTTCACACAGGTGAGGGAAAAGATTGCTGTGCAGAAAGATTCTGCACGTGCCAGTGTTTGGTTACGTCCCCTGACGGCACAGCGAGCGTCTGCAGAGAGAGATGAGTTCCAGATGGTTGTGGTAACTGGCAAGAAACTAATACTGAGGCTGATCTTGAGAAAACAGATTGGAGACCCCAGAGATGAAAGTGGGGGCAGGGTGGTCCTGATAAGGCTGATAACACATGATACATCATCTCTGGGGCTCTCCAGGGCAGGGTAGTGAGATGAACCATTTGCTCCTCAATTGCAGGGTTCTGGTGGTGAAAACGCTTACTGTGACTCTTGTGCTTTCTGCACTGAAGGTAAAGCGAGGCAGTAAATCCCCCACTTCCCTGCACGTGCCCCACCAGTGGCAGTGAGGGAGTGGACACTGCGTAGTGCCGGATTGCTGCTGTCTCCGTGGGTCTGTCTGCACCAATTCCTCACTGTCCCTCGTGTTTCTTGCTTCAACCAGGAATTTGTGTCCTCTTACCCGCCTTCTATTTTGAGTTGTCGGTGGAAGGGTGAGGCACTGTGCGTAATTCTCGTCACAGCTAATTTAATCCAATTGTGATGGGGTTTAGAGCTGCTTGGCAGGACTCGGCGGAGTCTGAGCTCTCTTTTTTCAGTTATTCTCAAAGCAATTGACACCGATAATTTTTTCCGATTCTAAAACTAAACACCAAACAGTGGTGGTGTGAAGTGATTTCTGTGTTAGGTGGGTGCTTTTCCTCTTGATCTCTGCAGCTAATCCTTAGTTAGGAAGAGGGTTCCTGTGCACTTTAGGAGTTCATCTGTCTGAGGGGCTTGCACATCTTGTTAAGGTGTGAGAGACAGCAGCGCAGACTCACCTGGGCTAACTCTGCTCTTTGGGATTAACAAGGTGCTTTTGGCTGCTTTTCTCTTTGAACAAAGCAGCCTCTATCAGAAGATGATTGATCCTCATCTGGAATTTGTAAACACAAACTAATAGAGGAGCCTGCATCCTAGAAGTGACCCCTGACCACCGCCCCCCGACCCCCCCAACCCCATTGTGAGCTCCTGTCACTGCTACAGAGGAGACTCTGGTTTTGTTTTCTTGATTAGATGGGGGGGTTCAAAAGCAGACTGCAGAAAGCCACCCTGAAGCCCTTGTCGCTTCGCCTTATCCCGTGAATCTGTGGTTCCTCCCACCTCTGACAGCCCTGGCAGTTCTCAGAGGTGCCCCGTGTCAGCCGTCGCTGCACCGCCTGGAGATCCAGCTGGCTCTGCCCTGCGCAATCCAATCCGTGCGGTCCAGGCAGTGTTTTCTCTTTGTTCCGGGAGCATGAGTGAAGCTTTGGCGACTGGACAGGGACTCTGTCCACTCTGTTAGTGCTAGTCCCCGGTTCGGCCGAGCATGGAGCGAGTGCCTCTAGTAGAGAGAGTTCTTCCAAGTCCGTAATGTGGGGAGAGCTGCTCTGTGCTAGTTGGCAACTGCTGTTTCTCCCCAGAGTGTTTTAGAACAGCCACTCTTAGACTTGTCATGGAATTAAAGAGAGCTACCTCCAGGGCGTTCAGTGCTGCTCTCCTGCTGCCACTTGTCCTCTTGTTTTGGGGTAAGTTTTTGTCTTCTGTGCCTCATTCTGACCCAACTATGCAGTGACTGTGCATCAAGCCTGTGCTCTGCCTTTGTGTTGCAGAGGGGACTGATCAAAATGTCACTCTCACAGTTAGATTTGGAGCCTGAGAACTCCTTGACTGGAAGGTAACAGGCATTTTGCTGGAGAGATGCTTCTCCTTCTGTTTATTTCTTGTCTCCTTGTGTCTTTGTCCCTGGGCACGCACGTGTGTTCACAGCAGCTGGCAGTGTGTGCACTTTGATGTAGTGAAATCAGCAGGTACTTCTCTATTGAAAACTTGTGAATGTTATGGTTGTGCCCACGCAGAGAAGACACAGAGCTTGATGTCCACTTTGTACCCTCTGGAAATACAGGTGGGCACCAGCAGTGTACCCGGGGGAGGATGTACTGGGATTCCCTGTGTTCACATGAAGGTGTGCTTGGCATCTGGGAGTCACCCTTGTGTGCAGTCTCTCATGTTCCCTGCAAAATAGGTTTCTGTTGCATCTGGAGTGGGTGCCTGGAGATCTGCTGGGCCCAGACATCTGGTTTAGTCATCGAGGGATTATAAGGTCATGTCAGGAACGTGTCCAACCTTTTACTGGAAAGTATGATTGGGATTGAACCTGCCTCCTTATCCTCTCCTTGGCACTGCCAGGCAAGGTCCCGTGTAAAGTCCTGGTTGGTTTCCATTGAGGCAGCACAGGAACGATCCATGATGTGGAGAAGTGGAGGTGAAACAGGGAGGGCTTGCAGCACATGCCAGTTGCCTTTCTGCTGTGGCTACACACTGAACACTGTCTGGCATTTTCTCACACTGGTGGGTGGTATTTATGTACTTTTTGAGAGTTGGAGCAAGTGTTCAGCTTTTCTTTTGATTCCCCCTTGAAGCCTCCCTAAACGTCCTGAGCTCTGAGCGCCTCACTCTTTGAATAGGGAAGTCAAAATGGTTTTATTCTTGTCTTTTCCCCCCCTCTTTCTCTCACCACTGTCTTTGTCTGGTGCATTCGCTCCAAGTGCCTGGAATTCCTCTGGCCACAGGGAAGCAGCAGGACTGTCCTTTGTATCTAGTAACCATAGCTACTGGTTTGGAGTGTGAAGCAATTATGGTGGCTTTGTGTTGTGCGGGAGGAAGGCCCATTGCTGCTTTGGTGTCGCTCTGTGTGCGGCTGCCAGAGTGCTGGCGTGTTTCTGCGGATCTGTGCTCCTGGCCCGCGGCACCGATAGCTTCTTGCTCTTGGGCAGGGAGGGCTCTCTTCTGGAGCAGTGATTTACTGAGAACGTTTGGCCTTTGGAGGGCAGGTGGATGACCTGTCTGGATAGAGCCAGCAGAGCCTGAGGGAAGCGGTCATGTCCATGGGCCTTCCACCTGCTCCTGTGTTGCCAGGTGAATTCTGTTGGATTTCTACTGGAGTGAGTGGTGTTGGTGGAGGACTTGAAGAATTTTGAGGTCTTCAGGAAAAGCCTTTTCTTGCCCTTGTGAGGCATCCGACCACTTATTTGTTGATTTCTAACTGACTAAATGTCATTGAAGCACCGACTGGTTCAGAAGTTATTTGTTCAGAATCTGGAAGACCATTCTGATGAGCCAGGTGGCTTGTGGCAAGCTGTAGCCATAAGACCATCCTGCAGCCAGATCCACACCATCTCCAGCTGAGTAAAACCACCTTCAGAGGGGCATTGCTGCTACCTGTGACTCTGCTGCTGCTCTCTGTGGAGTGGGCAGCGTAGCTCTCAGCTTAATTTTTGTGGAGGCGCAGAGTGAGTGTCTACTCATTGTGCCTAAAGCTCCAGCCAGCAGTGAGCCCAGTAATTCACACACCTTTGGTCTGCAGACCCCCTTGGATGCCTTTTGAAAGAGAACATCTGCAGACCAACCTTGTCTCTGGCACTTAGCTGTCTGCACTACTGCAGGCTTTTGAGATTAGCTGGGACACAGGGACAGTTCAAATCTTCCTCCCTTCAAACCGTGGAAACAAAGCCAGACGCTCCTCTCAGCTCTCCTGTCCTCTCAGCTCTGCTGTTGATTGCCTGTGTATTTGAATAAGAATTGGAAATTAAAACTTGTGACTCAGTGTGGTGAATTAAATACACAGGAACCCCCTGTGTCAGTGTTTGATCTGTGGAAGTGGCTGAGAGATCAGAGACTGTGTAAACCGTGAAGGTCAGCTTGGAGGAGTGTTTATTAAGGGAAAATTCTGGGGTGTCATAAGCACAGAAGATGAAAGGGTTCCTGTAGCAATATTTGCAGTCCTGTCATAAACAATGGGTGTCTAGCTCCTGTCCTTCTCCAAGATGTAGAAGCATTAAAACAGGAGTTACTTCTTCAAATGTGCATTCAAACAGCGACCAGCAAACGAAAACAAGCTGACTGGCCGTGTGCTCTCTGGTGGGAGTAACTTTAATTCCCCAAAGTGGTAGTTCTGATTAATGCTGTTAATGCCTGTGGCCATGATGTTGGCACTGCCCAGCCCTGTGGAGTGCTGCCCATGGTTTGGCACCATTCAGTTCACTGGGCAAGCTGGGTGAGAGGGAGCCAGGCATTGGCATTCTGCTGCTTCGAGGGGGTAACTCTGATGCATATTTCACAAGGGGAAACTGAGCCTCATCGTCTTATGCTGGTCCTAATGACAGTCCAGTGGTCCAGGCCTTTGTAGGTTCTTTATAAATATTTTACCCTGAGAGACTCGAGGATGCAAAAGCCCTGTCACACTGGAGCCCTGGCCTGCAGCTGTTGTGGCGAAGAGCTTGCTGCTCTCCAGTAACAAACGGAAGTCAAGTCAGAAGTAGGCTGGGAGGGGATGAGCACACAGTGTACCCCAAAACATCAGTCGGGCATACCCACAACCTGGCTTGTGTGCAGGGACTGCTCTGGAGCTTTTCAGACCACTGTCCAAACTGCCGTTGGCCGAGACACTGGACTTGTGTGTTTAGTCTGCCAAACCTCTAGGAAATAATCCAAGGTGTGAATAGCGAGATTCTCTTGGAAGTGTCTCTTCTAAAAGCTGCAGGAGGTGTTGCCAGGACCCCTCCTTGCCCCTCGCTGGGCCATTCCTTGGGCATTGTCTTAGAGCCGCTGCCTGCTGGTTGCCAGTGCTGCTCTTTGATTATCTAATCTGTAATTGGCGGGGTTTTTGTCAGAGGGTCATGGCTTGTTTCACCGAGATTGTCACAGCCGATAAGCTGAGAACCTGAGATGATAACCATGCTGCTTGGATTGAGCCAGCGGAGAGGATCTCGGCCTGAGGTATCACTTCTCCCTTTACACTACTCACACAACAATAAAAGGATATTGAAGTAGTTGCTGTGGAGAAATGGAGAGGAAGAACTTGACCGTGGGCACCAGGATCTTGAGGGGAGCTGAATACACCTGATCCCAGTGGGATGGGATCCCATCAGCCAAGAAACTCAAACAAAAGGTGATGGGAAGTTGAGAGGAGAGGAAGCAGCTGGTAGGTAGGAACAGGTACTTGTGCAGAGGTTTTCCTGATGGCTGGCAGAGGTGGCATTTTGGAAAGTTCCCCCTGTTAAAGCAGCCATCAGAAGATGCCCATTGCCCTGTTGAACAGGACAAGGAACCCAGGTTATGGGGTGTTTTGGACTAGGTGAGAAGTCGGCACCTGTTCATAGGTGTCATGAGCTTGTTGATAGTCTCAGAGAATTTCAAGGCCTTGTTTACTGATGCTGGGATTACTGGGAGCAGGTGCTTTGCTTAGGTCTGGGAAGAAAGGGCTTAATCTCTCTGTCAAGAAGGAAATGGGGCTTGAAAGCCCTGGGTTGTGTAAAGCCACCTAAAACAGCCTTGTGCACTGCTTGGGTAAGTGCACTGAGGGGGCTTCCGAAGGAAGGATTTGATTTTACTCTGCCATTACCTTCCCCAGCGGCTCTGTCATCCTTCCAGAGTTAGCGAGAGAGAAGAGGAACCGCCTGAAAGCCCCTTTTGCGGCCTTGCTGGTGTGTGGATCCTGAGAAGAGGGCCTGGTGTGTACCCTGCTAATCCTTTACACTGACCAGGACAGGGAAAGATCAGCAGAGGTCAGCAGGGATTTACTAATATAAGCACATGCATTCCTGTTGTCCCGGAGACATAACTCTTCCCAGTCCTTCATTCAGAGTTTATTGACTGTTCGTGTTACTCTGACACTTGAGGTGAACGAGGGGTTCCCCTGCTTCCCTCAGCCTCGGTGACTTTCTCTAGTGGAAAGGGCACTGGAGTGGGTGATCAGCTGGAGCACGGCCTGACTGGGGAGAACGGCATCAGGCTGCACATTTTCCTGTCCGGTGTTACCCTTAAAGGTGCTGCAGCTTCAGCGGGTCTTTTGCCTTTCCTCTGCTTTTCTGTCTGTCTCAGCTGGACTGTGGGTAGTGGCAGTTGTGCCGATTTCCTCCGAGAGAGAAGCATAGGGAGTGAGAAAAGTCGGACACAGGCAGGCTTGGTTTTGTGATCGTGTGGTCTCAGAAAGCCCCCCTTCTGACTGCCCCATCCTTTTACCAGTAATATTCCCGGAATTAGCCTGGATGCAGCGCCCAGGCCGACATCCCCTGTTATTTAGAGCCTGCTCTCTTCTGTTGCTGTTTGCACTACAGTTACATGGAATTTGAAATAACCCCACTAGCCAGTTGTCACCACTGCCCGGCAGTCTGAAGGAAGCAAGGTCATCTCTGGGCTGATAACCCCAGAGCTGCCACTGCCCCCTTGGGATTTTAAGTGACCGTCAACACCACCTTTCAGGTAGTTATCAGTGAGGTCAGGTGTATCTCGCCTTGAGGGCATCCTTGGGTAAGGTGGAAAAAGCAAAACCAAAAAAGGTGTTAGGGCAGCACCTTACTGAGCTCCTTGTCCTGTGTCTGACCAGCTCACCAACTGGGCTCCAGTGAACCTGCCAGCAGTGCCAAGGTAGCACCGGGATGGAGAGAGGAGGCAGTGGAAGAAGTTACCTCAGTGCAACTTGTGTTGTGGGGAAATCAGCGCAGAGATTTCTCACTCTGTGTGAGATGATGGAGCACAGGCTAGGCTGAGGGGGTTGTTTGGTTTTTAAAGACAAGGACAGCAATCTTGTTACAGCTGCCCCAGAACCTCCTCCTCCTGCACTGCTCTGTGCCAGCGCCGTGCAACAGCATCTTGTGCTGCTTTACTGAAGGGGATTCCTCAGGATTCTCTGGGAGAGAGACAGCGAACTGCTGCCCAGGGATCTCTGATCACCCAGCGTCTCGTTAGCTTCTCATTTCTCTCTTTATGGCTAGAAAAGTCTCAGTTGCAGCTGCCGCTCGCCAAGGTTGTTTAGTGCAGGTATAAAGTTTTTAAACAAAGCCTGTGTTTGCCTCACAGCCGTGCAAAAGGTCACAAACCCCATCTCTTAGGGAAAGTCTTTGTCAGCCACCCACCTTTAAAGTGTAAAACCAGACCTGTCCTGGCAGAGCTGGAGGGATGCTTTATAGGGACTCTGTTAGCCTTTGAAGTTCCTCCTAATCCACCCTTCAGTGCCTGGAACTTATTCTTCAAAGGACCTGTAGTCTTCTCCAGTTTCATTTCGGAGCAGGGTTGCAGGCTTGTGTGACACCAGTACATTTTTCAACGTGTTTTTCACGTACAGACTTCTCCGATCCACGTTCTTCTGGGAGACACGAAGGGAGAATCCTGAGTGTCACTTAATCCAGCAACAACTGCTGCTGTGCAAAACTACAGCCTCTTGTCACGCGGTGACTCCTTGCCCTGATTGTCACCATTGCATGCAGCAGCAGGGTCTGGATGACGTGTTCTCCTGCGGGGCAGCGGGAAGAGCTAACGGATCCCTTTTTCATTAGCACTTGGTGCATTTCCGTAAGCGATTGCAGTCAGACTCATCCATTCCAAAACTGGGAGGAGCTAGCACCCATGGATGAGGTCTTGTAAAGTGCTAGTGCAGGGTTCAAGTGAGGAGCAGGGATTTGAGGTTCATTTGCCAGAAGCGCTGAGTCTGTGGAAGCTGAAAACTGCCTGTAGCCTTTGAAATGGCCTCAGCCTGTCTCCCCTGGCAGTGCTGGGTGTTTCTGTTGAAAAGGGGATTTCTTTGCAGAGGGAGGCTGCTGCAAACGGGGGAACTCGTTCCGAACGTGCGGTGGAGTTAGCCTCTGCCTGGCCTGTGGAGAGGGCAGGCTGGGACTGGTCACTCATTAAGCTCACAAAGACTTGGATCTCCTGCGCTAAAGCTCTTTTGCAAATAGTTTCCTGGGCTCCTGCTCTTAATTGCTGCAGAGATTCCAGGCAGATTCCGTCATCCTTGTTTTCTGCCTGACTGGGAATCTGAGAATAAAAGGTTGATGGCAGAATAATGAGATTGCTGGACAGTGCAATGCTCAGCAGCTCTGCCCAGCATCACATGAGACAGGAAGGGAGGGCTGGGCAGGAGAGATGCTGCTGGGAAGAGAAAGGGCTGTCTAAATCCCTGAGAACCACCCCCTCCAACGCTGCCCCTTCAAAGACTTACAAACACCGCAGGCTTTTGCTGGGAGGAATTTGGGGGAGGTCAGGGCAGGAGCAGGTTTCTGTAAACCAAAGTCTTCTATAAATCCCTTTCAGGCTCTGAAGTGAGACTCCTCCATCTTCAGGTGCAAAGAGTCTGAGGAGCTGATGGGCCAGTGAGTTGATAGAAGACCAGTGACGCAGATGAACTGCGGGGTGTGTGGAAGGTGCACCAGAGCAAGGCAAACATGACCAAAAATGGGCCGGGATCATGAAGGCATGAATGAGGGAATGTGTAGGGTCAGCGCAGAAGTGACGCTGTGGTCTGTGATCCTGGCAGGTCCTTCACACGGAGCGTGGCGCAGTGAAAGAACCGTCCGTGGCTCACAGTTCTGCAGCGAGGGCCGAGGGCTGTGAGCTGGGGGTAGGGTCGGAGCAGCCGTGCACCCTCCGTCTGCAGAATGATTCCTGTCTCTGGCTGGCCCACAGTGTCATACAGGAGGCAGCAAAAGGACCAGGAGCTGCACCCAAGGTTAAGTGTTGGTGATTGCTTGACTTGCAGCGCTGGCCAAAGTCAGGGTTGTCTCAGCAGCAGCAGCGGCGACTGTTTCTCAGCTCCTATTTGTAGTTTCACTCTGTCTGTCCCTCTGGATTTCCAAGCACAAGGCCTGTGCGTTGCAGGTGAAAGGGGTCACTGGATTTTACACCAAGTCCATCTTCTCAGGGGTGTCAGGTGTTACATTTCACTGCTCCCAGAGTGACTCAGGGGTAAACAAGCACAAAAGTAGTTGCTCTGTGACTGCCTCCTGAAACCCAGGCATCTAGTCACCCTGTCGAGCAAGAAATTCCTGGTTGCCATCATTCTGAAGGCATGTGGTGTTGTCTGCAGGGTGAATGTTTGAGTCTCCAGTGTCCTCAGCTCATGGCAGTGTGGAATTCAGGTGGGCGAGCTCGCTGCGTGTGGCGATCAGGGCTAGGAATGCTAACAGAAAGGCTCTTTTCTCAACAGGAACTTCATGCTCTGAAAACGATAGCGGCTGTTCCTCATCTCCCTGCAAAAATGGTGGCAGCTGTGAGGATCTGGAAGAGGGGTACAAGTGCACCTGCCCTGTGGAGCCCGTGGCCTACATGGGCACGAACTGTGAAGCCCTCTATGATGCATGTTCTAAACACAAGTGTCCTGACCCGTGGATTTGCAGTGGGACACCAGGACTGGTGGAATTTGAGTGTGTCTGTACTCCCGGCTCCCCAGGTACCGACTGTGACGTTAGCATTAGCCAGTGTGAGAGCAGCCCCTGTCCAGACCCGCGTTTTGAGTGCGTAGACACTGTCAGTGGATTCACCTGTAGATGCCAAATGGGACTGGGCGGAGAAGGCTGCCACATGGAGAGGTCGCTGTGCTCTAGCCACCCCTGCCTGAACAACGGGACGTGTGTCGAGGGCCCTGGGGCATTCACATGTGTCTGCCAGCCTGGCTTCACTGGGGCCGACTGCAGAGACAACATAGACGAGTGCGCCTCGGCGCCCTGCCGCAACGGAGCCATCTGCCGCGATGGGCTGGGCGAGTACAGCTGCTTCTGTGTGCCGGGCTTCCAGGGCTACAACTGCGAGATAGACATCAACGAGTGCGCCAGCCGGCCCTGCCGCAACAACGGCACCTGCCTCAACGAGATGGACCACTACGTGTGCCAGTGCAGCCCTGGCTACGCAGGTACCCATCGTGCTCTCGGTGTATTTCCTGTTTGCCTGCTCCCGCAGGACCTGCTAGTGTTGTAGTGGGAATCTCTTGGCTCTGCTGCATAACTCGTACGTTTGGGAATGTGTGTGAGCAGTGGTGTAGGGCTCGTTGTTGTGTAGGGCTCTGGTGTCCATGGATGGCACGGAGCTGGAGAGACGTGGGTGCGGCCTGCAGCTTTGCCCCATCCTGCAGCATTTCTGGGCTCGTTGTTGTGTAGGGCTCTGGTGTCCATGGATGGCACGGAGCTGGAGAGACGTGGGTGCGGCCTGCAGCTTTGTCCCATCCTGCAGCATTTCTGGGGGTGCAGGCTTTTGCAATAAAGCAGCTTTTCAGCTGGAGGCTTCTGTCTCGGCTCTCTCACATCCGGCCAATGTGCTTTGGCCTGTGACAGAAGTGTCTATTTTTGTGCATCTGTGCTCGTGGTGACTGCGAGTAATCTACACCTGCAGGTTATCTGTGAGGGAGGCACCGGGGGCTTCTCTTTTCTCCAGCCCTGCTTATCAGACTGGAATGCAGTTGCACTGCGCCCACGGCTGCCTGGTACCACCTAGCACATGAACTTTCCCAGCCTGCCTCCTGGTCGCAGGCGAAGTTGCTGTGAAGGAATGCTGCTGATTACCAGAGGAATGAGGAGACGTTGCAGCCTCAGGAATGCAGTCCCTGGTGCTGAATCACTCTGATAAAAACAAGCGATGAAGGACAGAATAACCCAGAATGTCTGTGTAGGCCTGAAGCTTCCTCCTGCTTTCCAGCAGCAGGCACAATTCTGTCCTTGCAAACAAGTTTCTTTTTTTAATCTTTAAGCTGAATTCTCAGCTCAGGATTATGGGATTCCCCTGCCTGACTCAAGGAGATGGCAAAATAACCCAGGCAGCTGAGGAGCTGCCTGTGCTCCAGTTCTGATGTCAGAGAGGAGGCCTTGCCTTATGCTCTGGTGCTCCCTGCTGAGGTTCCAGCACCTTTGGCTGGCAGGGCCACGCTGGTTGCTGATGCTTGCAGCTGGGATTTGGGTGAAGGAAGTCTTGTGCGGGTACTGAGGGGTTTGAATGAGCAGATTAGGGGGCCCACATTCCGTCAGGATTAGGATGGCCATGGCCACTCTGCGGTGAGCCCTTGCCAGGAAGGGTGGATTAGATGGATTGGCAGGTGCCACTGTAGTGCCTGAGGTTTGGAGGTGATGCCAGGCCACGGAGGACTCGCAGAGGTGGTGAATACTTTCCATACAAGTCATGCAGGTCTGGCTCTTTCGTGCTTTTTTCTTAGATATCTCAAAGCAAATTGTAAATATTATTTAAACAAATGGAGCAATGTTGTGGAGAAGCAGGTAGACATCACTTTGCCCAGAGCCAAAACACAGCTGCCTCTGGTGTGAATGGTGGATCTGATTTACAGCAACACCGCGCCAGAGGAGAGCGCCGTGTCTGAATGAACCGTAGGAGCTGCGTCGCATGGAAAAGGTCAGGAACTGGTGAGCAGGGAGAGTCTTCTCTGCCCATCGCTGTCCTCCAGATTGTGCGGCTTGTTTGTGAAGTGCTGCCTGCTGCCTGCTTCAGCAAACTGGCTTGAAAGAGGCAGCTACTGGAAGCCATCGCTAATTCTGATAGGAGAGTGAAAAGCAAAAGGCTAGACAAAAGAATGTTGTTTGCAAAGAAACCTAAAGGCCCTGAGTCGTAAGAACCGCAGGCTGTTTGTGAGCCTCCCGTGCTCCTATGGACAAATGAGAGCAGGCCACTTGCTAGCCAGTCTGTGCTGCTCCCGCGGTGTTGGGCTCCCAGCTGCGCAGCGCAGGCAGCGCAGGCAGCGCAGGCACAGGTCTCGGGGTGTGCAACGCGGGTTGTTCTGTTTTGTGACAGGTGTGAACTGCGACGCTGAAATCGATGAGTGCGAGTCCGGTCCCTGCCAGAACGGGGCCCTGTGCCACGACCACGTCGGGCTCTACACCTGCACCTGCGCGCCCGGTTACCAGGGGGCCCAGTGCGAGGAGGACATCGACGAGTGCGGGAGCCAGCCCTGCCAGCACGGCGGGCTGTGTCGGGACCTCGTCGACAGGTGGGAAATCGCTGCGGGTGGCGCCATTAGATCTGCAGGTCTGCTCAGTGTAGCCTGTGCTGCCTCGCCTCCATCTGCTCTGGGCTCGTGCTGGGTTTTGCAGGCAGAGAGAATTATTATGATTAATGATAAGTGAATAATGAATAATTAATAATGAAAAATTAATGATTAATAAGCTCTTATTAAGAGCTTATGAATTGCTCTGCTTTGTGGTCCCACAGCTACCGTTGTGACTGCAGCGACACGGGCTTTGAGGGGGACCACTGTGAGCTGGATATCCTGGAGTGTGCCTCTGAGCCCTGCCTGAACGGGGCCACGTGCCTGGAGGGCATCAACAACTACAGCTGCGCCTGCTGGCCAGGTAGGCTAGAGATCCACACGCTGTGCTGGCCTGTAGGCACACTGCAAGGGGAGCCCGTGCTGAACTGTTGTCGTGAAGGAAAGAAGAGTCCTCCTCCGTGGGCCAGTGTGATTTTATCATTGTCTGAGGGAGGCTGCTCCTGCTGCCCTTTCAGACCATCTCAAAGCGAGTTGACCTCCTCATGAAACTCAGCCCGATTTCTCTTTTCCACCTTTTCCCATCGTGTGCTTCTCTGTCGTGAGGTCAGGCTTTCCTGCAAACTGATTGTTGGGCTCCTGTGTTTGACCCAGTGCAGAGTGCAGGACCCTGGGACTCCCTGCTAGATGAGATGCTGTGTCTTCGGGGCCTTAGTCTCACCTTTGAGGCAGTCAAACCCTAGTGTCACCTTTGAGGGGAGCCTCGCTGCAGCGCTGTAATTGGCACTGGTGTCTCCTGGCAGGTTACACGGGGCAGCAGTGTGAGGAGGATGTGGATGAGTGCGCGACCGATCCCTGTCACAACGGCGGGCTGTGCCTGGAGCGATCCAACCAGGCCTACTACGGAGCCCAGCCCGACTTCCCCAGCAACTTCAGCTACAGCCAGGCAGCTGGTTTTCTCTGTCGGTGCCAGCCAGGCTTTGCAGGTGAGCTGAGCAGTAAATATTCACCCTCCCAGTGCCTCTCAGATGCTACGTGGTTCGAGGAGATGGGAATGGAGCCTGGTTATCTCTGCAAGGAAACACCGGAGCTTTGTAGGGTGCTTGGGGAGCCTCTGTTCCCACAGCGTAGGAGAGGCTGCAGGCAGCTGTCCAACGTCCCGCAAACCTGTCTGGAGGCTGAGGCAAGAGCCTCTGCACTTTCCCAGTGCTTTGCTGAGTGCCCTCTGGCTATGTGGATGCCAGGTGGGTTCCCTTTGTCATTCTGTCATGCACGTGACAGAGTTTATCCCCACAGGGTGCCTGTGAAACTCCTCTTCAGAGGAAGCTAATTCCCTGGGGTTCCAGATAGCTGTTCTGGGTGTTTCCTTGATGAGACTGCTGTCCTGACAGCGACTGTGGGAGAAGAGTTTGGTCCCCCACTGTGGAGGTGGGGATGGTTCAGAAGTTCTGAGCCTGCCAGGGCTTCCTTTCCTGGCACTGGAGAATCATTTGAACTTCTTGCACTTGGTTTTCTTGAATTGCTTTGCTGGTGCTGTCTGTTTGCAGTGTCCAGAGAGAAACAGTCCAAGAAATTCTTGCGCGGTTCTAATGACAGAAGTGCAGGGACGCGTGAGGGCAGTTGTGGTTCAGATCCTCTGCTCACTGCTGCACACGTGCACTCAGGATGCCTCTGTTCTCACTCTGAAGGGAAGACCTGCTTTACCAACATTGACGAGTGCGAGTCCCGGCCGTGTCAGAACGGAGGGCTCTGCGTGGACCTTACGAACGGCTTCCGCTGTGACTGCCTGCCCGGGTATTCAGGTACTGCTGCTGGGGGGTGGCTGGGCTTCCTTCCTTCTGGTTTGCTAAGTCTGAGCTGCTGCCAGGCCACGTTCCAGCCCAGGGCAGCCCAGGCTGCTGAGCAGGGCCAGGGACGACTGTGGTAGTGGTGGTGGTCAGCAGGGTGTCTGCAGGTCAGGGCTCAAACACCACTGTGGGACAAGTCAGTTGATGGACAGAGAGATTTTTGAGATACATCAGCTCTGAGGAGGAACCTGAGGTCAGAGTAGCTGAGGACCCCTCAGAATGTCCTGGCCTGAAAGCTCACTGTGGGGTTATTTTGTAGGAATGCCATGGAGGTGAGTAAAACCAGCCTTCAAATAGAAAACATTCCAGTTATCACAAACTACTGACTAGCAGGTTGGACCAGCGGCACGTAAACCACGTGTAAAACATCTCCAGTCCCTAACACCCCTGGATGATAAGAGCCAGTGAGTTCTAGCCAGAGGCTGTAATCTGCTCGGTTAGGGGGTCAAGAGGTCTTTGTGATGCGAGCAAATGAAGCCTTCTCTGTTTACAAGGGAATGGAGACTCTGGATTCTTAAGCTAACGCCCTGCCTGACCCTGACAGGTCTCAGTTCTTCACGTGCCAGTGGAGGGGACAGTGAACGCTGGGCAGCAGCTCTGCTGGGAAGGGGCCCACGCTGCCCGCTGGCCAACCTCAGCTTGGCTGCAAGTCCTCCTCCTCCTCCGTGTGTGCCTCTTGAAATGCGCGGGTGCAGCGCCGGCCAGTGGGCTGTGAGGAAGGTGGTCCCAGCGGTCTGGTGTGCACGTGCGGCGGCGGTGCAGGGACCTTCCGTGTTACCAGGCTGCCATCTCGTGGGAGGAAGGGAAACGCGAAGGCACAAGGAGACCTCGTCCCTTAAGTGGCTGCGGCCGCAGGTAGCAGCGCTCCAGAGGCTGTGCGGGGCCTCTGCGGCAGGGGACAGTTCTCCGAGGTTTCCCTTCGGTGGGCGCGGTGCTTCAGCTGGTCAGTCTGCCCGGCTCTTTCCTGGGAAGACTCATCACACAGGGACTTTCACTCCCAGAAACTCGACTCCCAGCTAACACCTTCTCTAACTGGGCTGACATCATTGTGGGGTTTTCTGGCCTGTCTCATTTGCTCTGGGTTCCCTGTTCAGGAGAGGCTAAGGAAAAGCCGGCTTTGGGAGGTGGGGGTCTTTGGCCAGACTTGTCGCTGAGCTCTTCGTTGCTGCTTCCCTGGGCAGTCACAGCCCTGCCCTCAGGGACTGGGGTCCCACCCAAAGGGATGGCTCAAAGCCCATCCTACTTGTGAGCGTTCCCACGCAGGCCTGTGGCCCCTTCCCTTTGCCTCCCTCCGTGCCCCGGCGCCCTCCCGGAGTTGAGAATTTCCTTTGCTTTGCCAGGCTGCAGATCTGTTTAATCCTTCCCAATGCTCAGTGTGCTCATGGGCAGAAAAGCTGACAGAAGCACTGGGTGATGGGCAAGTTCAGTCTGGAGCTCACTCTCTTGCATCAAATGTGGCTTCATTAGCCCTCGAGGGGGATTAGAAGCAGGGTGCTCTTCTGGGTAGTGCCTTTGGTGAAGGACTTTGTCTCAGCTGAGGTGGTTCTGACACATTAATGCAGTGAAAGGCTGGGAGCAGCCTGCGAGATCAGTGAGTGCGTGTGGAGGAGTGAAGCTGACAGGGAAATAATAGCAATTAATCTCCCCTCCTTTGTCAATTAGTCCCAGTACAGTCATGCTGGGTAAACAGCCTATTACTTCATATTAGGATCACAGAGCAACTTTGCGAAGCTTCCCAGAACGGTTCTGTTCAAAACACGTTTCTCCAGCAGCTTAGATCTGCCATGAACTTGGGTTTAAGCTGCCTCCAGTGATTAAAGTGAACTTGCTACTCCCATGCAGGAGTGCTTTCTTGGGGCGGCAGGGGGTTCTGGCTGTATTTTTTTTCCTTCAGTCTGAGGAATTTGGGGAGTGTTGGGATAACAGTGTGAGTCAGGGGAAATTCTTTTGTGGCAAATTAACTGCCTCAGTGCTGCTGTCGCAGGCCGCAGCAGGGCAGGGGGTGAGCCAGCTCGCTCCAAAGTGTAGCTGGTGTGGGTCCTGCAGCCAGCGTGCAGCCTGTGCTTTAGCAGAGGGTGGACCCTCAGACACGACGAGTCTTGGGGACGATGCCAGCCGTGCTCAAGAGAAAAAGCAGATTGGGAAAGCCCACCCAAGTTAATTCCTTGTTCGTACAAGTGGTTTCACTCTAAAATCCTGAAGATGGCCTGAGCGCTCCCACTTGTGTGTTCACTCCAGCAAAGGCCCCTTCAGAGAGGCAGTGAGTGTCCTAAAGCACAGAGCTGGGGCGTGGATCAGCCCGAAGGCACCGCATTTCGCCTGCGGAGACCCCTGGCAGGGGCACCCCGTGACCGGGGTGCCGGGGTGATGTCCTGAACTCTCTCCTGTGTGCCTGAGGAATGTTTCTGCTGTCATGGGAAATCAGGAGGTGCGGTGGTGAGTCTGGGAGGGGTTGTGACTGTGTCTGTGTCACCGGGGTACCTGGTGACCCTGGCTCAGCTCTGATGGCTTTGTTGCTGTCCTTGAAGAAGCAGCTGCCTGCAGTGGAGCTGGCTGTGAGCAGGCTCTGGCGGTGCCTGGAGAAGGGGCTGGAGTTCCTGGCTCGTGGGCCGCGAAGTAGCTGGGAGATGCCTCTTCACTCAAAGCCCTGTTCGATGGACTGGGTAGTTTTGTGCAGGTGTTTCTGATGTCAGACTGCTTTCAGGGCTGCAGCCTCTGCGGGTTGCTGCTCGAAAAGGTTAAGCTAGTAAAGAGATTATAGGACTGTTACCCTTCCACAGCAGCCCTTTTGGTAAATACAGCCGGGGGGGGCTGGGGAATGTGTCAGAGACCCCCTGTTCCCATATCTCCTGGACATCTTCTGGAGGGATCCAAGTTCTGCAGTCCTCACAGTTGTTAGGTTTAATTATTGCAGCAGGGCACAAGCTCCCCACTTGTTTTGTGTTGAACCGTGACAGCAGGGTCGTGGGGACGGGGCTGAAAAGCTCTGTGTAGACCCAGGTGGGACTATCTGAGCAGTTCTGACTCCAAATAAACACTCACTGTGTCCCTGCTGCTTCAAATAGCTCTGAAAGGGACCAACGTGCTTGGGTTGAGTGAAGTGAAGCAAAGAAAACAGCTCCAAGAGTGATTTCTTTTGGTATCTTGGTGATGGCATGAGCGCTGCCTCCCGGCTCTGACGTGTGGGAGGGTTTGTTTGCTTGGACCTGACACTGAAGTTGAGGAAAAGCTCCCAGATAACATTTTTTCACAGAAAGAAGAACCTTTTCTGGGCTCTTTACAACATGAAAGTACAGCCTTGCCTCCAGGGACTTTTTATAGTGTGAAAGGAACAGTTTGTCAGTGAAAAACACTCCCCCGAAACCAGCCCAGCACGGCAGAGGGAAACCAAAAGAGATGGTACCAGCCGGTTCTCTAACGGTGACTGATTAATACAGAGTGTTGGTTCTGCAGCCCTGTTTGAACCGGGGAGTTTCTTTCCGTTCAGGCTGACTTTGGAGAAGTAGTTTGCCACTTCACTCCGCAGTGTTCACGCAGAGGAAGTGCCCGTGGCTCGTGCCGACAAACGTACCGGACCGGGCACGTGGAGCAAGGAAGTGACATGAGGTGCTGGTCCCTGATGAAGTCAGCGTTGAATGGGCAGCGGGGCCAGCTTGGAGCTGTCCTCACTCATCGCGTGGCTGTTACACAGCGGTGGACATGGGGCTTTTGGGCTTAGCCTAGGAAAAAGTCCCTGGCCATATCTTGGCCCTGTGGAGGGGATGTGGCAGGTTCACCTGGGCGGTGGCGAGGGCTCGAGCTTGTGGGCTTTTTCCTGCCGCCGCTAATGCCGTGGATCCTGCAGGGTATTACTGTAATGCGCCGCGCGAGTACACCGGGAGCCACATTCTTCGTGTCAGCACGGACAGGGGCCAGCTGGGGAGGGCTGCAGCAGGGCTGGATTAGATCTCACTGCTGCGCAGGTCTCTGCTACATTGGCTGGTTTCATCTCCAATCCCTTTCTGTCTGCCTGGCATCAGGACTGCTTAGACGCGTCCTCAGCCCAGCCGGGGCTTGTTGGTGCGGCCCCTGCTCCCCCACTTGCTGCCACCAATGTCCACAAGGAGTCGGCCATGAAGCCGGTGCTGGTCGGTGTGATCCTGAAGGGAATTCTTCTGCTGGCAGGTAACGAGAGCTCGGCAGTGGTTGTGCTGTGTCCGGAGTGTCTGTGTGCCTGCCCGGGGCAGGGAGCTGGACGCGTGAGAAGGACCAAGAACTGGCTGGAGAAGAAGAAGAATGTTTTCTGTGGTGAAGGGACTTCAAGTTTTGTTTTGGAAACTTGAGGGCAAGGAATTTCCTTGTAGCCGCAGGGCGAACGTGGGGCTGTCAGCAGCTGCTACCACTCTGCTGTGCCCCGTGCACAGTCGGGTCCGACGGCCCGTGCTTTGTTCTCAGAGCTGTCCAGGGAAACCTTCGTTCTGCTTTCGACAGGTGTTTCTGCAGTCCTCCTTTAGAGCTCCTGCGCTGAGACTCTGGTTTGGTTTTAAGTCAGAGGACGAGCCCCTTGCTGGCCCGCGCGCTTCGTGGTCTCCTCCCCCACCATCTCCTCCAGTAGCTGTGTGGTGGGAGAGAGGTCAGCGTGCGGGTTGCCATGGCAATGGCAGTAACGGTGCAAAGATCATTGTGGAGGGTCCATTTGTTGCGGCTAATTCTCGTCTTCCCACCCCTCTCCCCCTCCTCTCCTTTTGATGATCATAATGCAGCCCCTAATTAGGATGCACCGGGAGAAAGCTGTGAGGAACGCGGTTGTCTTGGGGGCGAGGGCAAGCCAGGGCTGGCGAGGAGGCCCCACTGAACTCGCGTGTTTCCAGACTGGGCCCACGAGTAGACCTCGGCCTCGGGTTCGATGTGGTGTAGGACAGCTACGTGCAAAAGCCTCCCTTTCCGTGGGCTCGTTCTCGCGTCCATCGAAGCGGGCGGTTCGGTTCTCGCACCGCACACAACAACCCCCTGCTCCTCACTAGCAGTCAGCTGTTACCTGAATTCGGGGAGCAGCAGTTGTTTACATCGGTGAAACAAGACTGTTCTCACCTTGTCTGCAAGGCCGTAGGGTCCAGTGAGTAGAGCTGTGTTTGCCCAGACTCCTCCTCCGCGGGGGTGTCTCTGCCCTGTGGGTTGTTAACTGGAATGTTGGGAAGGACTGTCTCCTGCTAGAGGCCTTTGAAACAGCTCTTGTCTGATTTTCAGATAGCACGTTCCCCTTGTTTGCATTTGTTTGTCTTTCACTAGATAAGAAACCCCTGAAACCTTCTCAGGTCTCCTCCCGATGTCCCCAATCAGCTTGGCAGGACTGCAGTTCCTGCTGCTGGTTCAAACAGCATTGAACACTCCAGCTGAGAAACGTGGAGGGAACAGGGAAGACTAGTGTGACAGTCAGTTGGTTTTAAACAGTCACCACTCCCCCACCTCTTTGTTTCTGTGCTGACCTGGGGCAAAAGCAGGAGCAGTTCCTTTGTTTCGCTGGTTCCCCTCCTCTTCATGGACACCCAGTGGGCACAGCCAGAGCCCCAGGCCCCCTGCTCTGAAATTAGCTGCCAGAAGTCTCCTTCTGCCTGGCTGTGGTAACGAAGGGTTTGACAGACCGGGGTGTTCAAACGCAGCTGACAAAGATCACCGGGGGTAATGGAGAGGGAAAGAGGGCCAGAGAGCAGGTGGAGGGTTACAGGTACCGCCGGGTACGTGAGGAGTCACTGGGGTAGCCCCAGGTCCAGCAAGTTCCACAAAACTTGTTAGCCAGCTGCTCAGAACTCCGGAGCAGACTCTTCGATTACCGGTTTAAATACTGCTCCAGATCCAAACCGGTGCTGCTCTGGCTTCTGGAAGGACACGGACACACTGGCTGTTGTTTTCCAAGCCCCCTCCTTCTGCTTCGGGCCCCTGAAGGCTGCTCTTCGCTGGCACAAACCGTGACAGCAGCAATGATGTCTGTGGTCTGGGTTCCTCCAGGCAGAACCCACCCTCTTTGTGCCGCCGAGCGCTTCCTTTGCGGGCTGGGAAGCCGAGAGCTTGGGCGGCAGCAGTAAGGCCCTGGAGTGTCAGCTTTTTCTTTTCACCCCTTCCAAAGCAATCCTGGAAGAACCGAGCAGCTGCGGCCCATGGGAAAGCTCCCTGTTTCATCAGCCACCAGCCTGGGGTTGTGCACTCGCCGTAGGGATTAATCTGCCGCCTGGAGGGAGGTGCTCACCCCTTGGGTGTTGGCTGGGAGTGGGAAACAGCCAGGGCAGGTTCCTGCTGCTGCTGCTCAGTGGGGAGGAGACCTGGTCAGGAATGTTAGAGGGGAAAAGGGGGCTCTGGGCCCTGCCTCCCAACCTTCCCAGGAGGGCAGAACGTCGCAGCATCTCTCCATCTCTTGTCCAGAGCAGCACTGTCTTCTCCTCATTGCACATCAACAGCTCTGATGTGCAAGGAGGCTCCCCACAGTTCTACTGCTCTACCAATTCTTCTTAACTCACTCCAGCTGAAGTCTTGGTGGCTTCTCCCAGACTGGGATTCTCCAGGCCATTGGACTCTGTTTAGTCCAGCACAGGTCCTTCAGGTGTGGCCGCAGCTTTGTGCTGAAATCTTAACTCTGTCCTTGCTGCCTGCTTTCAGGTGAGATCACACCCTGGGTTCTGGGTGCTGAGCAGGACTGGCTTTAATAGCTCGAGAAGAAGGCTGGGCTGGGCACCCCTGCCCTCCTTCAAGGCAGACATAAGTGGCCAGATGCGTGGTGTTCTGTGGGCACTGCACAGAGCAGCTCTCTCCCAGTCTGCATCGACGGGGAGTTGTGTCCTGTAGAAACCCAAGATGCTGCCCGCAGAAGAGCTCTGTGGCTGGGAAATGCAGAGTTACCAGAGCCTTCCACTTCTCGTTCGGTGCTTCTCAGGCTTCTATCAGGGTTGGGTCCCTGCACTGAAGGGGACCTTCTGGAGCAGGGAGCTGGTGCTGAGTCTGCTAACGCAGTGACTGCGTTAGGCAGGAGGGGACGGGGCTGCCCGTGAGCTGCTGCTGGGCAGGGACACACCATCAGCACGTGCGTTCGGGTGACCTCTGTCCTCGCAAAGTTGGGGAGGTTTGTGTCACACTGAAGTCCAGCTGCAGGCCTGATGCCCCTTCTCTCCTCATCTTTTTCCCTCAGGCAGCTCTCTGACCTCTCTGTCTAGTGGCTTTTCTCTACCAGTGCCTTTTGTTTTGATTCCCCCTCCTTTGTGTGTGACTTCCTCTGCCTTGGAGCAGCGCTGGCTGAGCTCGCAGGCTGCGTCGGTGTGTAATGCTCTTAGATCGGGATAATCCGTGCTCGGGTTATCTGGGCAACTGTCTCTGAAGATTAGCTGAAACCAACGTTACGGGTTAGATGAAGTGAACTGCCTCACCGGGGCTCTGCTCTGGGGCTGGAGGTGCTCAGGGAAGTGGCAGCAGGCTTTCTGTGGTGTTCATTAAGCACACTGGAATGTCCTTGAGCCCTGCTGGGATCCCTGTGCCTCGGACACGGACGAGAGCTGCCTCACGGTTACTTCAACAGGACTGGAGAGAACTGCAGTCAGCTTCGTGCACGTGTGGCAGAGCCTGTGGAGCAGGTTCCGTTTGCTCTCTGGTAACGAACTGGTTTACACCTGGAGGGTCGGCTGGCAGTTGGAATTCCCTTGGCAGAGGCTCTGCAGTAACTTCCCTGCTAAAGCTGTCTGTCTGCAGCAGCGGTGCCTGCGACACGCTCCGCTCAGATCTACAGACTTGGGTTTTGACATCCCAGACCTGTCGGGACAGAAGCACTAAACGCTTGTCTGTGCTGCTTGTCCCTTTATCACCCTCTTCACGTTGACTGCCTGTGGTGTTTGAGACCTGGGAGAGCAGGGGGGTCAGGCTGGTGGGCGCTGTGGGTTGCCCTACAGATAGCAGCAGGCTGTGGGGTGCAGCACACGGGGATGTTCTGTGGCTGTTGTGTGGGGGCCAGGCCGCTCCGTAGTGCGAGTGGGGCTTCCTGCCAGCAGCTTTGGGTCTTGCGGCGAGTTCCCGCAGCAAACGGCTTCGGGAGCAGCAGTGCTGGGGAGGGAGCCTGTGCCTGGCAGAGGCTCTCTCTGGGGAAGGGAGTCGCAGTCCCGCGCAGCGCGATCCCATGTCTAAATCTCTTCCGCAGGTGTGGAGTGTGCTGTTAACATCAATGAGTGTGAGGAGGGTCCCTGCAAGAATGGAGCTGTCTGTGAGGATGGCATTGCTGACTATACCTGCCACTGTGCCCCTAGCCAGGATGGCACTGTATGGGGAGGGAAGAACTGCTCTGTCAAGCTCACTGGGTGCCAGACACACGACTGCCAAAATGAGGCCTTGTGTATCCCAACCTACCAAGCTGAGAGCCACGGCCACCTGTGCCAGTGCCAGCCTGGTTTCTCTGATGCCACATGCTCCACACCAACAACGTTTTCCTTTGCTTCCAGAGGGTATCTCCTCATTGAGCTGCCCGTGAACAATCAGAGCGGAAGGGACGTAGCGGGAGATCAGCTTGCCAGCGTGTCCCTCCGCTTCCGAACCACCTTGCCCAGCGCTATCCTTTTTTACCGAGGCCATGAAGCTGAGTACTTGTTCCTGGAGCTCTCTGGTGGCATTCTGCACGTGGGACTCAAGAGGGAGGACGTTGAGCACACGCTGCTCCTGGAGGGGCTGAGAGTTGATGATGGCCACTGGCATAAAGCTGAAGTGGTTCTGCACAGCAGAGTGCAGCTAACGCTCTGGCACGACTCCTGCGATGCAGGTGTCTGCCTGCGGAGCTCTCCTGTCCTGCCCCATGATGCTGCTTTGATCCCACACACCTTCCTGAACGTGTATGTCGGAGGTGCTGATGATCCAGTGGCCAACAACACGTGGAGCCAGCAAGGCTTTGTCGGCTGCCTGGAAGACTTTGAGGTGGATGCCGCAGCTCTGCTCCCCAGGGACCTACCTGTGGGCAACTCCTCCCTGGTGAAGCCGGGCTGTGAGCGGACTGAGTGGTGCCTCTCCCAGCCCTGCTCTCACGGAGGGCTCTGTGTGGACCTTTGGGCAACCTTCAGATGTGACTGTTCCAGGCCTTACGGCGGCCCAGCCTGCGCCTACGGTAAGTGCGTGCCACGAGATCTGCAGCTGTTCCAGAGGTGCCAGCTAAGCACTGACCGCTCTGGCCAGTGGGAAATCTAAAGCAAAACACTCCGTAAATAAAATTCTCCTTGATCCCTTTTGCTGTCACTTGCTCCTACAGGAGTGACTGTCAGGTTTGTTGAGCCAGAGGCTCCAGCTTCATCTTCGTATCAGATCTGTGTGAATGCAGAGGCAGGGAAGTTGACGGCTGTGAGACACTGATCCCGAGCTCCTCAGCTGGGGATGAAAAGGAGTCGCGTTGCTTTGGAGATAAAACACAGCGTTCAATGAATTGTCTCGGACAATTCTGAGTGAAAATCGGGTCTCTCTGCATCTTCTTGTTCCTGCCAGGCCGACGTTACTGCTGGTTCAGGCTCTTGCTTCACCCCTGAGCCCTGAACGTGCCAAGTACAAGCTGTTCTGTTGCCCAATTTCCAGGTTTCAGAAATGACTTGGTAGTGTCAAAGTCCTTGAGTAGATCTGGGTGGGGAGGACTCTGCTGTTCTGCTGCCTGGGTGCTGGTGTTCGTCCCCTCCAGAGGGACACATTTACCTCATCATTACACTGACTGTGTGGGAGGGAGCACCCCTGCCCGGAGGCCTGCTGAGAGTGGTTGGGCACTGGAACCGGCTGTCCAGGGAGGTGGTGGAGTCCCCGTCCCTGGAGGTGTTTAAAAAGTGAGTTAGCTAGAGCACTTGAGGCCACGCCCTCGGGAGCTGTTGGGGTGAGGGCTGGACTCGATGATCCTGGAGGTCCTTTCCAGCCAGGATGATTCTATCAGAGTGTTGGGAAGGAAGGTCTGGCCGCATTCATGGGGTGTCCCTGTGCTGGCTGCACTGCCCCTGTCGTGAGCTCACACGCGTTTCTTTTCTCTTCCAGAGCGCCCAGCAGCAACATTTGGCTTTGAGAACTCCACCAGCTTTGCCTCCTTCACCCTGTCCGACAGCCTCGGTGCAAACTTCAACATCTCCTTTTTCATTCGGAGTCGGAAAGCTGACGGTTTGCTCCTGCAGCTCAGCAACGGAACGGAGCCCTGCCTCACCGTGTACCTGAGGGACGGGGAGCTGAAGATAGAGGTGGATCCCGCGGACGCTGTGACCTTTCCAGAAAATGTAGTTGATGGGAGAAGACACTTGGTCGCTCTGTCTTTCCAAGGAGGGGTTGTTGGTGTTCACCAGTCGGACACGTACCGGGAGCTGGGACAGCTTGCAGCAAGACCTCTCTTAGCTGGGCACCAAGTGTACATTGGTGGCCATCCTGACCCCGCCATCGCTGAGGGCTGGGGAGGCTATTTTAAAGGCTGCCTGCAAGATGTCCAGATGAACAGCCACCGCATACAGTTCTTTCAGGAGAACTCCAGCCTGCCCCAGGAGCTCAACAGCACTCAGCATGGCAGCCTTGTGAGTGGCTGCATCTCTGATGACACCTGCAAGGTGGGTGTGTCTCCTTGTCTCTGCCTGTGTGCAGCTGTGCTTGCTGGCAGCAGGAAGCTGAGGAGCTGAAGGTCCCATACGCTCCTGCTCCACTCAACATCCTGCACAGAATTTAAGCACCAAGTTTTCTCTCGCCCCCATTGTAGTTTTAGTAGTTGGTAGAACGTGGCCAGTCATGTTCTTGGGCCGCCAACCTTGGCTTTGTGGAGCCCACCTGCTTTCCAGACTGCACCGTCTAGGCTGTAACCCTTCTAGCCCTTCCCTTGTCCGGTTCCCATCGTACAGCCACCTCTTACCCAGAGATTCATGGCTTCACTGTTTCTGTGGTGCTGCTGGAGCAGAAGCTGTCTCTCCTTGGTGCCACATGTGCTGATGGGGAGGCCATGCCCCAGACTCTGACCTTGAGGCTCGTGGTGCTGTAAAGTCACCCAGCACTGGATGTGCCCTTCCGGCGACAGAGCGTTGGGGGCTTTCAGGAGCACTGCAGCTGGCTGCTTTTGTTCCACAGCTTTACCTGGTGCTTTGTTCTCTTCCAAATCGCAGGAGCTGGCCCGAGGGGTTCCTGCTGACCAGCAGTGCACACGGGGAGACCCTTCTGCTTCCTTCACGGCCACGAGTCACTAGTTAGCTCCTTTGCCTTGGCTCAGGCGCCGCTCCTACTGGTCTCTGGTGTCACTGCTCCTTCTGCCAGACTCTGCTGGATTCAGCGGTGCCCCTAAGCTGCTCTCCTTTGTCTTTCAGTCTGAGCCGTGTCAGAACGGAGGCCGATGCACAGTCACCTGGAATGACTTCCAGTGCAGCTGTCCAGCAAATCACACGGGCAAGCTGTGTGAAGAGAGAGTGTGGTGTGAAAGCGAGCCGTGTCCTGCGGCCACCACCTGTGTCGACGTTGTAGCGGGATACGTGTGTAAGTACTGGGTGTCGGCAGGACCCCTCGTTCACTGTCCGTGAGCAGAATTCCCGGGGCTTGCTGCGGCAGCAGATCCGAAGCCGCACTGCCAAAAGGATGCAGAGTGGTCTGCTGCCAGGCTGTGGCAGAGCCAAGCTGGAACTCGGAGGCGTTTGTTCAGCTGCTTGTAGACTCCAGGTAGCTTAGCCTGCAGATATGTCTTGGTCTCCTCCCAAGGCAGAATGATGGAGACTAGAGAGAACTAATTAGCTGGCGATGCCCTCGAGTGGAGGGAGCGTCGCCTACTAGAAAGTGTCCTGGGGCGTTCGCAGCCCAGTCGCCGCCACAGCTTTGGCTGTTACCTTCCCCACTCAGGTTCTCGCTTTTCTACCAGTACAGGGGCCCTAGTTCTTGGTGCAGAGCTCGGAGACTGAGGAGTACAAACCGCTGCGCGAGGGCCGGATGTTGTTATGGGAGGTGCAGCTGTAAACAGGAAGGGCTTTAAGGAGGCCAGCGGCTCGGGCTGTAATCCTGCTCACACTAAGCTGATGTGACCTCAGGGGCGAGAACCTGCCAGGAGGTTGCCGTTGGTCTGCCTCAGATGCGACACCGACTGTCTTTCAGATCCCTGAGGCTCTACTTGTCTGCTTGCAGGTCTGGCCAACGCAACATTTGACAGTGACGCTGCCGTTGAATTCACCACCAACACGTCGGTGACCAGAACTCTGAGCAGCTTCCGTGTGGATTTCAGAACCAGGGATGAAGACGCTGTTCTGCTCCGGGCTGTGGAAGAGGTGGATTCCCTGCAGGTAGCCATTAAGAACTCCTCCCTGCTCATTGACATCAGGAGTGGGAACAGCGTCGAAGGGGTCACCTTCCTGAGTCAGAAGGCGGTGACGGACGGTGCCTGGCACACGGTCTCCGTGTCTATGGAGGAGCCATCTGCGCTCTCTTCCCGGTGGCTGGTTCGTTTGGATGGGTCCGTTAACGTGACTCTTCAGGGCAACGCGGGGAACTTGGACTTCCTGAAGGCAAACGCCCTGGTCGTTCTAGCTGAGAATTTCACCGGCTGCCTTGGACAAGTGCAGATAGGGGGCATCTACCTGCCGTTCACCACCCACCTCTCGTACCCGCAGCCAGAACAGTTCCAGCAGGCCGGCACAAGGACCATCCAGCTGGGCTGCACCGGGGCTGATGTTTGTGCTTCCAGCCCCTGCCTCAACGCAGGCACCTGTGAGGACTTGTTCAATTCCTTCAGCTGTGCCTGCAGGGCTGGCTGGGGGGGGCTGCTCTGCGAGGCCAACATCGATGAGTGCCTGTCCAACCCCTGTGTCCATGGGCACTGCGTCGATGCGGTAGCAGACTTTCAGTGTGAGTGCTTCCGGGGCTTCATCGGGAAGAAATGCGACATCAACGTCGACGACTGTGTGCGGCACCAGTGCCGAAACGGAGCCACCTGTGTCGATGGTGTTTATGGCTACTCCTGCAAGTGCCCTCCTCAGTACTCGGGACCTCGCTGCGAGTAAGTGTCCTGGGGCCAGAGGAGCCCCCCCATTTTGTGGCACCGGCCCTAAGACCGAGGGCAGTGTTTGTGCCTCTTGGCTCAAACAGTCCGTTGGCCTCTCCTGCTCCTTATCAGCTCTGTACTGGGGAGACAGACGCTCCTCTCCCGTGACCTGCCCGCGGTGCTTAGCAGTGCCCGTTTCGCGCTCCCACTGGGGAGCTCATGTAGGATTTACTGGGAAATCAGTGCAAAGTTTAGACTTTGATCTCCCAGTCCCTGTTCAGAGTGAACACAGAGAAATACTTGGGTGGTGGAGCGTCAGGTATCTCCTCTACCCAGGTTGAGTTTCCTGTTGGTTGTGCCTGGTTGTGGTGCGGGCAGGTGCAAGGCCCGGCCACTCTCCTTGTTGCCGCCCAGCGCCAGCCAGCTCTGTAAAGGTTGCCTCTTGCTCTCCCAGGTGGCCGTTCCCACCTGAGCAATGTGGGAAGAACTTCACCTGCCTCAACGGAGGCAAGTGCGTCACGGAGAGCTGGGGAGCCAACTGCAGCTGCAAGCCAGGCTTCACTGGAAGGAAGTAAGTGCTGGGTTCTGGTGCCGGCAGAGGAGCCAGAGCTCCGAGTCTTCTGTCGCTGGCAGAGCTGAGCGCGTGTTCCCTGCCCTGTGGATGAACACGGAGCAGAAACTTGATTTAATCCTAACCCACTTTTTCCTTCCAGCTGCCAAATCAATGTCAACAAGTGTGACCCAAACCCCTGCCAGAACGGGGGCACGTGTCAGGACTCCGAGAACAAGTACGAGTGTCTGTGCAGCGCCAGCTACACCGGCGAGCGCTGCGACATTAACGTAAGCACTTCCCTTTGCTCCTGGGAGCTCCTGTTCTGTCCTTCTGTCCCGTGTGTTGTGAGGAGCAGCAGAAGCAGACTCAGCAGAGGCCGGGGTGCCGGGCTGTTGGTGGCACCGCTCCGTGTCCTGGCTCACACACAGTAGCAAGCACAGGGCACTTGGCTGCTACCAAAGACACTGAGGTGGGGCGCGATCGTCTCTGTTGCACGTTTAGCTCCATGTAAGCAGCTGCAGCAAAGGCTTCTCTGTATCTGCAGGGGCTGGCAGAGGGTTTTCTCTCGGACAGCAAAGTACTGCTGCGGGCTGTAGAAAGGAGAGATGACTGGTGCCTCCCCCAGTTTCCTGGAGAGTGGCATTTCAGCTGCCAGTGTGGCTTGGACGAGACAGTTACCAAGCACCTTCCCCCTGCAAAGGTCATCTGGGTCAGAATGTCTGTGTTTGGGGAAACGAAGGCAAAGACAGGCCAGAAGTGATGCAAGTGCAATATCAGCACCGCCACCTGCTGAGGCTGCTTCTGACGCCGCGGGGCTGGTGGGTGGGCAGCCCCAGCGCCGCTATTCCTGTTCTGTGTGTGTGGAGTGTTGCTCAGAGGCTGAACCCCCTGCTGTGTGGAGGTGTGTGATCGTACAGTCGCTCTTCGCTGTGAAGCTGTTGCATGGACAGGTTTTTGCCTGGTAACCTGGGAATGTACTAACACACTGCATGGAGAAGGCTGCGCCAAGGCCGGGGTTGCTGCTGTTGCTGTTCCTAAGGGCTCTGTAGTGCATGTGAGGGCCCAGCGCACGTTTGCACTTTGCATGCAGAGGGGTCCTCCAGGCACGTCTGTCTCTGCTGTCCCAGGACACTTCTCGCAGGTGAAAACATCTGTTGTCATGACTCCCATGACTTCTTGCCCAACTGTCTGTCTTCTCCCTGTGGAAGGGCCGGGGGCTGTGGTGGGGGCTGTGGCGGCTCCCCGGCTTTGCCGTTACCGCCCTGCTGTAGGGATGGCCGCCCTCTCCATCCCCAGCGAAACGCAGGCGGTAGGCCCACGTGAAACAGCAGCTGCCCCAGGGTTAGTGCCCCGTGAGCGACCTGCTCGTTGTGCAGACCACAGCTAAGGCCCAGCAGACTCAGAGAAACAACCTGAACGTCAGTCTCTGGAAAGGGGCAGGAGGACTCCAGGAACTGGCCGTTTCTGTTGCTTTGTGACACTGGCACAGAGCAGTTGGCATCCAAAACCCCTAAAGAATCAACCTCCAGTTCTTTCGGTTTGATCTGTCAGGTGGCAGATTCTACTGTGAGGGAGAAGAAATGTTTCCTATTTCTAGGCTTCTTCTAATGTCAAAGCTGCTGCTTAAAGCTGCCTTTAGTAACATCTGCAGCTTTGCAAGTGCTGTGTGGCCATGTCCCAGCACATCCCAGTTCCACCAGAACCTAAAGAACACTCGTTTGGACACGTGTCTCTGCTCAGAACTGTCACCCTCTCCACGTCCCACCCACGTACTGACCTGTTTAACTGCTGCTGCTGCTTGTCCTCGGGTGGTGGCCAGCACTTCTGTGTCGGGTGGCCACTGAGGTTTGTGCCTTTGCAGTGGGCAGGTTCTGAGCCATCAGTTCAGAGGGTCTCGC
Source organism: Rhinopomastus cyanomelas (assembly GCA_013400115.1). Lineage (NCBI taxonomy): Eukaryota > Metazoa > Chordata > Aves > Bucerotiformes > Rhinopomastidae > Rhinopomastus > Rhinopomastus cyanomelas. The sequence goes on from VXBP01008118.1 coordinate 194,102, forward strand.
ACTCCCCCCCTCCCTCTTTCACTGCTTTTTACACTCTGTGATCACTGGAGTTTCACTGTTTGTCCATTAATTTCTCTTGCAGAAAGGGCCTCCAGGTGCTCTCTTCCCCTCCCCTCTAATCGAAGTAGCTGTCCCTGTAGCCTGTGGCTCTGTGCTGCTGCTCAGCATTGGGCTCATATTCATGATTCTCACTGCGAGGAAGAGGCGCCAGTCAGAGGGAACCTACAGCCCAAGCCAGCAAGAAGTGGCAGGCGCTCGGCTCGAGATGGACAGTGTCCTAAAGGTGCCACCTGAAGAGCGGTTAATATAGGCACTACCCTGGCAAGGAGATGCACCTGCAGGGTCTGTTTGACCTTGACCTGTTCCCAGCACTAGCAGCAGCAGCTCCACCCTATCTCAGTTTCCTTAAGTCACGGTAACGAAGACACGGACGTAGATGTACAAGGTAGCCTGTGTACACGGGAGCTGGTCAGGCTGGTTGCAGGCTGCACCTCGAGCTCAGCGGGAGCCTCTCTATGGCCTTGGTTGTGCCCTGTGGGGTGTCCCGTACCCGCTGCTCAGCCCGGGCTGGTGAGAGCACCTGCTTTCACGTTGCTCTGGCTCCGTTCCCCCGTCAGACCCCAGCGGCGTCGTTAACTCTGCTGTAAAGGCGGGGCTTACTAGGCACCGATCTGCAGCTAAGGCTCTAGCTGTCCGTGGAAGGAGCGCTGCGCACAGGCACTTGTGGGCCGCCTGTACACACCGCTCGGCGCCTGGCAGCAGCGGCACCGCACGCGGCGCTCGCCCAGCTCAAGCGTACGCGGCTACCGCAAACAGGCTTCAACAGCAACAGCAGCTGTGAACTCCTGCCCTGTGTCAGCCCCAGGACTGTGGGGAGCTCCTGAACTGCCTGTACAAAGCCCTGTTTGATGGAGCAGTTAGACATTCCCATGGTACCTCATGGGGTGCAGCCACAGCTGGAGTGGGGTGTGTGCGGCCAAGGCTGGCGTGAGTGGCAAAACCTGCTGCCAAGTGCTGAACCTGCAGCTTGTGCTGTTGGGGAGAGGTGAGTAGGGGCAGGGGCACCTTCCCCGGACTGTGACGTGGAGGGGCCAGTGAGGGAAGCGCCTGTCCGGCACCAGTCAGCACAGCGCCACACAGCTTGGAGAGGTGCTGGGGAAGGGGGATGATGAGGGATGTGAAATGTGGCACTGGCCACCTGGAAGCTCTGAGTAACACCCTGTTCTACCACAGCAGCCAGTCTGGGCCCATCTTAGCAACTCCTCAGTGGTGGGAGCGGTTGGGGTCGCAGGGGCCGTCCTGCTCCTCACAGTTGTTGCAGCCACAGCGCTGGCCATGAAGAGGCGAAGAGCAACTCAGGGAACGTACAGCCCGAGCCGTCAAGAAAAAGATGGAGCGCGAGTGGAGATGTGGAACGTCATCAAGATGCCACCGACCGAGCGGCTGATCTGACGCCTGGGCTCACACAAACAGGTGCTGTGTGGTCCTTTAACAGCGTGGAACTGCGGCAGCACCTTGGTCGTGGGTGCCGAGACGTGTCGTAGCACAGGTCTGTACGGCTTTAACCTGCTTCACAGGCCACAGGCATCTGCCTGCTGCAATGCGGGAGGACGCCTCGGCTGTCTGAAGGAGCTGGGTTAGTGCAGCTCACCCCCTGGGAGGTTTGTATCGGAAGGGGCGGTGGCAGGAGCAGCAGCAGCTGGGAGGAGAAAATACACCCACCCAGGTCCACAGAGGAGCAGCAGTGAGCAGAGTGGGTGACAGCAGCAGGGGGCACCCCGACCCCTCAGTGCTGCAGGACTGTGACACACTGGCCTGCTCTGCCTTTACACCAGGGCTCACGGCTGCGGGGACCATCACTGTCCTGTGGGCAAGAGAACCAGCACGTAAGTGAAACGGGTCTAATCAGGATTAAGCTACTGTAGGAAGAAGCAGCAGGCTTCTTTCTCAAAACCATGTGCCTGAGCCTCCTCTGTGATGCAGAGCCAAGTGACTGATGACAGGAGAGGGCTGGTACTGTTGCTGCTTCTGCCCTGGCCAGGCCAGCGTCAGAGTCCCTCGCCAGACAGCAAGAACCACCACGCTGCACTGGACACTTCTGCGGAAGCTCCCAAGACCAGCCTAAGCCCCAGGAGCATTCCAAGTGCCTTTGTGAGCCCGAGTTGCCAGGACAGTGTCAGTGTCCCTGGAAGGAGAACGGGTCTGCGTGACAATGCCTGATCCCTCTCTTTGGGCAGCTTTTGCACCCAGGTTGCTGCCTGGTCAGTTTGCAGCTGCTCTGGCTCCACAGAGCCAACCACAGCAGAAGAGTTAATGGTTGAACACCCAGCGGTAGGTGACTGGGACGTGGAGTGGGCAGAGCGGTTACTGTCAGCCCCTGGTTCGGCCATCAGGCCAGAGCAGTGGAACTTAGTGACTTTGAACAGTCACTACGGTGAGATACACCGTGCCCTACAAAGGTGTTTATGCTGTGGCTGTACTGGTCCTTCCTGGTCTGTCTGTGCTAGCGCCTCTTTAGCACCAAGAGGCAGAGCCTGTGGAAGGAGCAGCAGCACAGAGCAAACGGGTCCAAAGCCATTAGCATTTCAGGGTAATTACTGCGACTGTCGGTGAGAACTGTTGTAGGAAACAGCGTCTGCTTTTGGATCGCCGCAGTCCTATTAACCCGCAGGGTGTGAGGCTGTCCAGCACCACTGGAAGGCAAACGTGCTTCTGGTTCACGCTTAGAGTTTCACCCTTGTTTAACTGTAGCTGTAACTGTTCCTGTACGCAGAGGGCAGAGCACAAAGCCCACGGAGCAGGTCTGTCGGCGTAAGAACAGCTCTTCAGCAGCTGCTCAGGTGAGGCTGAGCGTGAGCGTTTTGGAAACAAACACCCCAAACCACGGGGAGACAAGACAGCAGCACCGAGTGTGTGGGGCCACTGGGCCCCTAATGCTGAGGAAACAAGGGCAGGAGTTGGGACAGCACTGCCAGAGGAAGCCGTGGCCTCGCTCTTGCTTTCACGCGTTGGTGAGGACTAACAGAGCTGGAGCTGCTGGTAGCCCCAGACCTGTGCTTTGCGGCTGCTAGTTAGGAAAGTCTGACCCACGCGTGGCCGTGCTGCCCCAACACCTTGCAACTGGGGGTTCACTGCACCTCTTAGGGAGAAGGTGAGTGGAGTTTGCATGGCAGTGTTGGAGGAGCAGGAGAACTAACCAGCACAGAAACCAAAGGAGCACCTTTGGTCCATGTTGGTCCTGGTGGTAAAGGGTGGGGTTATCCCCTGGTGGGAACAGACCCCCAGGCTGGGGTAGCAGCAGGGGGCTGGTCCCCACTTCAGTGCCCTGCCAGGGTGGGTTTCCTCAGCCCAGACCCACGGGCACTCAGCGTGCAGCAAGCTCAGGGTACACTCTGGGTTTTGGAAGCAGCCCTAGTTAGCCTCTGGGTAGCTGCCAGGAGAGACGTTTCTGGCTCCACTCAACGTTTGTGTGTTGGAACCAGAACAGGCAGCAGCAGGACCTGAATGTTACTGCAGCTGCCAGGACTTTGAGGAGAGACCCAGACTTGTGCTGCAAGAACTACCGAACTGTCCTGAAAAGCAGCGACAAACCCCACCCCAGCAGCCTCCACGCAGCGCGTCTGCCTGCATCCCGCTGCTCCCGGGTGGGCGGCAGGACAGCTGCTGCTCCGGAGCTTTACTGGGTTAGCAGAGCAGCTGTTTTTCTTTCCAGCACCCAAAGCCAGTACCAGCAGCGGCCGACACCGTGTCAGTGTCTGGAGCACCTCTGCTGTGTCACCGATGAAGTGGTGGGTGGGTTTTTCCAGTACTGAACGTACCTTGCTTTTGATATTTATGTTTTGGATATATTTTTTCACCAGACTGGATTTGCTGTAGGGGATGATGCTGATCTCTTTTGTAACTGCCCAGCGTTAGCGTGTCCTTGGAAAGAGATTTTCAATAAAATCTGGTTACAAAGAGGCCTAGGAGCTGTCACTGAGTTTTCCTGATGAGTAACTCGCTGTCCAGAGGGCGGGTTTTGGTCTGTAACCCGGGGTTTGCACAGCTGCCTGCCCGGTGCCGCTGGGACAGGTAAAGGCTGTGACACCCCCGAGCTGCCAGCACGGGCCTGGAGCAGCCCAGCAGCCAGTGGCAGGCTGCTGCTGGAACGCAGAGCTACAGAAACGGGCACAAGGTCACTGAGGGCTTACAGCTCCAGTTCCTGGAGCCACAGGGTTGTCACCACTCAGCCCTTCCGTGTGTGCTGGCTCACGGGGCTCCCCCAGAGCAGAGCTGGCATTTGTTCCTGACTGACTCTAACCACCTCGCACCACTAAGAAGAGCAGGCAGACATCAGCGTCCAGCTGGATTGTTTTCCACATCCCTAAGGAAGGGGCTGGGGACTGTCTGCGCTGCTCTGTCTGCTCTTTGCAGGGCTGGGCTGAGCCCCACAGGGTAATGGGAGCATCAGCAATCAAAGTCTTGTGAGTCCCTGCTCCAGTGTCTAAAATGGTTCCAGTCTAACGAGTAACTCAAGCAGAAAAATGTTTTTCACCATCAGTCCAGCATCAGAATAAAAGACTTGTTGTTTTCAAATAAAAGTTCTTTCTAGTGGCAGAAAGCACCAGGAAACAAGCCAGGCGGCAGCAGACACACGCGCACAGGGAGCACAGGAGAACACACACGGCTGGACAGAAGGTCACTGATGCGTAACGTCAGGACCACGTTTCACGCAGGACAAGCGCAAACATCAGCCCCGCGCTGTCCCGCACCCCCACGGGCGCTCCCAGACCAACACTCCTCTGCAGCTGGCGCTAGCAGGAACGAACCCGTGCTGGGAATTCCTGAGTTTCAGACAGACAAAAACCCCCTAAACACTGCCCTGGGGACAGTCTGAGTCCTTTATTATGAGATGAAAATAAAGCAGCCTCCTGCTCCCAACCTCTGTTCAAGAAGCGAGGAAGGTCACAACCTCCTGGATCGCAGAGGTATGTTTGACCTCCCCCCTTCCGCTTCCAGCTCAGGTGAAGGGTCTTGTGTCGGTGCTTCAGCGCCTCAGAACGGACCTAAAAATAACCCCAAGAGCGCCTGGTTGTCTAAAAATCAGCCACGTAAAACACTCCCTAAAACGGGCAGTGAGATAACCAGAGATGGAAAGCGAGTTGCGGGGCTACAGCATTACCTGAGTAACCATCTCTACGTAGTAAAGCCTGTGTAACACAATGGGTGGGCGACAGTCCACAGGAGAGCTGACCCTCACCTGGCAGCTCGTGGGCAGAGCCCACGACACACCCACCACAATCGAGACCGTTCGATCCCCTAGCTCAGAGCAAAGGCGCTCGGACATTCCAGCCTGAACTTGGCTCCAACGCTCACAGCCCAACGGGCTACAATAAGAAGGAGCTGTTCGCCAAGGCGTTAAATACTTCGCTCGGCAGTACTCGGCCCATCCACCAGCCAACACGAGAAACCACGACTCCACCTGCCCGGCTGTCAGAGGAGCAGGACTCCACCAAAACAGCAACTCTGGGCTGTCCCAAACTGGTGGCGTTTCAGCCGCTCAGTGGTTCTCTTTTGCATTGCAGACAGCCCCCAGGCAGCCCTTGGCACCCCCCAAGACTTCCCAGGGTGTAGGAACAAACCAGAGAACACTGGAGACCAGATAAAGCTCTACGAGAAGGTCCCCATGTGTCCACGACAACTTCCTTTATCAAAGGCTTAATGGTGACGTGACTCCTCTCAGGGTAACGGCGTCCACATCCGATTGTGCCCAGGTGCAAAACAAAAGCCAGAAAGCACCGCTGGAGTGAAGCAGAGCTGATCGCTGCAGGGGCAGCGACACAACGCGGGGCGGGAGGATGGGATTGCTGGAGAAGGCTACTGCCACAGGAAAGTGTCTCAGTGAAGCCAAACGGACGTACCTTCACCTCTTCCTTGCAGCTTCGCCCTCCAGGGCCTCACCGTCCAGTCCTGGCACCCGTCAGCGTCCGGCTACACCAGCAGAGGGACCTCGGCGGCAGCGAGACGAAGACTGCAGTGTCTCCCACTGGGCCAAGGAGCCAAGTGCTCTGCAGCCCGCAGGCCTGAGCACCCTCACACCCTTTAGTCTTTGCAGTAACCAAGGAAGATGCGGCTGCACCCCACTGGTATCCCACCACTTACACGGTCGTAGAGCACATACATGAAGAGTATCACAACTAGAATAGCTGATGGCCTCTATGTTCTGATCGACTTAACAAAAACAACTAAACAAAAACCCCAGAAAGAAAAACAATTGCTGGTGTTTCCAGTTTTCCAGCAGAGCTGCAGGACCAAGCCCCAGCCGCGGCTCTGCGCTCTGGTTTTGCTGCAGAAAGGCATCGTGAGTCCTGCCCGGAGAGGACCTGACGGCCCCTCTCCGTGTCAGTGTGCTGGGGGGAGGGAAGTCAAAGATCTGCAACAAAAGCTCATCCCGTCGGATCATCTCAACAGGACAAACTCGGAGCCCAAGGGATCAAGTCAGTGCAGCCCACGAACCTGGGGCTGTTGGCCACACTTCACCCGTGAAAGCAAAGCCCAGGAACTGCGTGAGTGAGGCAGTCACAGGGGTGGGAGAGCCCGCTGGGACGCTGTGCTGTGTCGTGCTCCTAAGGAAAGCAAGTAAGGGGAAGGAGGAACCTCTCCATCAGCAGTGCTGTCTGAAAAGCCGTGTGTGGAAACCCAAACCAAACCCAACCACCCCATGCTGTGGCCAGTGCCAGATCCCCAGGGTTTTCCGTGGTGGAGCGTGAGGAAGCAGGTGCAGGGATCAGGACAGTGGGGTTACTCTGAACAAGAAGCGCTTGTGTGTGAAGTGCAGCAGTGCGATGGTCCTGCAGCTGTCCTGGCTCAGCCTTCCAGAAAAGAAATGCTCGGGTTTCTTACGCTCTGTCTGTTCCAAGGGGACATCAGAAGGCCATTGGAAGGGCTACTCAAAGGTTTCCCAGCGCTTTCTCAGCTGCTCTACCTTACCTGGTGCGGAGGTCACGTCTTGCTTTGTCGTCTTTAACAAATCTTCAAAAGGATCTTTCGTCTCCTCGGATTTGGAGGACGGCAACGCCGACGCCAAGCCCTTAGCCGGCCTGGCAGGGATCAAAGGGGGTTCCTTAGACAGCAGAGACAGCGCTTGTTTGGGATCTGCCTTTGAGCTGGAGTGGCCCCCCTGCAACGTTCTGGCTGTAGAAGGCCCACTCAGACACGCTGGCTGCACAGAGCTGGTTGGAGAAGGGCTGTGGCTCTGCAGCAGCAGGGAGCCAGCTGGGGGCACAGCTGGCGCCTGGCTGAACAGATTTGGCATGGACAGCGTTGCCATGTGCGGCTGAGGTCTTTGCGCTGGGAAGAAGGTAGAATTAGGTGTTATGAAGCTGGAACTGTAAGCGTGACCTAAAGTAGGGGTGAAGGAGCCCCTTGGAGGTCTAACTAGAGACACCGAGAGGGCTCCTGGCACTGTGTGTGTGAATGGGTTTGCAGATGGCTGTAAAAAAGGAGCTGCTGGGGAGGGATAACCGAGCGGCTGGACGAACGGCACAGCTGGAGAGGGCACGAAATCACCTGCCACCGCGACAAAGCCAGCTGCAGCAGGTGGAGTGGCTGCGACCCGCAGGCTGCGGGGACCTTGCTGCGGGGCGCTGCTTTGCCAGTTGTCTGTTTTCAGCGGATCCAGGAGATTGAGGATATTGTCGCTCTCATCGCCTGCAGCTTCTGTCTTCACCTTGACGGGCTGGAGCATCTCCGCGGTGCTGGGCGCACCGGACAAACGCTGGGACGGATGAGAGGGATAATGCCCCGGCTGACGGCTTTCAGCTTCTAAGGACGCGCTGCCCACTCCAAAGGGCTCTGGGAGAAGATCTGATACCAAATGGCTGCGTCCTGCAGCGTGGCTGGGGACAGCTTCTGCTGGCCCAGCTAGAGTCTGATGCTTGGAAGCCCTGGGTGCTGGTGGTGGTGGTACGATCCCCAGCTCAGGAGTCTTTCTTCCCTGTGGCCTAGGAATGGTGATGTTCCCTTGAATGACTGGATTTGACTCTTCCTTTTCTGCAGGAGCTGGGGTGCTGTCTCTGCTCCGCGGTCGCCGTGTGAGTGGTGCCACGTTAGCGAGGACAGTTAAGGGCCTTTCCGGTGAGCCCTGGGAATACTTGGTAGGAATGGCCATGTCATCGTGACCCATGCTCCACAGCTTGTTGTAGGGGTGAGACAGCTTCATGGTTGGCACAATCCTGTTCCGCTCAGACACCCCGAGATCCATTCTCTGCCAGAAAGCGTAAGAAGGAAGTTAACTCTTACTGATCTCCCCAGAACATGAAGTGAGGGCTGCGGAGGGACAGCAGCGGGCAGCCTGGACAGACAGGAGCCCAGAAGCAGGACTCTGCAGTTTTGTGTCTCTGCTTCAGTTCAGCACCAAGCACGAAGAATCAGCACTAAGCTGACCCTTTGTAACGTGTCTCTCTTCTAATTGAAACCATTTCAACGATGCCCAGAGCACAGGGGCCTGGACTGAAAAGGTCATTTAAAGACACCTGAAAATGTCGCTGCTGAACACCGGCTTCAAAGAGCCCTGTGTGTGACAGCCAAGGGACAACACAGGTTCTGGGGAACCGGGCAAGTGCTTCCTCCTTTGAAAGGGGAGGCTGCAGTTTTAGCGGGACAAGGGACAGTCTTACGACAGAGACCCATTCCAGCAAATTCAGAAATGAACCGTGAAGCACGTGAACAAACGGCTGGGGAACGGCTGCACCCACCCAACAGTGCAAGTGTGTCCCTCAGAGAATGACGGCCGGCAGCTGGCAGCCAGCCCTGGTGCTGAGCAACCCGCTAGCGCACACAAAGCCTGCCCAAACCTGGTAATCAAACGTGCAGCGCTGATCAGCCTCTTCTTTGGGCGTCCGCAGGTCTTCTAGGCTCTTTGCTTGGCTGAGAGGCTGCAGCTGTGCTTCTACCTCTAAGTTAGGGAAAATGTCTTCAAGGAGGTTGATCTCTGTGGCCTTGCTGGAGAGCAGAGGGCTCGGAGGCAGCGGTTCTTTGGACTTTTCTGGGCTGGCCACCTCTTCCCCGTCGGCACTGTCGGATTCTTTCAGAGCCCGGTAGGGCTGAGGCCTGGGGGAGAAACAACAATCACACTGCAACCAGCTCCTTCCAATCTGTGTTTTAAACAGGGCTTGACTGCGGAGCAAACGGGAGCAGAGCTGGGGCTGCCTTGTGAACAGGGGAGCGAGCAAAGGGGCCCTGCCAGAGGGACACACAGAGATGACTCGGGTGGGACTCGGGGGGTTTCAGAAAGGGAAAAGGGATGAGAGGGACGTACTCAGAAGACAGCAGTGATCATGCAGGTAGAGACAGGGTGCTGAGGGCACTCTTGGAGCTGCAATAGCTGGACACCAGCTCTCGGCTTTGACCACGTGTTCCCCTGCCAGCAGACCCCCTCCCCGTGCAGTGAGAGCAAGGCCCTGCCAAGGGCCCTGTGTTTTGCAGGCACGTTGCGTTCTCTGGCTCCAGGCTGCCTCAGCACAGAACACAATTCAGTGCTTTCCCGCGGTAGCTGGGAGTGCTGCGCAGAGTTCCCATGATTACACCGGTGTCATCCTATCACGAAACAACACAGCCCATTATGGAGACACCCACTGCACATGCACAGCCGAGGCCGAGCTAGCAGGACTCCCCGTGCACACACCTCAGCAAAACTCCCAGCGCCGGCAGATTTGCATCACGGCTCTGTGTGCAGCGGAGAGCAGCATCGCGCGCAGCCAATTAACAGCCGCAAGCGCCACACGCGGCGGCGCTGACTGGCACTTGACTGGCAGCCGCTGCTGCTCTGGCATTTAAACGCCGTTTCAATTAGAAGACAGTATTTGTGAGCCCTGCAAAAACAGCTCCGATGGAAGGGCCCTCCTCCTCGCTCCATATTTTATTATAACACATCTCTATCATGCAAATGCAGCCGGAGCTTGTCTCGCTGCATCCGTCGGCACAGAGAGCAGGCGCTCGGCCGGCACGCCGAGGAGGTAATCATGCAGGTACAAGGCAGACAGCCGGTGGTACACGTCCTCAGGAAGAGAGGGATCTCGCACATCTCAGTTGTGTCTTTAGTCTCTCACATAACGTGTGCTCGGCTCTAACCAGCAGGTCACACTGCAGCAAACCAGACCCGAAGAATATTCTGCAACCAAACTACTGTAGTGCCCTCCTCCACCTCAAACAGAAGAGTGAGGAACACTTCACTGGCCCTTTGCTACTGCAGCTGCATGTCTGTCTGTCTGTGGCAGCTGCATATCTGTCTGCCCAGGGCAGCTGCCTGCACTCAGTGCCTTCCCCACCCACCTCTGATCCTGCTACCTGACCACACAAGGAATTCCAGCAAAGGACCCTTGGCTAGAGTGGAGCGTCACGAGCTAGGTGAGACAGGCATCCACTTGCCAGCGTCCGAACAGCCATCACACAGCAGCTCACAGTGCCCTGGCATCTCCTCCTAGAGGCTCTGGTCAAGCCAGTAACTCCGCTTGTTAAAAAAACGAGTGGAATTCTGTGCCATTCACCTCCCTTTCTCAGCTTGTGCTCAACCCCCTCGGAGGACACCTGCCAGGTGACTCCCACAGCCACCGAGGAGGTGGTCCTGGGTGGAACAGAGAGGCTGGGATCACACGAGTGACGGCGAGCACAGCACAGGCCACAAGCAGCACATCAGAACAAGGGGCAAATGCAAGGGTTCCGCCCGCAGAGCTGGAGTCCACGTGAAGCCACGAGCTATGCGTCCCACACGGCGCTGCATGCAGGAGGAGGCTTTGCATGCCGCGAAATACCGGAACAAACAAGCAGGAGGAGCGCTGAGCACTCATCGAGCGCCGTGCACAGACTGCAGGAGCATTTCCAGAATGGCAAGTGGAGGAGCAGGCACCCTGCCCAGTGCAAACCCCACTGCTTGGAGACTGAATCGATGCAACGAAAGAAGAAAGGATAGACCATTCAAAAGGAGCAGAGAAGAAAAAGTTCTCAGAGAAGCCAGAGACAGGATCCTCTTCCTGCTGCAATTCATCATCAGAAGAGTCCTCAGAGAGGAAGACTGTATAGTGTCGCATAGGCTTTACAAGGCTGAGGGAAACAGGAAGAGAAAAGGAAGTTATCAAGTTGTCACAATCAAAGCTCCAGAGGAGAAAGAAACCAAGTGATCCGCAGGCTCTCAATCCTTTCTGGGCCCGACACCAGCGCCAAGAGCTCTGCAGGTAAATGCTGAGCTCCACTCCTTCAGCAGAGAACACAACCCTTAAAACCGTCCGGGGTGCCATCAGGTCAGGAAGGGGACTCACACCTGCAGCCCCAACCATCCTGCAAAAGAAGCCAACACAGAAACCCACCTTCTGCCACAGCAGTTTCTAGAGAGTCAGGCTCCTAGAAAATACATCTCTGCTGCTCAGGTTCTCTGAGCTCTGACTACAAGCAAACAAGAAGTAGACCTCCTCCTCTGCTTTACACATGCTTAGAATCACAGAGTAGTTTAGGTTAGAAAAGGCCTTTTAAGATCAAGTCCAAGCACTAACCCAGCTGTCCCAACCCCCTGCTAAATCCTGTCCCTGAGCTCCAGATCACCACAACTTCCCAACACATGCAGGGCTGGCGATTCAGTCTCCTCCCTGCACAGCCTGTTCAAGGCCTGAGGGCCCTTTCCACAGAGAAGTTTTTCCTCATGGCCAACCTGAACTTCCCCCGGTGCAGCCTGATGCCATTTCCATCTGTCCTACTGCTTGTTACTGGGAGAAGAGACCAGCCTGCACCTCTCTGCACGTCTCCCCTTTCACTTTCAGTTCTTTTGTCGCACTCTCTAGACACACAACAGTTTGGAAAACCAGTCTGTCAGACTAGGTCAGGAAAAGGGAACTTGGACGCTGCAGCCGGCAGCTCCAGAGGGCCCAAGCTGCCCCCCCGAGTGTTGATTTGCTCTCAGGTCAGAGCTAATTAATAAAGCCTAAACCAGCGGTGGCAGTGGATGCGGCCGGCGGTGTTAAATCAGAGTCTGTGGTGCTCCAATTAGAGCTGTTGCGGAGCTGCTGTTCTCCTCTTCTCTGTGAAGCCGGCGGCGGGGAGAGTGAGGCGGTGCCGCTGCCTTAGCGAGAATTCGCCGTGTCCTGGTTCTTTGAGAAAGTGACTGTTACCCAAAAAACCTTCACAGCAAACAAACGAGAAACCAGGGACACTTTAAAGAGCGGTTCAGAGCCGACGCACGCGCACCTTGCTGTCCTAGCCCACAGCACTTCACACGGTTCCAGCAAACTCCGGGGTTATGGCCAAAGCCAAGAGCGACACCGCACTTGCCCCTGTGGCTGATGCGCCACGTGTTTGGTAACTGCATGAACCCACCGCACCGGTGCCGCCGGCCTTCGTGCCCCGCCTCCAGCACCTTTTGTTTGCCTTCAGCCTACGCTAAACTCCAGCGTGCAGCGCCCGAGCGCACAGCAATCAATGGGGAACCAACTCTGAAGGAGTGAGATCTCGTTGGTTGGATCCTCCCTGGCTCAGCTCAGCACAAACGCAGCTCAGGACATCGCGAGGCTCCACCAGCAGCTCTGTTGGTGTTCCAAGATTCCATAAATGAAAGCGGGATCTCATCATTAGAAAAAAAAAAGCCCTTAAGCCTCGCTGTCGGAGCACTCGGCAAGAGATTCTGGTCTGAGCTAAGGGATGAACAATCTAAAATTGTCCAAGCTTAAATTTTTTATCAGCTCGAGGCAGCAGAATCCAAAAAAAGGAGCCTCTTCCCTCATTAACCCAATTGGGGAACTCTCCTGCAGTCTGCCACCCACCACTCGCTAGAATCTCCTACACAAAGAGCTGTCTCTGAAAAGGCAGGTCACAGCAAGCCCGGCTACAAGGCAGCCACCGCCGCCGTCTTCCAGGGAAAAAAGGATGTGTCCGTCACAGCTACAACCCTCATCATCTCCACATGACTGCACCAGCTCCTGCCTACCTAATCTCTTAGCTGAGTTACCATGCAGATGACTTGCTGATCTCTTTCTAATGTTTAGTTTAACATGTCTTCGGTTAGCACCAGCACATGACAGTAGTGACAGGCGCGGCTGTTCCTTTTTAAATATCATGTCAGCAACACGGCGCAGGAAAGCCGGGGATGCGCTCCGTGGCTCGGCGCGCCATTAGGAGAGCGGGGCTTTCTTTTTTAATGAGGAAGATCTGCATCTCGGGAGCTCCTTTCACGTGTCAGGATGCACGGACAAATCAGCAGCACATCACACCGGCCAGGAATGAAATGCTGACAAATGTAGATATTTCAAATTTAATTGACACCTAAATGTACTTGAGATGGGGAAAAAAAGAAAATAGATCTCCAGAAAATGAGCTGCCGGCTGCGGGGATTAATAAGGGGATTCGGAAATTATTTTAAAAGCCATTTTGCTTATGAGGAAATTAAATTTGTGTGTTTTACCCAGCTGCGCTGCCTTTCCCCCAGCGCAGAGACGACGGCACGGAGGGGCAGCGGGGACTTGTGGTCTGCTCCTGGAAGGGGCTCCCAGATTTGGAGAAGGACTGAGAAAGGACTCTCGCGTGTTTTCAAAGGTTGCAGCAGCCCTGGCAGTGCAGGGGTTTGTCCCTTCAGACAGTAAAACGAAGAGAGCGAGGGATTTGGGTGCTTGGGCTGTTTCTTGCCCGTTTGAAGGGGGAGACTTGGGACTGAGGGCATTTACCCAGTAACTGCTCCATCCCAACAAAGCCCAGAGCTCTCCCTGCGTTTCCTGCAGCTGCTGAGCGCTCGGTGCTGACAAACATGGCCTATTTGGCCGTGTTCCTGCGCGACTCGATCTAGGGGATCCTGCCCTGGCAGGGGGACTGGACGGGGTGCTCTTCCGAGGTCTCTTCCAATCCCTGCTGTTCTGTGGTCCCGAGGCCCCACTCCAGGCACTGTGAGCGTTCGCAGGAGCAGAGCATCTCCACAACAGCAGCACAGAGGGGATTTTACGTGAAAACACAAGGACATTAGTACCGCATTGCCCCACCAAGGCAGCAGCCTGTGATCCCTGTGCCCAGGGCCAGCAAGTAGCCAAATGCTTTGGACTTTTTATTGACTCGGTACAGATTTACTAGAGGGCTGGAAATAGGAGCGACGAATTCAAAGTGGGAACAAGCTGGGTGGTTCCTCTACCTGCTCTGACAGATCTTGATGCAAGATCCTATGAAGTCAATCCTGGTTTTGTCCTGTTAGCCCTAAGGATTTGCTCCCCTGCAGCCATCCCAGGTGCAGGGGCACAGTCTCACGCCAAAGCAGAGAGCAGAATCAGGTACCAAGACTGCAATTTGTTTTCAAGAGTCACTCTGGAAAGGTGGGAGAGCTGGCAAGGACCGGAGTTCCCGCCGAAGGGCAGCCCTGCACGGAAACACCAGTGGCTCTCCACACATTGCTCTCACCTCTGCAGTCTAGGTGCCACCTCCCCTGTGCCTGGCTTCCCTACACGGATCTTCCCAAGAGGAACCAAAGCTGCTGCAGCGAGTGTTGGCTGCTGTCACTGCCTGTCTGATCCCAGCCACCCTTGTTCCCCCAGGTCCTTGCTGGTTCAGCGTCTTCCTCGCAGAGCTCCTCGCTCGCAGCGATGAAAAGCCTTTACCACACGCAACTCTGGGGTAGAGCTGGGTAACAACAAGCGGAGTTTAATGCGCTTTGTGAGCCCGCGGCCCTCACCGCAGCCACCACGCTGGCTTCATCCCGCACGCAGGGTAATAACCCGCTATGGCTCTGCAGCCCATTTTCATTCATACGGTACCGGGGAAAGCCATTAGCTTCTCTGCTAAGTCCTGCGCGACTTCTGGGAAGCCGTAATGAACTGCCGCCGCACTGACAGGGGCTCCGCCAGCCCAAGAGCCTTTTGACACGCTGTTAATTGTGAGCCTGACCCTCTGATTTCCTGTTTTAATTTCCTCCCACTCTGCATGCCCTGGAAGCCAGCGAGTCGCTGCTTACTAGGACGACAGCTCCTAGAGCAGTCGGGAAACCTATTCTACAGTTAATGGGAAATCTCGCTGTGGTGTAAAAAAGGGCTCTCAGAAAGCTGCCTGTCTGCTCGAAACGCAGCAACTTACTTCTGCGAACTACTCATTTGTGCTCAAGGAGGCAGGCCCCACGCATCTAGGACTGCCCCAGGTGGCAACCCGGCACTTTCTGAGCTCTCATCTACAAATCCTTCCCATTAACCCCATTACTGAGGAAAGCTGCTTTAAAAATTACACGTTGGAGATTTAATGACGAGTTTTTGCAAATCGTAAGCAACATAAACCTTGAATTAGCGACCGGGCAGCAAACCCGCAACCCGCCACTGCAGCAGAAAGAGTCACTGCAAGTTTTTGTGGGGGAAACAGCAGCTCTTGCACCAGCTCTTCTAAATCGAATGGTTCCACAGTCCTGTGTTTCCATTTCAAAGCGACCAGAGCACGAGCACAGGACCCCCAGCACTGCGCTTCACTCACACGAGAACATTAACCCGACGGCGCAGATCGCCCAGTGCCGTAGCAGATGCTCTGGGGGGTGCCCACACCATGGCTCCATTTTCAGGGACAACACTCAAGATTCCAGGGGGAGAAAAGGCTGCCCCATGGGATGCCATGGGGTGTCAGGGAGGGGCACTGCCAGAAGGATCCTGTCTCCACCTGGCTACTATGAAATGAACATTGTGGGGTTTTTCATCCATTTTAGAGAGAGAAAACAATGAAATTTTAGTAAAGGGACAACACCTGGGTCATGTTTTTGTTTCAGAGGAGTTTGTGCAAGGTTTGGGCCAGAGGAAACAAAGAATCAGGAACAGGCCATGAAAACCCAGGAAAAGGCCAGGGAAACCCTATGTTTGTGCTGTTTAGAAAACAGCTTTTTAATTCAAAATGTCATTTTGAGATCAATAAGGAGAAAGGTCAGGGTTAGTCACTACCAATTTCAAAGCATCCACCCGAAGTTACATCACACTAGGTCACTTGTCTGAGCTCCAGGTCACACACTGCCTCCACTTGTCCTTCCAAAATCACAAGTGCAGTGTCACCCCCATCATGGTTGTGTCCCATCTCCCCTGCTGCCCCCACCTGTCTCTGTGAAAACCCTCTAAGCACAGACCTTACAGGAGATCTGGGTGGGTACAATGTTCTACAGCCCCTCTCTGGAAGCGGTTATGTCCTGGTTTGTTTTACTGCCTGAACCTGATGACAGCAAAGAGAGAAAATAACCCGATCCCACTGTGCCCACCGCATGTGAACTGGGGGAAACACCGAGGCTGGGAGACATCCGGACAAGACCACAACTGGTACCGTCCAGTGAGCGTCAGCGTCCAGTGTGCGCAGCAGCGCCTGGTTTGATGATCAGTAAAATGCTCAAAGGAAAACCAACCAGTTCAAACCTAACAAAGCACCTTCCCTTCCTTCTGTAGATTATTGGCAGCCGTGTGACTCAAAGCCACTGCATTCTACTCTGTGCAAGCAGCTGGAACTGCAGACACTGGCTAGAATTAGCAGCAGTAAATGCAGACCAAGGACGAGGACACCTATCACCCAGTGCACAGGCAGCACTGCTGTCCATATCACTCGTGTTTACGCTCATGCCTGTTCTGACACTGGCAGAGCTCAGGCACTCGGGAACGTCAAGCAGCTTTAGAATCCAAACGTGCACTGTCCTTCCTAGGAAACACCCGTGACGGTGGCACCGCCGCTGCTCTCCTTCACCCACTGCAGCGCATTAAGAAACAACTTGTGTTTTCCCTTCCTGCCCTGTTCGTGCAGAAGAGCTGCCACCCCGAGCAGGTTCTGCGCTCTGCTCCACAAGGGGGCAACCACATCCCGCTGTAAAACGGACAAGCAGCCCCGCAGGGCTTCCAGGTGACCCCGGCGCTCGTCTCAGCCAAGAGGCAGTCTGTCCCCACGCACGAGCGGCGGGGACACAGCTAACCAAGCACGGGGGGCCAGGGGCACCCCACCGCTGTCACTGTTGCCCTCACGAGCCCTGGTGCCAGGGAGCTGGCTCAGCAGCGGGAGAGAGGTGCGAGAAGCCAGCTGTTTGTCTTCTGTGGGATTTCAGCATCCTCAGGTACGAGAGATACCCCGTAATCTTGGGCATCGGCTGAAGCGGCTCAGGGCACTGCCAGCAAAGCCACCGCAGGCTGGGCCCGATGCAAAGTGGCTCTGATGCAGCAATTACCTGGTGCCGCGGGCTGAGGCGGATTACAAGGGAATCTGCGGCAGATCAGATCAGCGCAACCATCTCGCAGCCCCTGAGCCTTCTGCTTGTAGTCTGAGCCGCTCCAGTGCGACTGCCGCTGCTAAGGCTGCACTACCCCAACGCAGGACATTCGGAAGACGCTACTCCTCTCCCTGCTGGAGGACAGCGTCGAAGGCTGACACCCCCACGTCCATCTCACCAGAAGACTTGGAAAACACACGCTGGCTCTGCTGCTCTCACCTCGCTGCTCGTGGTTTCCTCTCGAGTGCCAAGCAGCTCCATCCCTACCGCAACCACAACGTTTACACCACCTTCTTCTAAGATCAGCCACCCCAGGCAAAGCGCAGTTCTGACCCGTCCCAAATCTCACACTGAGAGCACAAGACCTGCTCGTCAGACCCTTCAGAAGTGCAGCTAACAGAAGCCTCTGTATCCAATCAGAACTTTGTGCTGGTCAATCTTTCTTACTCAGAGCAGCTGAAGCAGCGACACTCAGCCTAAACAATTTCCAATCCAAACCGCACAGCAACGCAGCCCCGAGGTGTGATCAGCTCACACGAGTGTCTCCCAGGTCCAGGTTCTCTCTCTCTGTTCTCTCTTTATGTTTTAATTTCAGGGCCTGCTGGTAACTAAATCAGCGCAGCAGGGATATCTGCAACACCGCACAGCGCTGTCCTCCTTGTGCACAGTACTTCAGGCTGCAGCACCCATGAAATGGGCTGAAAATGACCGCTCCAAGGTAACAGAACCAACTGCTCACGCGAGTAAGAGAGATGCTGGAAACCAACACGTTTAACACACAAGCAGCAGGTTACAACTCACCTGGAGCATCAGCCCTGTTTACTTGAGACTCAAACCTGAAGAGACAAAGCCCTTGCGAGCGCTAGGCAGGACGGTGAAGCTCTACAAGTCTTCACTCCAGAGCTCATTACAGGGATTCTGTTAATGGGCCTCTAACAAGCAGGAGACACAGCCCTTGCTGCAAAGCCTGGCAAGAGCAGTAGATTTGCAGAGCTGTGGCTTACAATTTCATTTCCAGCTCAGGACAAAACAAATAATGAATGAACCAACCTGAAACTTGCCCTGAACAGGCCAACCCATCAGGTGTATGGTGGCAAACCAGAACTTTCCGACAGGTAAAAACCTCGAGCCTTCATTTTTCACCTCCTCCCGAAAGTCCCAAAAACTGAAACACGTTTTGTTAGTGAAAACATTCCTTTGATCAGCAGTGATTTATCCCCAGGCTAGTTCCGGTTCTGAACACAGGTAGTGGAAGCAGTCAAGAGAAGCAGAGCAGCAAAGCACTTACTGTTCTGGACTAGACACCGAAGTCCTTCGTCCTTCCACAGCGATGTTGCTCTTGGGCCTCTTAACAACGTGAGGTCTCGGCGGGCGAACCTGTCACACACACACGGAAACACCTCATCAAACACTTCAAGTCGATCAAACAGGCGCAAACAACACGCTTGGCATCGCCGCTGTCACCTTACCGGTACCTTCCATCCTGAATTGCTTTTCTAGGTCTTTACTTTTCGTGGCACAGCACCTCCGAGGAGCGCACACACACATGCAAAGAAATAGGGCTCCCATAAACTACATGGACCCACGGTTGTTTAAGGACAAAACCCCCCAGGTTTTTGAACAGCAAATGAACCTTGTGTGCTTGACGCTGCTGGCTACTAGCAACAGGAACGTGCTCCACTGCTGTCCTCTAAATTTCTGGTAAAAGATTCTCTAAGCATGAGATCCCCTGTAGAGAGCTGATGGAGTAAAACTGGAAGCCGCGCTGTGTGGCTGCACCCTGTACAGGCAAGAGGGTTCAGCTCTGACACCCCGATGCTTGTGTCCTCACGTTCACAGGAAAGGACTTCTCAAGTGAAGGCTCTTGGGTGAGGGAGAACTGAACATCAATAACACGCCCGCACCGTCCAGCAATCCCCCATCGCTCGCTGCCACCAACTCCCAGGCCGAGAGGCCTTACCGGGGGAAGGAATGAGCACGTGTGAGGGAAGGTTTGAGGAAGCGCTCACCTACGCCAGTGAGCAACCCAGCTGATGCTCTTCGAGTCAGTCGTGGAGGATGGAGGGAGCATCAGCCGCAGCAGGCTCAGGCCATACAAACCTGTTCTCCATGTTTTTAAGGCAGTGCCCCCTTACCTGGAACGGAGCCCGACTCACTGCCTCAGCTGAATGCTGCCCTCAACAGAAATGCCCACCGTGCTCCCCAGATAACTAACGTACTTGTCTGCAGCGAGAGAGCAGATGCAGATCTCCCTCCGCCACCTCGGCAAGTTTTTGTTGGGGCTTTTGTGTTGTTTGTTTTTCTCTCCCCAGGCGCAGGAACCTCAAACGCTGTTGCCAGGAGAAGCCAGCGCAGCGTGTGCGGGGCCTGTGCGCTACGCCCCGCGCTATGCAGAAGGCAGGAGCAGGATTACTGCCTTGAATTTTCATTTCAAAGGCGATGGGGCACAGCAGATATGATGAAGAAACCCAGAGATGTATGGCCACGATTTCTTAGCAAAAAGGGCTTATAAAAAGGTCAGATGTTAAGGTCTTGAAGATCAGTCCCCACACAAGGCTGTTCCTCTCTACAATAAAGACGGCTTAAGAATGTGAATTTATGGCAGGAATGGAAGGATTAAGTTTGTGGCAACTTCAACTGAACTTGCAACGTGGTGAAACATGGGGAAAAGAACAACAGAGCTAATTAGACGAGCTGAGCTGTCAGAGTGCAGCTGAATGGCTCGGTGCCAACAAACAAAAGGAATGGGCTGGCAATCAGCAGGATCGATGAAGAATACTGCTTCATTAGGGTTGATAAAACAGAGAGAGAGACCGGGAGAGAGCGAGTGCGTGCAGGAGCGGGGGGAGAGCAGCAAGAGGAACTGGGGAGAGAGGAGAGCGAGGAGGAGAGAAAGAGAGGAAGAAAGAAACCTGTTTAATTAAATCTGAGCTGGAAGATGATGTGCAAAGCTGGCTTGTCATCACGCTGCGAACACTTGCACCTTTTGGGTGGTACCCTGGGGGGTGATGGTGATGAGGGAGAGAGATGAGAGTTTTGGATGGCTCCAGGGGGCCACCAGCCCAGTGGAGTGCAGGGTGACATGCTAAGCAGATTTGGAGCACTGTTGGGGGGGACTGCAGGGAAAAGCCAGGAAACAAGCCAATTCCTTGCTGGATTTTGAGCCTCATGTAGCCAAACAGGGAGGGTTAAACGCTTATCACATGCAAAAGTAGGAAAGAAATCCAATTACGTGAGCACAGAGCTACAAGAATCAAGGTGAACAGCCAGTACAGAGGGTGAAATGTGCTTAGTGCTTCCCCAGCCACTTCACGCATAATTATGATATTTAAACTTTGTCTAATTGAACCAAGTTTCCAAACAGCCACTGTTAATCCAAACAAATCTCTATTAATTATAAGCAACAAGCCTCTCTCCTTCATAATCCACCGCAACTCATTTCCAAAGCAGGAGAATCCAAGGAACACTTCTGTTCGGCTGCGGTCTCTGTTTTTATTACTAGCAGTGACTCGTATCACCAGGACTGGTGCCTGTGGATCCTCCTCACAGCAGACACATCCTGAAAACAGCGTTTCTCAGGAACTCTTGTGTCGCGTGGAGCTGGTTGAAAGAGCAGAGGGACCTGGTCTCCTCTTCCAGTGCTCGTGGTAAAAGGCTACGGGAAATCCCTTGCCGGTCCCCACCTCTGCAGCACCAGCCAAGGCTAAGAGGAGGAAAAAGCAGCCTGCACAAGCGTTACTTACACACACAAAAAAGTGCTCCAACTATTAACAGCCAAATAACAGTTCAGCACGACAACACGTTTATGCATATTTGGTAGGAGCGTATTTTGGGGAGTGATTACAATAATTTACATTTATCCTGAATTTGCTCTTGATGAATGAAACAGTTCTGTTCCACTTAGGCAGCCAGACGAGTGCAAGAGAAGCCATTAGGACTGTGGCTCCAACCTTTTATCAGTCATGTTGGGAGCAAAGACAGTTGACAAACACATTGCCGTGAGGACACAATGCACCACAGCTGGGAGATTAAACAGCCCTACCAAGAGCTGGATGCAATAAATTAATCTGAACAATGGCATTCAGCAGCTTCTGTGCAGAGGCATCGCTGCGAGCCCTCACAGAGCTGCCAAGCTGGGCTGGGGAGCACGACGGGCACCCCACTGTACCACGGAAAGTTTGTTCCCAGTGTGACATTATCTGGGGAGGGTCTCCTGTATCGATTAAATTTAAGAGAACACGTACAACACAGTCAATACAGCAGTTCAGACAGAGAAAAGAGATCGCCAGAGCCAGAGGCCACAGAAGTGACTCTGCTAAGCTCAACACCGGAGTTAAAAGAGGGAGGAGAAGAACCACATGCTCTTGCAGCACAACACAGGAACATGCACCACACACGAGAAGTTAACACACACCCGAGTGCACTTGTTAACCAGTCGCCTGCTCGTCCCAAACACATTTTCAACAAGTTTTAGCGAGATTAGATTTGAAAACTTGCATCTCTCTCTCGTACGCACACACAGCGTGAGTACGGAAGCAGGGAGTGAGGCCAATTTGTCTTTTGGGGGAACTCTGTTCATAGAGCAAAAGGCCTGGACAGGAAGAACCACCTCCCAAGGCTGTTGCAGACAACACAGGCCCTTCTAAGCCGGCACTGCTTCCCTCTACTACTGTTAAAGAATCAAAACCACCCAGTCACTGGTGTGGGACCAGCCCCCAGTTCTGAAGCCGTGCGGCACAGTTAATGGGTAACAACTGTCCTGCAGCCAGTGCTTGGAATGAAAAACTGCTGAGATCAGGTGTCCCTGCCTAGCCACTGCAGGTACTGCACTGAGGAGAATGTCTGTGTGGTTCTTCCATGGGAAGAGTCGCTTCCTCTGGCCAGCGCTGTGCCGGTGGTGTCGTACCGTGTGATTGCAGGGCCCCAGCCTGCACTCTGAATGAACATGAAGTGCCTCTGTACATCATCCATGATGCGCTACTGATATCCTGCTGCCCAAATACAGACTCCGCTTCCTTCACGTGTGCTCACTCCTCTCTTCTACAGAGAAACACCCCAAAGTAATTTAAAGGGGAACTCACAGAGAGTGAAGAGACTTTCTCTTCAGACTTCTGCTTCCTTTCACGCTTGAGTTTTGAGTTTAGTGCAAGTCTTCAAACACTCACTGGCTAAAAACTTAGGCCAGCCTGGCAAGACCTTTGTTTAAGAAGTCACCGCAAGAGTACAAACAAGTATTGCAACAGCAGCACCAGTTACCTGCAGAACTGACCGAAAGCTGCAGAACTCGTCAAAGAAAAGCAGAGGGAATGCGGGTCCCAGGGCTGTGCCGCGGCAGAGAAGAAGGGAGTTTAGGAGCGTGATTCACACGTTGCTTCGCTGCAAACTCTGACAATCCAAACTACCAGGGTTTAGTAGATGCTACGAAGAGCGTAACTCAGGCAGTGTTAAGCTGTGGCAGTGAAACAAAACTCCCAGCTACTCACGGGCCTAGAAGCTCGCTGTATCTTTGGAGGCGGTGGCCGAGGCGGACGGAGTCTTTGCTGCTGCATCAAAGTGGAAACTAAATTTAAGTGACCTCCACGCAAACACCTCTGATCTTGCGGCAAAAGCAGTACGAGTAGATGACAATGCATGATTTGCTATACTCACCTCACTAAAACCCATCTTACTCTGGTTTTGGTTCTCTGTTTTGACCTCATAACCTACAAGTGCTGCAGCAGGAAAGGCAGCGGCACCCGCCTGCTGACAGACACTTGACAGCTGATGGCAAACGGAAGGTAGCACAGACCGACCATCCCACATCCACCGAGACAAAGACACTGAAGGCAGATTTGTGGACCTCTAGGTCTTAAAGTGTTCTGAAACAACGTTTATGCAAAGCAGGACTCCAAAACACTGTCAGCAGAGCCTCAAGAGCAATTTCAGTACTTGTGAAAACCTATGGTAACAGCCTCAGACTAGCAAAGACGTGTGGAGGCACAGCAAAACCCCCAAGTCAGTCGAACTTCTCACACACGTAACGATGAGCGTGCGTTTGGGCACTGTCCTGGATCACTTCAGTAGGACGAGGGGCAACGGGTGTGAGCTGGAACACAGGAGGTTCCACATAAATAAAAGAAGGAGCTTCTTCCTGATGAGGGTGACAGAGCACTGGAACAGGCTGCCCAGGGGGGTTGTGGAGTCTCCTTCTCTGGAGACATTTAAGACCCACCTGGATGTGTTCCTGTGTGACTTGGTCTGGGTGATCCTGCTGTGGCAGGGGGATTGGACTGGATGATCTTGCGAGGTCCCTTCCAATCCCCAATGATTCTATGATTCTCCTAGAGAAAAGGCTGTTGCCGTACAGAACAAGCCCCAGCACCACCACCTCTCACGAACGGAGAGCAGAGCCTATTTTGGGGTCTCCTTTTTTAAGTCAGCAGTTGGCCAACTCACTGCTTTGTAACAGCACCGGAGCTATTAAACAGCACCAGTTGCTTGTGGTGGAGCCGGCAGCGTGACTCTCCTAACACAGATGGCACCGTAAGGTAGAATCTGTTAGACAAGGAATCCGCTGACAATTAACAAGCTGCTAAATAAAGCCATCCTGAAGTACAACTTTGATACTGACGGGATCACAGCGGATGTCCTTCCTGCGGCAGCCTGTGCACACGGATCAGCGCTTTGAGAGAGAAGCAGAGCCTCGGCGAGGAGCACGTGGGAGTGTCTCCGGGTGCCTGCTCGACCAGAGGACGACAACTGCGTCACTGATGCCCCAGCCCACGGTGCCTTCCGTAGACAGAAACCCGTCAGCCGCTCGGAGAGGGAATAGGAACTGGCAGTGGGAGCTGGCTTCTTCAGACAGAAAAAGAAGGCTTACGCAGATTACTGTATCTGTCTCCAAAAAAGACTCCAGATTCGTGTATCAGCAGCCCTTCACTTCTTACTAGCAGCCTCTTTATTCTGGATTGACAGACGTTCTCTCTCAGCTACCCTCCCTGTAATAGTACAACTCCAGCCTACCCCTTTTCACACCATTTTCACTCTCTTCTTGCATCTCGTCAGACTTTTCCTTGAAATTCCCCATTAAATTATACTTGTGCATCCATTGGTTCCTCGCTCTCGACTCGTGCTGTCGATGGAGGAGTGCCAGCCTGCACACATGCACTTGGCTCCGCTTTCTGCGGGGGGAGGACAAGAAAAAGGGACCCACTGGATGGGGAGCCGAGGCCAGAACCATTCCATGTGATAGATTCCCTCCGTACTATCCAAGAGAGCAAGTATGAAAACAAAGAGAACAAAGAGAGAAGCGACAGGGTGGCAAGCTGAGGTGGCTGCCGTTAGCCCCTACTGGATCCCCTCTGTACCTCATATGACTCTGTTCAGCTACAGAAATTGAGGTGCTGCTGTGTTTCTTCCCATCTTATCTGCTCAGGCTGAGAGCAGAGTCTTAAAATACATTTCACTTCTGTCGAGCAGCACCGCAGACTTATTTTCCATTATGCTTCAGAAGCATAATTGAACAGCTTTACAAAATCTGAAATTAGCACTTCCCTAGTTCCTCAAAAGTCACTCGTTTACTACCCAGCAGCTCCAGCAAAGGGTTTGCTGAAGGAGAACAACAAGCTGCAATTATTATTTATTTTTCCAACACTTCCATGCCTCCTCCTCAGCCACAGACACTCCCCCTTTCCCTCTTATCTTGTCTCCGTTACTTATCCCCCACAAATGGTGAGCATTTCCATGCAGGAAAATCCCTAAGTAGGTGGGAAAGTCAAGTCTTTTCTCAAGCCAAGGCTAGTAGTGCTGTCTCTGATTTGGGAGACACTGCAAGACCGTACCAACAGCGTAGGCTGGTGAACCAAAGGCAGCGTTATTACAGCTGCTGGGAAAAAGGGACAAAGGCAGGGTCTTGAAAGAGCAGGACAGACAGACAAGGCAGCAGCTGAGGTTATCTCCCAGCAAGATGGTTAACAGGTTGAATACAGTCACTGCAAGGCCACGTACAACCAAACCGGCCTCACCCACTCACGTACTGCTGGAGGAAAAGCAGTATCTGCCACAGCGCTGGGTGACCAGACAGTGGGGATCAATTGAAGTTCTAAATATTGGGGGGTATCTGAAAACTGCTCTCTTTGTGCTAGGAATCACCAGTGTGACAGACGGACCATCTCTGTACCCTCCTCGCCTGTGGCCAAACCACACCCAACACTAATGTTTTACTCCTGCAATTCTTGTCAGTTAGGACTAAGTCAGCTCTTGGAACACCACGGTGGTGGCCTAACCCAAACCAATACAGATGTGTTTTCCCTTTGGGTCTCCGAGTGCTCAGAACAACCCTGCACAGCTCTCGATTTCTCTGTCAAGAGGCTCAAAATCTCTCTTTTTGCGGTACGAGCCCTGATTCTCATTTAATTCCTCAACTCAAGGACCAAGGGCTACTGAAGGGGGCATTTCTCAAGGTTCATGAGATACTCGTGGGTTATCAACGCTGACTGAGGTTTCCTCAGCTTCCCTGTGAAGTGACACAGAATTGAAAAGAAAAAAAAGCATCACACATTTGTGATGCGGATACTAGTTGTTTTAACACGACCCAAGACCATCAGCTCAAGCGCGAGGCCATTACCCGCAGCCATCTCGTTTTCACTCAGCTTTCTGTTGCTATCAGCACTGACCCACGCTGCTGCTCTTCTCAGCTTGCCTTTTCATTGACTGAACTCTTCTCTTGCTCAAGTCACCTCATGATGAAACAGTCTCATACAGACTGACACCTTGAATTCCAGGTCGAAGTTACTCCAGCCACAAGTCACTGATAAATCCGGAGCTTTGAAAAGTCACAGCCAAAATTCATGGATCTACCCAGATCTCCAGACCAAGTTTCAACTGGCCTGTGCTTGATCAAGGTTCTGCAATGCAGCCTTTGGTTAGATGGAAGGAAAGGAAGGGAGGAGGAAAGGGGAAGAGAGAAGGAAAAGAGGGAAGGGAAGTTTTTCTTTCTTTCCCTAGACCATGGGATTTCAGACAGAATTTAAGTCTAACATATGATTTGGTGTTCATCTCTGATCAGAAATGGATGGGGTGTGTTTCCCCCCTAACAACACATACAAACGCTGCTTTGGGAAAGAACTAAAGGTGGAGAATTTTTGCGTTTCACGGAGTTTTCAACAGGCGTCGTGTTAACCTCCTCCTCAGAACGTCACAACTGTGACCTCGGTACCTGCAGTACCACAACCACATCCAACACTCGGATTCAGATGCATTCAGTCTGCTGAAGTGCTACCAGAAACACAGTTCATTTCTAGGTCTTGTACGTATTGCACCACACACAGCTCTTCGAGCCCCTAAGAGATTTGAGTGGAACATAAGACAAAACTGCGTACTCGCAGCAGCGTGCTCTCTCCATTAAATATGGATAGGGAAGCAGTGAGGCTTCAATCAGTGCTGTGAAGCCTAGAAAAGAATAGGCAAAGGGCAGCGAGGAGTAACCGTCGTGGAGGCCCACCAGGAGGTAGCGGTTACCCGCCCTTTAGCAGAGCTTCATTTTTAATGTTGATGTCGCTACCTGTCACCAGGAAGGGAGAAGCAAGTGTATTCTAAGTATCCGAGGGCCGTATTTACAGGAAAAGCCACCGGTTTGAAGTTAATTTGTTAATGCAGCAAAACACGCTGTTTCTAAAAGGTCAGTAGGGGAAGCTGTGCTGGAATATCAACTTAATTACCTGTGCTGCACGGATGAACGGGTACGGCGCAGCACAGGGCTACGCTGCTAAAAGCTGCTAAAAGCTGCTGAACTGCTATGCGAGCTATGTCCCTAAATGTATGGGCTCCACTTTTTTCTGGGCAGGGGAGAAACGTCTAAATTAGCACTTTCTTCCCAATAGCTGTTTAGCAGCACACCTTTGTACTGCAGAGACTGCCTTAATTGTCTCGTTCTAAATACTTCCGAAGCAACAAGACAGAGAGTTTGCAGAAAGCCAGTTTCATGACTGCGGAGCTGGCACTGTTTTACTAATTATCAGACAAGTGATTTTAAGCTCTGGGATGCTGGAGGAAGAAAAATCCTACGTTCACTTCTACGCTGTAAAAACAGTATTTAAAAACTATAGATCCCACATTTCATCAAGCAGCCATTACAGAGCCAATAAACTTTCACACCACCGCTCTTTAGGTTTTTTAATACTGAAGATCATGGTGGGTCTGTGGGGTAACAGCTCCTGAGCAGAACATTATCTCCAACTAATTGTGGCTGGCTGTTGAGACTTTTTTAGAGCCATATTCAAAACAGAGCCTTCCTGACTACATTAGAGGTGCTGCTTCATCTGCAGCAACAAGTGCAACTGGGAAAAAAAGCGTAAGGGAAACACAACCAGATGAAAATTGGTTTGTCAGTGCTGGTAGAAAGAAGTTCTCTTTGGAGTCTCCTTCTCCAGAGACATTTCAAACCCACCTGGCCGTGTTCCTCTGCGACTGGATCTAGGGGGAATCCTGCTGTGGCAGGGGGATTGGACTGGACGGTCTCTCGAGGTCCCTTCCAATCCCTAATGTTCTGTGACTTGGTGACTCTTTCTCAGCTAGCAGTGAGGCGTGTCTAATAATTCCAGAGCTTCACGTAAGTACCTGATTATCCTACTTCCTTCAGAAACTCGGGACTGGCTGAACATGTTTTAAAGCCAGCCAGTCACAGGAGAGGGATGCTCTGTCCTGAAGGCAGCCGCGCTCACATCATTCTGCAAAAGATCTGAAGTGCTGACTTTGGGAGAACACGCTGGACCTTGGCTGAGTGCTCAGTAAAAATAAACAACACTGAGAAATGTCTGGTACCTAAAAAGATTCAGTAGAGAAAGCGGATGGAATCCACGAGGCAGCTGTTTTATTATCCACGCGGATCCCTGCGCAGCGCACACACTACCTTTCCAGACTCCCACACGCACAGCTCGCAGGCTGGGCTGGCAAGAGCGCTGCCTGCTTTACAGCAGAGATTTTTAATTTAGACTCCGAAATACTTCAACAGAAACCTGCTGGGTCCTGTGATAAAAATAACATCCATGTTTTAAGGGATGCCTCACTCTTCAGGCCCTATTTGTAGATGGGGAAGGTGGGATGAAGCTGGCAAGAACGTAGCTGTGCCAAGAATTCATACAACGGGAAGAAACAGCCACCATGAAACACTCTGACTAGCTTAGGGGGAAAAACAGGGACTATCTCCTTACCTTTCTAGCCAGGATTTTCTCATTACAAAACAGAAAAGGAAACAGTAAGAGAAGGAAATGAATCTTGTAAGCTCCTGTTTTCCTTAACAAGGATCTTTATTTCAGGCATCTGAGTTGTACCTGGTGCTGCGGAGTAGTCCAAGGACCCACAGGTCCATCCCAAAGCCACTGAGAGGACATTCATTTGTCTAGAGGGGAACTATGGGGTTTTCTGAAAGTCCACCTTTGCGCTCTCTCTCTCCTGGGCTGAGACCTCCATCGGTCCATCCTTCTTAGTGGAAGGCAAAAAAAATCCCCTTGCATGGCTAACCCACACCCAGAGCACTGACAACTTGCCTACTTCTTCATCGCATCCTGCGTAAGTAACCCCAGAAAAGCTAACTCTGGAAATATTAAATATGATTAAGGAAGGACAACGCCACACAGTTTACTTCAAACCCAAGACCAGCAATCGGAGCAGGGGCAGGCTGTAAGGATCACCTACATCTTGTCAAGTTAAAAGGCTCCACCAGGACAAAGTAAGTAGGTCTCTTAGCTACATCTTACAATCTGCTTGTTGTGCCAGCGTGCCAGGGACAGAGAATCCTCAAACTCTAGGTTACACAACTGTGCATTATTATTGCTGCTACCTGATGCTATTCTAAAATCACAGGGCTTACATAATAAACCCTCCGAATCAAAGAGCGTTGGGAAGAATTCTGAGAGGTGGGTGATTTTCCTCCGTGTGCCGTAAGCGCTGAGCAGACAGGCGCGCTCAGGCCGTGCCCCACAGCAGCACGGGCTCTTACATGGTGCTGACGGGAGGGATACGGGGAAGTAGTGGTTAACTTGTAATGGCTTCTGTGGTTTAAAGACCTGTCAAGACTTCTGGTTACTGCCCAGCTCCACTGACAGAAAAGTTGATGTCTACGCAAACAAGCGGCACAAAACCCACAGATGGCATCAGTGCAATGGGACTGTGACCACAGAACTGCTATCATTCTGCACATTGCAGTTTGAAGACTCCTGACATTTTCCAGAGGTGATGACTGTCAACAGCCTCTTGTTTACCTGCACAGCTCCCAGGTGCCTGCAGACCACAGTGTGAAAACCACTGTAAGCTGAGCTCTGTCAGGGAGGAATCTCTTCCCACAGGAAGCAGATGCCTACAGGACACAAATATTTAATTTGATCTAGAGTCCTGCCGGTTCAAAAAAGCCTCAAGCATTTAGTTTCCTGTTTTGTTTACATGCAGTGAGGCCTCAGGTGACGCCAGGGCAACCACTGGTGACTTGGCACCATGTTTTGTTATTTCACTGATGTTTTGTCAACTTCCTTTGCTCCAGCATTGTCTGGACTCTGCCGTAACAAGCAGAGTCCTGCACTGACAACACCCACGCTCAGTCCTAGAGGGATAACTCTGCACACACACACAAAAGTCCACGGCACCGAGGCCCATCTGACACCCACAAGACAACAGATCCTATGGCCTCTGCACTGCACAAGGTGCCTCAGCCTGAAAGCAGCACAACTTTCATTCACACAGAACGCTAACGAAATCACCACCGTCAGATACATCCCTGCATGATGAAAGGACCGTCAAAGAGCACTCCTGTAGCTTGTCGAACCACGACCTTTCTGGATTCCCAGTGAAAGAGCAAGGAGGGTGTTTTCAGAACTGCTCACTGAGCTAAAACAGGGAAGGGCTCGAGGAAGAAGCTCCTGGATGTTCACGTTCCCAGAGGACTTCTACCCAAACGAGGCAGGTTCTGCGGAGGCTATCCAGCTGTTGCTCAACACCATGGGTGAAGCGCCGTGTCGCGCAAAATCCCAGACCCCAGGAATACATTTATCGCCACGAGTTGAAGTCTATCCCTCCGCTATCTCAGCAGAGTTTAAAATCACAGCTAATAGGTTAACAACTGTTTTTCTTCTGCTTCAGATGAAGAATATCAGAAAGCTGGGGGAATATTCGGCTTCCCAATTTGTACTGACTGCTCACTGCTACCTGCAATGTCTGTTTGACAGGACTGACATTTTGTACCGCTGTGAGATGGGAAAACGTGTGACATTTTTATTCATGGTGGCGTACGCCCTTGTAATGATCAGCCCTGGTCGATGTGCTTACTGCAGCAGCCCCGAGCCCTCGGAGAACAAACAAGAACCGAAGGTGCCAGCAGTTCGGCTGCCTTATTAAACACCACCAGGATTCTAACGAAGAGCAACTGCTGGAAAATCTCACTGTCAAATCCTCAAGGACATTGTCAACATGGAACTAACTACAGATATTTTTCATTTAAAATACTGGAAAATCCAGCAATACCACATTAAATATAAAGACAAAAGCCGTTTGGTGGGGTTTTGTGTTGTAACTGGTCATTTTGTCAGCTCTGCGCTGCGCTTTCTGGGGGCCTGCAAATGGAAGTCAAATCAAGGGGATCACGCAACCTGCATGACATGAAGAGGTGGAAAATGGACCAATCCCCTATTAGCCTTTAGCAGCTCTTCCTCTCCAGCAAGGAGAATATTTGTATGGAAAATAAGAGCTGGTCTCTCATTTAAGGAGCTCTATAAATAGCAACGCCACAACAGGACGTGGCTCCTCTACCTGCAGTACGGCTCTTGCCAGCTGTTTCACTCTGTAGGCATCAGTCCAGCCCCAAAGAGCAACTTCCTGGCCAAGCAAGCAGTGGCAGGGGGCTGGCAGTTGGATTAATCATGTTTCACATACTCTCTCCATTTAATCTTCTAGTTTAATCCAGGGGCCCAGAGGTCACCCCAGACAGTTCTGGCCTAACCATACGTATCAACTTTGTAAGCAATACACTACCTAAGAAGCTTCTGGATGCTGATCTACATTGATAGACTAAGCAAGTCATCCACAAGAGCGGCTGCGCTGCTCCCAAGATGTCAGTCTGGGTGGTTTGGGTAGCCTTGCATGTACTGATGGATTTATTTTACATGCATGTATTATTTATAAAGCACCATTCTTCTTCCACACGCCAGCAGTGACCGACCAGGGTACTCTGTAACGATAGTCCTGTTACATGGAGGAACCCAGAAATAACAAGGAAATTCTGCAGGCATGTTACAGCAGCTACTGCTTGTCACAGAGCCCTAGGAGGTCGGCTCAACCACAGGATTTTCTTCATACATCCAAGCATTATGGCATCTGACTCGCAGGTACCCAGGGCAGCAAATTTATTCCAGCAGCCCTGTTCAAGAAGCACTTGAAATGCCCAGCTGGAAAATGCTGAAAGCCCTAGTCCTGGATGTGCTTTTTTGTGGGCAAACACGTCTGCTGGATGCAGGACTGGAGCGGCATAATCTTACTGCAGAGCAGGAATTCCTACACCGCGTCCACTGCTGCAGCGGCTGAAGAAGACATAGCTGTCGGGCTGCTCATTAGAACCCACCGGCAAGCGAGTGCACGGGAGGCAGTAACCTTTGGGTACGCTCTGCAGGTGGTGTGCATCTTCCTAAAGAGAGTGCCAGGTCTCACTTGTCAAATATTTACACGCATGACAAGAGTGCAAGCCGTTAGTTAGAGAACCCCAAGCCCATGGACTGCCATCTCTGCACGTCTTGCACACCACAAAGCAGCATTTCAATCAAACACATTATTTTCTTGTCTGCTGATGTTGTTTTTATTCCTCTGACTAAAAAGAGCCTGATGGGGCATCTGAGTAGTTGCAAGTGAACATCAGATGGACGAATGGACCGGCACAGTTGCCTTTGCACAGGGTGACTTTTACTGAGCAGCACCAAACTCCTTTCTGAAAGGAGAATAAATGAGGGGAGAAAAAACTGCTTTCTGAAGGCAACACAAGTCTCAAGAACTAGGTTTATACTTTTGATAAATCCATAAAGAATTAAATGGAGAGTGGGAAGAAACTCCACGTGGCTGAGCAGAAAGGAATGGGGATGCCACAGTGCTCATCAGTGGGGAAGAGTGGAATGGAAGCTTATTTTTTAAATGAAGGTCTCTATTGTCCAAAGGGCAGGAGCAGGGGGCTGGCTTTACCACCACACCACACTGCTGCCCGAATATTAGAAAGTGAACTTGTTTTCCCCTTTCCCCTTTGGTTTCTACCTCACTGCCACACAATGCCTGCTGTGCTCCAGGGGAATCTGCTATTGTTCCAACCCACCTGGGTGTGAAGGGAGTCACAGGGTCTGGCAAAGGAGCCTTCCTCTCTTCCTGGCTTCAGCTCTTTTCCCTGGAGCTAATCCCTCCCTCTGCTGCCTCTGGCCTCAGTGATCCAGTTCTGCATCTCTGGAATGTAGCTGACTGGCTTTCTCGCCATCTTCCCCCTGACCTCTTAATGCCATTTAATCTTCTTGCGGAAGAAGCTCACCCTCCACAGCAGAGTTGTTTGCTCTGCACCTCCAAGTGCAGATCACAAATGGGAAAAATGAACAAACCCCTTTACAGCAAACAAAATGGCAAGTGCCACCCTATGGCCTGCAAACGTTCAACAGCGGTAGGAATCAGCTGGGAAGAGAAGCTGACCAAGTCTTGTCACAGTCAGATGAGCTGCTTGTGCACCTTTGTTCTGTAGCCTTTTACAGGTGTTGACTCTTCTCCCCACTCATCAAACCGCCGTCACCCATAGTGCTCTGGCTTCCTGCTGAGCATAGCCCACAAAGGCAGTCCCTTACACTGGGCTGATCTAGGGCCACTGTTAAAGATAAACCCTGAGCAGAATAAGAGCATAGCAAAGCCAAAGCAGAGGAAACGCAGTGGTCACACCCTTCCACTTCAGTCCCCTCGTGCAGGAGTATCAACAACACTTTATTCAAATCTTTACTGTGTTGCCCTGGGCTAGTGGCTAAAACTCTTACATGGCTAAAAGCTATGGAAGAGAGCTTTTGCCCAGCATCTCAGCACTATAAAGACCACTGCTGAAGCAACCCCACAACAAACAACCCTCTGAAACAATACCACTCGCCAAGATGAGCTCCAACACGCCAGCATCTCACACAGATCCATAACTGCCACTAAATTTTTGAGAACAATCAGCAGAGGGGCCACACAAAGACATTTCCAGATATCTCACTGGCGATTTTTGTAGCCTAACAACTGCAGACACACAACTGTATTTGGAAAAGCTAGAAACCACCTCACTGTAGGGTGAGAGATAATGAGTTAAAATTAAAGGTTGCTGCTGGCTCGCTAGCCCATCCCCCTTTAGCTAATCTGTCATGTAATGAAGAGAAGCACCTAGCACAGGACAGCTAGCTGCCGGCTCACTTACAGCGAGCTGATTAAGAATGTTCAACCAACAGCAGACTGCAGACCTTTCCAACGAAAATAAATAGACTGTATGCAAATGTGTTTGTCACTTTGACAGCATGTCTCAATTAAAGCATCTCGCTGCTGTTGGTAGGCTCTCTCGTTGCAGCGCCACGGACGAGCCTTACTGCATTACTGATACACGGGGCTTGACCCTAATCCGCATGCATGCATTTTAAAAAAGTCTGCCTTTGCCATACACACCGGCACAATACTCGCAGGCAGAGAAAGCAAGTGACAATGAGAAAAAAGCCTCTTTCATCCTCTCCAGTTTATAAGAACTGTGAATGCACAAACAGCCCTTATTTCAGAGTTCTGGTGGCTTTTTAATTGTTCCCACCTACTGTATTCTAGACAGAGTTAAAAGTGACACTAAAATCTCTCCCTTTAATCACTAGTTAGAAGCCATCTCCCATTTAAACAGTAAACGCTGCTGCTTTTTTTTTTCCCTTCCCCAAAAGCCTTCATTTTCAAAACCTGAACATCTTCTCCTTTGGAATGAAAGTACGATTTCATTTTCATTTGGCATCGGGCTATCGGGAAAAGGGACAAAGGCTGTAAGAGAGAGAAACCCTACAACTGCTAAGTTAGATCCTTCTTTGGAAACCGCCTCTCGCGATGCAATGACAGTAATAAGCATTTAGCGAGGGAGCCGTCCGCACAGCCGCGGCTCGGGAAAGCTGGGCTGTGCTTCTTCTGACACACAGAAAGCGATCATTAAAGAATTTTAACGTGACCGTTAGAAAAACCCTCATGAATTTAAATCCGTGCTCTCTGCTCAATTACGGATTTCGTTAACCCACCGAAACGTTTGAACAGCCCGTCCCTCGTCAAAACCTAGAGGAAAACACTGTTAGTGGATTATTAGTGTTATCTGGATTTCTGACTGCTCAAAACGAAGCCTAATGTTTTCCTGCTCGAGCTACGTGGCCACGTTGCTCCAGGAGCCCCAATTCCACTCCATTGTTTTAGCACAGAAAATAAGTGAAAAATAAATCACTGCTGCAAATATTTAATTGGAAGAGATTCTGTTTAAAAAAAGAAAAAAGTCTACAGGCAGAGCAGTGGAAGTTCTGAAAGAAATCTGAACCGACACAGAACTGCTCTGAGCAATGACTGCCTCTCGTGTAGCCCCATCTGATACCTGAACAGTCAAGGCACTAGTTGCTATTAATAGACACTCATCTGAAAGCCTGATCTGCTTCACGTGTGATAATTTGCAGCACTTCACAATTGTTTTAAAGTTCTGTTTCCTTCAGAGAAATCAGATCTCCACTCCCGTTTGCTGATCACGATACTGTATGAAAAACATACACGGGAAGAAAAGAGAACTGTGAAGACACTGTTATTTGTGTGTCAGGTTACGCTGTACAACCAGAACACCAGCGAGCTGATGAACACTGTTCTCCCATGGAACATCACAGCCGCTGCGACACTTGCTAAACAACCAGCTCTTTAAAAACCCCAACCACCACACAACCAAACTCGCTCTTTCACAGCCGCATCGAAGGGGAGATTTTAAGAGTGAGTAGCATGTACAGCTCAGCTGTCGATACCGAAATGCAGAGCGCACGAATGAGCTATTAATTGATTCCTACATCTTAGCTCATTGCATTTAATTTTCAGAGACCGTTAAAGTGCTCTTTGGGCGGATCACATTGGCACTAATGATCTGGAGAGGTAACAGGGAACAGTTTACATTATACATCTTGGTCCTGAGGGCTTAGAGCAAGCTAGAAGAACAGTGAAGTAGTTTATCACATTTATATAGTCATTACGGTTTCCCCCATTCACTTCAAATTTGTCTTCCTCAAAATCATTGCATGAACAAAGAGACTCGGTAAACCCTGGAAAAACCAGCTTTCAGAATCGATCCCATTTGAACAGATACAACAGAACTAAACCTACAACAACGTAACTCTGCTACAACGAATACTGGAACCGCTGGCACATTCGTTACTGTGACTGTTCTCTCAACTATTTGTGCCCAGTGACACCACTTGAGAAACCCAACGCTGAGACGTACCTGACCAAAATGTACTGTGATTGGTCTTCTGTCTTCTCTTAATTTAGGGTCCTTCTTATCAGCCAATGGCGAAGGCGCAGTCCGCGGCAGAGACTCCTCCGGCGCTGCAGAACACCCGTTCTCAGCAATGTCCTGTGTGGTAGGAGAAGGTGAATAGCATGGCCAGGAGCAATCTTGACTAAGGGTCAGGGGCACAAAGGAGACACTAGAGGATAATGCTGACTAACAGTTTTGATGTTGGGGAGAAAACACACCACAGCACAGAAGAGAAAACATCGTTAGAATAAAACATTCTGTTGCATTTTGTCAATCAGAGCTCGTGCTCAGCCACCCTCTCCTCTCCTCCCAACCCCAGTGCTGCACACAAACAGATTCAATAAAACGTCTGACTTAAACATGCAAAAGCCAGGAAATACACAGGGAGGGAAAAAAAAAAAAAAAAAAAAATCAACGTAGCTCGGAATTTCTATTCTAGGAACAAACTCAAGAGAAACCCAGGAAAACAGGGCTGCTCTGCTTTTTGTAAACCTAAATGGAAACAGTCACTACAGGCTTCACGGAATTATCTCTAGCAGGACAATTACTTGTGGAAGGGGCAAGGAGGGATGAAACTCAGAGCTCAGCTTTGCATTTTCTCTCTGAATCTGTGTATACTGAAGGGGCCTTGGGGAGATGGTGTAAAACCAACTGCTGCCTCGCAGGATGCTTTTTTGTTTTGCTTTGCTTTTGAGGCTAGTCCTCATCTTCAGAAGTCAAGTGACCCACCAAGCTGGGTTCGAAGGCTTGGCGAGCGTACACACGAGGTATGTAAGGTGGGTTTTGAAAAAGACAAAGGCATGCAGACAGAAGGAATCAGACAAGGAGAAAAGAGTTTGAAAGTCAGCTGAGAAACAGTCTGCAACGCAGTGGGCCCCAAACCTCACATCTCTTTGCAACAATGTCAAGGAAATAATGCTTGGTAAATATAGAGAGAAACCTGCGCAGGCTGCAGCTCCACAAGACTGACCTAAGGTTGGCTGCTGACATCGACATTGCTTTGATTCCCTGACCTTTGACATGCCCCCTCAAGTCTCCGTCTTGCTAAGGTACAATAATGAGACATGTAAGCTGATGGCCAATTAGAAATGGTTCTTTTGGACACAGGCTGACCTAATGTGTTTAGGTCAAAAGAAACAAAAAGCTGGATGGACTTTCTAAGGGGCTTTGTCTGCTCCACAGAGAGGCTGAGAGACCTTTTTAGATCCAGGTGGTAGAGCAGTGGTTCACCAATATGGGCAAAAGGACTGGGGGGAAATTAACAACTTGTGAAGGTCAAACCAGAGAGAAAAACTTTTTCTTCCCCCTGCCCTCCAGCAGCACAGTGCTGCCTTGTCTCTACAAAACTACAACAAAATACGTGGAGTTAGCAACAGAGAGCCCCAACACAACTCCAGGACAAGAAATGTGAGATTCCCTCAACTTCAGCTCCAAACCAGCAATGACCTATCAAGGGATCTCGTCAGTCTGGGAATTGCACAACCCACGGCAGGAATGCACAGGCTCTGGAATGTAATGGCATCAAACACTAATGTGATTTCCACAGATCTATACCATACAGCCACATTAAGCGTGCTCTCAGCTTCAGACCTGCTACAAATGTGCTATCAAGGGGTCCAGCACATTCAAAGCCACCAGCAGACCTTCCCAGCACTTCAGAGCCTCCCCACTTCCACCTGGAGCTGTGGCTCCAACCAAGGCCAGCTCCCATCTCCAAAAAGCAAAGTGTTTCCCCATCTGGGCAAAACGTCCCAAAAGGTGTAAAGCGGACACAAAAGTTTGGTCACTGGGGAATGGAAGGCGATAAAAGGTACCGACAGATCAAACCATTAAGCAAAACCCCCTAAGATGTGTAACGATCCCTGCAAATCCTCACGGCTTTCCTTGCTATAGATTTGCTGTTCCTCTCCGACGATGTAATCGCGTACAAGAGCTAACATTACCCTAAAGCGTTCGCTGTCCACCCTTCTGGAGAACTGCAGCACGCTTCAGTCAGTTCTTCTAAAAACTGAAATGTTCTTAATAAAACATGAGAACTCAGCGATTTGATACCTCTCTATTTTGAAAAAACCCCCAAAAGGCAGAAGAATCAACACCAGAGCTCTAGTCATCAGAGCAAAAACCTACAGAACTAATGGGCAGCTGATAAGTTCCACCACTGGAATAAATGCTCCAGAAATGCAAATACCTAGCAATGGCGGCTTAATGAAAAGAAAGTGTGATTTAAGGATAATATTCAAGACAAAACCACCTTTTGCCTGGGGAGGAAGGATATTTTATAGATTACTGGGAAAAGAGAACGACAATGATCTATCACACTCCATAATCAGCTCCATATATAAACAGTGACTCCCCTAATCTTTACAACCGAGTTATTTTAAAGATGAAACTTCAGCAAAGGACAAGCTGTCTATTTATAGGACAGAAAGTTTAGCCTGTAAACTGAATAAGGCTCTCTTCTGTTTAAATATGCACTAGTGATTTTTCTGGGGACCTTTTGTGACAGACCACAAAACTATTAGAAGAGCAAAACCACATTCCAGGATGACCAGGAGGATTCTTCAGGTTATTTTATAAACCTCTAAATGAGTTGTTTCTGGCTGAACTGATAATAAAGCCACACAAAGCTCTAGGTAAGTAAGATAATGCTGAATACATTAATGCCAAGTCCCCAGCCATTTACAGAAATTGTCTTATCCAGACGCTTTCACTAAGTTACATTCTCCTTACTGAAAGTTGAGGATGGAACCATTCACATTCCTCCTTCTTCCTAATTCTATGTAGTTAAGCTTCAGACAAGCCAATAACGGAGCGACTTGACCACCACGGTCCGTCTGTGAGACGGAAAAAGCAGCCTTACAAAAAATAGAAAAAGGAAAAGAAAAGAAAAAGGAAGAAGCCCCACATCTGATATAAAATAAAGCGGCCATGCTGCTTCTATTAACAATTATTTGCTATCACTCATAAGAATCCTCTGAAAACTATTTCTGTTGCTTTGAAATCCTGTACCACAAATGAACAAGGGATGGAAATAGAGCCCCATTCAATCTCTACTATCATATTAAAGAAGGACCTTACACACACCACAGTGACCTCTCAACAGGTCAATCCTGCATTTCCCATTTGCAATTCAAACCCAAGGCTGGAGCAGACCAAGGGCAAAATGGGCTCTTGATTATATTTAAGAGGTCACCATTGCTATGCAGAGTTGTAGGAAGCAGACCTCTAGCTTTATTGCATTTTTAAATTCTGTCTTGTACAGAAGCCGCTCGTATTTGGCAGCGAGAACTGGAAAAGGGCTGTTTATATTGGAGGTTTCCTTCGCAGTGGCCTGCACGCTTCTTGTATTAATAACGGAAAATATGGTAAAATGCGGCGGATAACAAGTTCAGTTTAAAAATAACCTTAGGTTACCCTTAGAAGATGAACAACTGACATCCCAAACCTGGCAAAAATGGTTTAATTTTTCCAGCCCCTGCACACACCAGTAAGCAAATACCTGGGAAATACAGCCTTTCCCCCACGAAAATTGGTGAGGATGCACGGAGGGACCCGCCAACAGAGCGGCACAGACAGTCAGACTGAAAATAACATGGGGATCGCCCAGACAGTCTTTACTGGTTCTGTTGTTTTAAGCGGAGAGGTTTTAGAGTTCTCTTCCTAGCCTGCATTCAACGCGGAGAAGAGGACAGGAAAGAACAGAACACACTTAATGAAGAAGGGAGAGGCAGTGTGTCAACTGCTCACAGAAACCATTTAGGCTCTTGTGAAGTGCATGTCGAACAGTCACGTTTAACCATCTTGTTTACTGAAATAAGGGAGGTGAAACAGAACCGGGCCACTTATTTGCAAACATTATGTGTGGTTTTTTAAAAGAGCACTGGCTGCTTGCAGGAGTAGAAAGACAATAATGTTAGTAAAACAGAGCCATGACTGAACGGGACAGTTCTCAGCCC
The DNA here is from genome assembly GCA_013400115.1 of Rhinopomastus cyanomelas. Lineage (NCBI taxonomy): Eukaryota > Metazoa > Chordata > Aves > Bucerotiformes > Rhinopomastidae > Rhinopomastus > Rhinopomastus cyanomelas. Next base: position 233,787 of record VXBP01008118.1, read on the forward strand.
GTTATACAAATGTCACGCAATAGCAGACAATTATATTAACATTTACAATACAGGGAAACAATCTGGTCATTTTACACAGCTCCAACTGCTTCCGAGATGCTCATAAGTTTTGTTATTCAGGAAGGTTACGTCATGAAGAGAAACATGTGGAATTACGCAAAAAATTCCATGTACAGGAACACAGCTTCATGTCTCTAATGTCTTCATATTACAGTGGTCATATATGAGGTAATAGAATAGAATAACAATAAAAGCATCTAAAGCAACTTCCTCAAAAACATCTAGCAATCTACTTGAGTCTTTTAGATAGTGACCAGAATTTGGATGGTGCAGAGTCCACACCCTGGCTGCACAAGAGCCCCATTGTACTAACTAACCCCCTAACAGCCCCTTTGTAACTAACAGACATAGTTAGGGGGGAGTTATTTTGTGCAGCACTATCTTACGATGAAGGGTTAGAAATTCAGATGAAGACATTTACTGATAGCTCAGAGATGCTAAAAAACGAAACCCAAACTACTGTGCAATAAACATATCTGACTGAGAACTTCCGCTCTGTGAGTTAGCTACCTTTTTCTCCCCAAAGACTAAAAGCTCTGCTTCACGGACTAATACCTGAAATAAACCTGCGGCACAGTCACCCAGTCTCGCAGAAGTTCTGTATCAGTCTGACCAGACTTTGGGCTTAAAAGGAACAACTAGCACTGGGTAACACATTCCTCAAAGGCAGCTCTGCATTCTTGGAACTGCACTGTTTACAAACAAAGGCAGATTTGGAAAACAACAGCCTGGGTGATTTTTTTCTGCAATAATTCAGATCTGAAAAGAACATCAATTCTATTTAATTCCTTCATGTCTAAACTTTGCAGCAGTCGCTCATGAAACATGTAACTCCTGTTCCCAGTGACAGACACTGTGCTGTTTGCACTGAGAGATTACTGTAGGAATAACAACAATTTGCCTTTTGCCAGAAGTTCACTGTCGTTACTGCAGGAGAGATCTCCCGGTTCACACAGTCTCCTTCCACAATGCCCTGCACGAAGGACAGGAGAGGGACCACTCCAAGTGGAGCACTCAACTTTCTGGCTTTTGTGGGTTTAAGTCAGAACCTTAATGTATTTGAAGACAGGTTTTTTTTGTGTCTGTGAATATTTATACCAGTGTGAAAAACGCGGGACAGCTGGTAATGCATTTTGAAGTGTGCTAACGACACCGTATCAAACAGCTTCCTATTGATCACACAATGCTTTTCGTGGCCGAGTATTTCATACACAGTGCTTATACATTTTCAATAAGAACTTCAAGTACCTTTTGCTTCAAGCGGTTTTTCACTTCCTTTATTCCCATTTTTGCATGATCTTTTGCCTGCATGAAAAATTAATTTAAGTTAAAAACCCCTTTTCACTTCCAGCAGCGACAATGTTTGGTTTCAGCGCACCCACGTTCACCTGCTCTAGCTACCGCAACTGGCAAGGGAAAGATTATAACAGGACACTACAGACATATTAAAACAAATACAAATCTAAAACAACCCCAAACAGACAAAAATCACCACCCCCCACCCAGTGACAGCAGAAAAAGTGTTTATGGCTTCAAAACAGAGAAAACATGTTTAATCCTTTTGGCACTGCAAACCCTCCATCTTTCCCTCCACGTATTTCTCTTCACTCTAAGCCTGCAAACTTCCTCCTTGCCACTTGCATTCAGCAGAGCTCATGTCATCAAACCCATATCTCTCTCAGGCTGGAGGACAGCAGGAGAAAGTCCAGGTTTGAACAGTTATCTCACTGCTTTTCGTAGCATTATTGCAGGTTTGAGCTTAGAAGAAACCCTCGCTGCTTTCTCTGTTGTTTTATCTTACACAGCAGAACTGGCAGCCACACTTGATAACACAGTAACTCACTAGCTGCTTGTTAAAACATTTTCATTTAGAGAATAACGCAGTAAGTTGGGCTCTAAATAAGTGGGTACAAGAAATCTCTAGGGAAAATTAATTGACATTTAGAAGAGATGGAAACAATTTGGAAAATGAGAGGATTCCCTTATTTCGATGAAGCTGCAAGCAGAGAAACCCGAGGTAACAATGATTTCCAGCAGAGTAATGATGAGATGGTAGAGCTGCTTAGCAGAGCACACAGGCACTAGTTCTGGGAAATAGCCCTATGTAACACATAGAATTGATCATCTGCACTTTCAAAAGAAATCACAAGTCCCCCTCCTCCTTTGCACTTCAATTACGTTTAAATTTCAAAATTACTTCTCCACTTCAATTTGAAATTTAGATGAATGTGTATTTTAAGTCATTTTGTGAGACCAAGAAAATTGAACGTAAGGCTCGAGTGCCATTGGAAAGGTTAAAACAGGATCGTAATTAGACTCTTATCTCAGTAGTAAGCCAGTACTCGGTACTTACAAACTTATAGACAGTCTTCATGGCAGGGTTGGCCTTGGTCTTTACTGTGTTTAGAATGGCTCCACTTCCTTTCTGTAATTATGGTAACAATAGAGTAAATTTTATCAAAGCTCTTTGAAGCAAACAGCAATCTAAACCCCACCATTCTTTGGATGACAAAGTGTTAAAATAGTTCATTTCAGAAAAACCCACAAGGAAAAAAGCATTAAATGTTTCTCAGAAGAAGCCAAACCCTGTTTAATACAGCAGTGTCTGTATCATCCTTTTTAGAATCCCACAACGCTCGTTTATCAAAGGCTTGCTGCCTTTTAAAGATCTAAGTAGTTGATAAAGGAATAAATTGAGGGAGAAACTTAACAACAGTCCTAAATTGTAGAAAAGCTGGACTGCACGCGGCGAACACAATAAAAGTCGTAAGACTAACGTGTCAGACTAATCCGTTACACATCTTCCACACACCACTGACTACTGCTGCACAGTACCTTATTTGATTAGGAGATGGGTAGAACCTGAGGAACAACCCTGCATTTTATATTTTCTAACTTTAGCACAGAAGTATTTTTCTCAGACATGGGACACAATCAGACACAAACAGTTTTAGAGTTTCTACTTTCGTTACTACACAACAATGAATCTTCAGTAGCCATTGAGAGAGATTTTAGGCAGCCTTTCCTTTCCTTCCCTGTTAAAAGGAGAGAGACTCCACATGACTTTCTAAGGACAGCAATTCTTTTCCAGCATTAGAAGTGAGAATTCCTACTGCACTATTTTTTTGTGTGCTTTTTCTTCTATGCTTGATTTCACGTGAAGAGGACATTAGCTCCTCACAACTGTACTTGAGTCGGTCTCAGCTAAAAGCTGCAGGAAACAGGTCTCCCATGTTCCTGGGGACAGAGGTTAACGGCCATGCAGCACCGTATAACGGTCCAGTATGAATCTGAAGGTCTGCCGAGCGAAGGCTGTGACTTACCCTTACTGTGGAGAGCCACTGGTGGTACAATTTGTCACTGCCTAGAGAGAGATTCACAAAAAAACCAAACTGTTAACTCTCTACCCAACAGACAACAAGCTGGAAACGTGAAGTGTTAGCACTCTGTGGTTCTAGCAGGGCAAACGATACAGAAACAGGACAACTATCCTCTCCTTTTAACGGACACACGACAAACAGAAGTTGACAAGACGCCTACACTTCTCTATTTTATCAAGGCTGTCTTTCAGACATCAAGATTTTTTTTTAGGCCGCCAAAAGAAGTTCAGGGGTTGTGGGTAAAGCTGAGGTTTTTCACTGTTCTGCATTGCAAGAGCTCTTTTAGTCGTACTTTAGCCAACAGTAAAGACTGAAGAGACTTTACTCAAACTACAGTACACTGATCAAAGCTCTTGAAGACACATCTGCTTACAGGGAGCACTGCAATCTCTCTGTTATGTAGGTGAGCAACCACAAAGACTTGGTACCTCATGGTGGCCCACGAAGACTAAATCATTAAGAGAGGCTGAAATGAACTTGAAAACATTTCTTACCTGCATATTCTCCCATATTTATCTCTTCCTCAAAAACATCACTGAAGCCCTCACCAGAGTTGAGAAGATCCAGGCGGCCATCAATGAACTAAATTGGCATTAAAAGAGAGCGTAAACAAATCAATATCCCATTCCTCACCCATTCAGGAAGACCTTAGGCTACAATTGCTAAAGTAACCCCAAAGTTCTTATCAGAAAAGGATTCTAAACTGAATGAACTTACAACCAGAAGTGCCCAAATGTTTAAAATACAACAAGTATGATTCTGCTGTTTCACTAAAGCCCAGCACTCGTGTTTGTCTGTTCATACACAGGTCCAGCTTCCCTGAGGCAGTGGCACCACATTTAGGAGCACCAAGTTTACAGCAGACAGATCTGGTTTAGGTATGCTTAGATCAAAACCGAGCACAGAGACATTCAGGGAAAGAACGATGCACCTCTTAAAATACAGGGAGCCTTATCACCTGAATCTGAGAAAAGCCAGCGAGGAGGAATTAAGGTGCTGCCAACTACATGAGTTTTCCTCATTATGTGGCTGACAGATCAGGGAATATAGGAACAGCCCGCGAAAAACCCAGCTGTATTGAGAAGGAATCTGCTTCCACAGTAGAGCAATTAAGGCAATACCTGCTTAAAGAGCTGGAGCTGAATGGCATTCTGAAGAAACTGCCTCATGACAGCTGAACGATGGGACACAAATGTTTCTTCACAAAAAGTGATGGGTTCACCCTGCAGAGTTCAGAGCATTAAACAATGAAAAAGCTTTCTCTGAATCCACTGTCTGGGTTTTATCTGTTTCCCTTCCCAAAATAACAGATAATAACCCAGGGTTTTCATAATGGCAGTAAACTGCAGTTTGTTTGCTGGGTCCAATCACATGACTGAGAAATGGGTTGGAAATGGGCAAATTGCCTATCATCAAAATAAACCACATTTGCTTGATGCACATTTTTCTGTGCTGGTGAAGGAACTTTCAGCATCCAAACAGGTAATTTCCTTCACATCCCCAAACCATGACACACACACACTCTCTGAAATCTGTGTGTTCTGCTTATCCCCCCGGCACACCCAGCCCCTTCATCTGCACAAACCATCCAGCAGCGTCCACTCTGTTCCTCCCCAGGTTCAAGATGATTTCACTTTCCTACAGTGAATGAGGGAAATTTCCCTTTTTCACAACCTTGTTGGCAAAAGACAGAAATTGTTTTGCAGCTCTACTTTTATCTTGTTTTAATGAGTTATGTTAATGCTGAAGTCTGCTGTGCATCTGCCATAAGGGCACCAATTTCCTCCACACTTAAATCTACAAATACTCAATGCAGCAAGCAAATACATTTATTGAATTAAAAAAGAAGAAAGTAACAAGGAGTGATAAAACTGTACTACTGTATCATTAATATGGAGTTTTTCCATACCAATGGGGTTTTTCCATATTAATGGAGTTTAACTTGAGTTTTTCAGACTCTAAATGTATTTGAACTCTTCATATCTTTGTGTTCAAAACCAACATTAGATGCAAAACAACCCCTCAAAGCACCCCTTTAAAAGGATGGGATCATTCCGTCTGTGAAAGCTTTTTCTTTGAGCAACCCCATTTACCCCCGGCTGTGTAAAGTTGGGGTAACAAGGCCATTAAGATGACCAGCACTGCTCAGCAGGTTGGGTTCTCCCCATCAATTCCTGTTGGAGGCCACCATGTGTCCCCAGGACTTGTAACACCCAATCCACACTAAAAACACACTAATTCCTCAAAACCACACTGCGCAAACTGTGATCACACAGACACACTTCTGAAACAAAGACAATATTCTGGATTTGACTAATAAGGGTTTGCAGAGAGAAACAAAATCACCACAATCTTTCTGGGCAGAAACAGGAGCGTGAAAAATTGATCGCACGGCCAGCGAAGAGCATGAACGTTGTGGAAAGAGCTCCACCCTGCCCAGCAGGAGCTTCCTCTGCTCCACTGTACATCCAGCACAACAACAGCAGTCTCTTTCTCTCATGATTGAGCCGTGTACCTTCCCACGAAGGCACTGAGTGCAGCTGGGGGGGCCCAGTATTATCAGTTAACACACTTCCTTCCCCAAAGTACTGATGATTGAGTTTGTTCATTAGGTTGATTAGACCTTTTGACTTCTTAAGAGACAATTCAGGCTCAACTGCTGCTTGATGATAAGAAAAACTTTAATCACCGAGGTCAAGCGTGAGCTTTCCAGCTTAGAATGCATTAGTCCCCTCCATCCTCCCTGACCTCCACAAGGGTGAACGCACTGTTGCTAACCCCCATCCACAGCTTCATTACAAAAAGACAAGCTGGACAGTCAGACCATTTTCTTGACAGATTTAGTTAACTGTAAATTATAAAGCTAATCAGCTCTGCTTTTACTGGCAGCTGACATTACACACGAGGGGACATGCTATCAGCCATAGAGACTTTGTGAAATGAATGGTCTTGCTCATGTATGAAACGGTGATAGGAACTTGCCCTCATGCAGCCATCAACTCCTAAACTTGCTGGTTCCAACAATTACAGTTCAGATCTCAGTTTGCTTCCTCAACACCTTAAATACCCATTATTCCCCATCCCAACTACAGATGGGTAACAGAGGCTAAGACACAGCACTGCAAATCCTCCGAATGTGTGAGCAACATCACTCTGAGGTGTCTGATTTGATCTGTAACATGAGATAATTCCTGTATTTCAAGGTTGGATCACAAAATGATTCTTAATACACAATTTAACACATCTCCAAGACAGGTAATCTGCAGCCTTGTCACAAGAGAACTAACTTCAAAATATAAAGACAAGGATTTAAGACTCCCGGGTGCACGGAAAAAAAAATAGGTGTCTTTTCTTTATGCCTCTGCAAATCTCACTTCATATGAATATTTTATAGTCGCATGGCATAATGCAGTTCATCAGGGCAGTGCTGCTACCTCGTGACCCCTTACAAAGCTGGAAAGTTCCAGCACACAGCTGATCTGGTGCCAGCCCTATTTTTTACACTGGAATTCTGTTACAGGCTAAAATGACGTTTAAAGCCACTTAAGGCAGCAAGTGAAAATCTAAAGGAGCCCGGGGCTTATTTCAGACTATTCTAGAGCTTCACAAACCCTGTTGTTATAAGAAACAATAAAGCAAATTGAAAGATAAACTCTGATTTGATTAGCTGCCCTGTAAAATATGTCACTGGTACCCCTCCATCTTCCAAGGAAACTGCTTTTCCTCAGAAAGACAAAGTGTCTTTCAGAAGAGGGTACAGGGTCGTGTGCAGGCAGTTACTGCCAGTGAGAGACGTATCGGAGCTGAACTGTCCAACTAATGGCACCCATGGATGGGCCAGCTAACAGACTGTGGCAGCAGCTTTACCAACTTTTTGGGACAGAAGACAGTGCAGATTAGGGGAGGACTGGGAGGAAGGGACAGAGGCCAACACAAATGCCACTTCTGGGCAGACTGAGGTGCTGAGATAACTTCTGGAAGTCTAGCCATTCTCCGTCCTGCAAGGGCTGAGACACCCCAGTGTGCAGCTGGGTAATGGAGCTTTAAAGGCAAGATGGGACTGCTGGAGCAAACATTGAGATACTGTGAGGATAAGGGTTCACATCAGCCCAACAGTGCCTCTTGCACAAGTGAAGACCTCACAAAACTCGATCCCAAGGGTAAAAAAACCCAACCAAACCCCCAACAATCCAAGCCCAGAGAGAGACTTTGTTCAGATAACCCTAAAAGTTCTGCCACGGCAGACACAGGTACATCTCCCCTGCATCACCATGGGCAGCATGTGGTGCAGGGTAATGAATTCTGCACTGCTGTACACATGCCTTTAAACCACGCAGGTGCTCTTCCAAAGCCTCTCTAATAAATACAGAAGCCATTAGAGCTGCTCAGTAAACCAGCCACGAAAGGAAAAAATGTGGGTGGAATTTAAAGGTGCAGAACAAGATGACAATCTGACAGGCTACTCTGCAAGTCTGGTGTCAGCCCATTGTGCATCAAACCCCAAACAGACTGCCAGAACAATGAAATGCAAGAGGTTCACACAGCAAAGGTCTGGTATGACCCAGGTGGTGCAAATAACTACACATCTTTTACTCAAAGTGTAAATTACAAAGTAAAGCCAGTAGGGATCTAGCAATCACCATCCTTCATTCCATCCAGAAATATAACGACATTAAGAGAGGTGAATGATCCTACTGCTCTGGAGAGGTACAGATACGTCTGTCTCAAAGTCAGATACAACAGCAACCAAAGGCAAGCAACTGCTCAGCAGACCTTTCAAGAATTGTGATCCCAAAGTCAAGGACAGTTCAGCTCATCACAGCTGAAGTCAGCCAGCAGGATTCCATAAAGAAAATCTGAAATTGGTGACAGACACCCAACAGGCTGCTGGCTCGTTCAGTTTGCAACTGCAACAACAAATAACCTCCCTGTAACCAGCATGGACATTCAGCAAAAGGGAGCTCTTTGCAACCGCTTCTGTCTCAATGGAATCAAGAAAGCACAGATCAAATACTCTGCACTAAGCAAACGATGCCACGGTTTTATTCGCATTTCAAGATGCTGCTTGGGAACACAGGGATCACATGCTCAGAGATTTGACCACACTTGCAGAGAAACACTCAGCTATGACTCTATTCAAACAAAGAGTACCAGTGAGGAGAATTTAGTATTGGTAGGTCTAATCCTAAAAAGCATTCGAAGCCCATGTATGCAGCAATGCAGACTGTGCAGCCAAACATCTACTGTCTCATGCAAACGCCCATTTCTGACCCAGGCTTTTTTGCCATGTTCCTCACTGGGGCATAAGCAGCTCTGGAAGAGATGAACCAAGAGAAAATATCCCCACTACTTGCTTTCTTCCCTCCAAACTCACGAGCTGGACATGACTACACTGTCACAGAGGTGCTTTTCTGATTGTACTACAAAGTAAGACACCTCGTGGTAACAGAAGAAAACAGGAAAAGCTTGTAAAAATGTGGAGCTGTTTGAGGTTACTGGATGCAGCCTAGTTCTGTTCTGTAGGGATTGGAAGTTTATAAAACTAGGTACCAACTGCCGCTCTGAGTTGAACTGCAGGAAAAAAAGCAGATTCCTATCAACAAATCCATTCTTGACCAAAACCCAAACGCAGGTGAAGTGCTCTCAGCAAGGACATGTTTGTGTTTCCTACAACCACTGAAGCGATCAAGAGTATTTACCAACTAGGACAAAGACTCTTTCACACACAAGAACAACTTAAAGGGTGAATCACAGAACATTAGGGATTGGAAGGGACCTCAAAAGATCATCTAGCCCAATCCCCCTGCCAGAGCAGGCTCACCTAGACCAAACTAACAGAGAATGCGTAAGCATTCTGCATCGCACAGCAATGGTTTTGCTTCTTCTTCCAAGCCCTTTTGGTTTATTAGGGTGACTAGGATTTTCATGTTAAACCAAGCAAAGGGACACAGACTTGTGGGCACAAGTAATGGAACTACTTCAGTGTAACAGAGGAGGGTGTCCTGCAAAGTACTTATTAGGCTAATCCAAGTCATCCCTTGGGCCATTGTCTCTGAGCAACCGGTACAGCGGTGTGCCTCTACAACTCAGCCAACAAGCCTGGAAGATAAAGTGCAAAGAATCCCGCAAGAAAGCATTTAGGGCTGGAGAAAAAAATAAATGAAAAAAATCAATCACCATTTCACAGATCAAGAATAGAGGCATGAAAATAATCAGTAACTTGTACCCGGTCACAAAAGTCTCTGGCAGAGCCAGGGAAAAGAACCGAAATTTCTTTAATCCCTGCTCAGTACCTTAAATACGAGGCTATTCTTCCTCTTCCTACTTGATATTGTGTCAATGCATGAGTGTAGGTGTTGAAAGACTAACAAAAGAAAAGTAATAGTATGGTATTATGAGCTGAGAAACCTAATCTTTACCAGATACAGCAAATCTCTATGATGCTGCCTGCACTAGGAACTCTCTCTTTGTCCTGAATATGCTTTAAATTACTGGTATAATGTGTACTGTGTATTGTTCCGCTCGTATATTTATTCCACAAAAACCCCTGTGGCCTGCATGCGATTTTATCATTAGCTGGCAAGGTAATTTCAGGGCCTAGTTCTGCAATCATTCCATGAGCAATACTCCCATTGAAGCCAGTATGTTCCGCATGCAAAGCAGCTACCAATTCAGGTTCCCTGCAACAAAAAGGCCTTTTTCTACTTTAACTATTGTGGGACATGAACGACAATACACAAAAAAGGAGAAAAATTACAGAGCAATTCTCCGTACGAGTCATTTTGCACTATGACAAAATATAAACGTGCTTGGAAACACAATCTACTCGCAGCACTTCCCACGAGATGAATGGCAAGCGGGTTTTGTTTCATTTATTAAAATTCAATGGAACACAATATATCTTGTTAAAACATGAAAAAAATACATCCTTGTGGAAATGTGAAGAGACTGGCCAAGAAACAGACACGAGCAATGTGCCCAGTGGTCACAAAGGTCAGTATTATGCTTTCTTTTGCTTCCTCAAACACACAAAGAAAGCCAAAACTCATCCTAACCAGTGACACTTCCAGGGTTCAGCCAAGTAAACACGATGAAGGTATGGTTTTGGGCAAGAGTAGGTGACTCCTCTGGATCATGATCCCCAAACCCTCGCTGAGTAAGTTCTTTTCCAGACTGAAATATTCCAATGTAATATCTAGATGCTAATATAGCTGAAGAAGAATAAACTACTTTTAGCTTCACTAAAGCAATGAGAAAGAAGCTTTAGTCATAAGGGAAGGTCAAAAAGAATCCCACTCTCTTCTCTAAGTAAGAAAAAACCCATCTCTAAAAATAAAATGGATATAATGGAATTAAACTTTACATTTCCACTTGAGTTAGAGACATCTAGTCTGTGGCAGATATCCTAACACACAAGACAGAAGATGACATGATATGCAATACCACCTCCTTCACATAACCCCTGGCAAAGGAAATGCTGTTACTATAACAGAACTCGCCGGGGTTTGATTTGTCATGTTATGCCATGGGAATGTTTGGTGTGGAAGCCTCAACTATTGCCATGAAAAAACAGAGCTAGCAAAGAAGTCACTTTAGAGAAGGACTTTATCATGTCCCCTGAGGAGAAATCAAAAGACACAGGAATAGGAACACAGGAAAAAAGCTTCATTTCTTTCTGTCCAAGTCATGTAACGGCCTCCAGGGAGAGCTAAGAGGTCAATGATAGATATATAAATGCTCACACGCACACTGCTGTGGGGATTTTTCATAAACGTGAGATCATAAATCAGTAACTTGTGTCACCAGACTCTGAAAGATGGAACAGCATCCATTCCTGGGAGCAACTGGAACTCACCACGGCAAACACCTGCCTCCACAATGCTCATTACAGGGTGTATTGTACCCACGTGCCCAAACCACTTCGGGGAAAGAACTAACAAATCAAGTCCACAAGCGCTCGAGATGCTTTTCCTCACAGGTGGAATCAGGCAAAGTACAGCACTTCCCTTTTAAAATAAGCAAGAGCCACTTATTCGCCGTCAGAGAGGGTCAGGTTTTACCACAAGAAAAGGCCACATTAGTATTTTTACAAACCTTGTTTCTTTTAAATTACTTTTAATAGAGAAAATCCTTGATCATCAGTAAATGGAGCCTTCTCTCCACCTCTCAAGAGGCTGAGGATCCTGCAATATTACAAACCATCAGTTTTTGTAAGTTAGGTTTGATTTTAGTTCCTCAGGCTCTTCTAGCAGTTTTTATTCAAACCTTATTATTATTCAAACCTTAACAAAGTGGGGGAAGACATCACTCCTGTGAGAGATGGAGAACATGTGTGTCTCACAAGCATCCACTGTAAGATATGGAACTTGTCCCCAACCCCTTCCCGGTCTACACCGCAGTGCGAGGACCAAACAAAAGCACGTTCTTCCTTTCACCGGCTTCCCCCCAGGTTGCGTTCAGCCCACGATGAAGCAACCGAAGGGAACCTGATCTGCGTTCCTGCAAGTCCACGGCAAACACACCCCAAAGCTGAGCTTTGCAGCACTGGAATGGTTTAGTGCTCGGCAGCGTGACTCCTCCCAACTCCCATCATATCAGCTACACGTTTGTGACACAGAAACCACCCCAAATTTCTGCCCTCTTTTGTGAGGGGGAAATGCCATCTAATTAGACCACATGTGCCGAGAAGCATCTGGCTTAGAGCACAGCAGTTTACACAGTTCCTTGAGTTGTCGTGGAGACAAGCACATGACCCGCTTGGAGCTGGAACTCTGGGGCACCGATCCAGATGCACTTCTAACAGATTCTGACAGAGAACAGATGGGCAGATATTTGCTGGGCCAAAAACGCCAGCTCTGCTCCCCTCCACACCCACACGCCCTCGATGATAATTTTTACCTTGTAAAAGTCCTTCTCATCTGCCCTGGAACCTCCGGCTTTCTCACCTAGGAAACAGAACTAAACATGCCAAGAATTTGGAAGCCCACAAACTTCAATCCTGTTTATGTAATAGTTCTAAGGAGCCCTGACAACTGACAAGGCATCACCCAAATATGTGAAAAATCACTCATTTTGCTCTTTTTATTTTGACATTCAAAGCACACGGCACTCAGGGAAGAGGGCACGTGGATTTCTGTGATTCACATGGTGCATTATTGCCCCTTGGCTGGGGAGACTTCGTGCTACCTCAACAATAAGCAGAATATGCTCTACACATCCATAAGATCTGCTGATAGTGATGACTATTAGTGCAGTGACCTCACAGCCCCAAGGCCCTATTTTCAGTTTCTTCAATTTATTTGAACGGCACGAGTTAAGTTTTCTGTTCCAGATTCCTTTCACATGCCAGTGCTTTAGGTCAGATTCGCTCAGCTTTCTGTGATGAGCATCTTCAGGGGTGACAAAGCCAACTGAACTGCTAGCAATCCCACAACTCTGTCTGAAAAGCCTCACTGCTGCAGCCAGGCACCGGACATGCCTTGCAGGAGGCACACAACCTTCTAGTCATTTTGGAAGAGGAACCTCCAGGGAAAGAACTTCTTTGGCTCAAACTCCCTCACAAGGAACCATAACTTGTGACAACAGCCACCTGCAGACCATGAGCATCCCATAGCTCAAGATTTTCTCTGTGATGGCCTCACCTGCTGCAAGGGTGGGCCAGAAGCTGAGAAAGCCAACTGAGTATGAAACAGGGTAAGAAAACGCTCAGCACCTCCTTGCTCCATCTTCAGGAGAGCCTCGTCCTGCACAGGACTGCCTTATCTCCTTCTTCCCAGCACCACAGAGCGCTACACCGCGGATGCTGGCTACTCTCATGCAGGCATTTCCCACTGAAAATATGCGGGAGCTGGTACTGTGGGGAAAGCTACTGAATAACCAGAGTATTTGCACTGAGAAATTAGCATCTTGAACTTTCCCAATTAAAAACTAGAATAAGCACTGACTCGAGCTGCCTTTTGAGCTCATTTGATAAATGTACGTACACATTTGCTCCACACGGGCATCATCGCTCTGACCCAAGTGCACAACAGAAATGTTACTGAGCTCCATTAGCGTTACAACTAATAAACAATAAAACAAACACAACATTATCAAATGTCAATACATTTAAGCACTAGAATGTAGTAGAGAGCTCCAGCAATTATTGGTAAATAAGGATCACAGCAGACTGCTTCATTAGCTCAGTTCCTGTCTGCTACGTCGATCACCACATGCGTATTTTTCCATATTTTAATTTTAGCTGCACAAAATTGCTCCAAATGCGGAAGTTGCTCATTTAAAGAGCAAAACCTGCCTCTAACAGTGTCCTTAGCTCAGCGACTGCGATATCTGACATTCAACAGCAATTTAAACTCGCTTTTCAGAGCTAAAACACTCAGAAACTTTCCAAAACATTTCTCATCGCATACGAAAGCCACCACCCTGCTGGTGTTACGCATAAAATTTCCAAGTCTTTAGACGTAAAGCCCATGGAGGTATTTTCAGAGCTTAAAGCCAATTGCTGAAGAGTTAATGCTGTGGTCACCGTGGCTGCGGCTGCTGAGCAGAGCAGTGCTGCTGTCAGACCCAGGGCTTTGCAGGTGTGGGCAGTAATTAAAGGTTTCTGCACATCTACCTGGGTGAAGTAGTTTTGCCTCCTATTCCGAGGAGGAAGGCCTCTCTGTGGAGAGCAGGAGAGCTCATTAATGAGGCTAATTAGGTGTAAAGGGGGTAGAGTCTGGCATCAGCTGCAGCTTATAGTAGCTAATCATTAAGCTCTGTAATCTCTACCCCAGAACAGCAGATGATCGTGTTCCTAGGTGACTGATGTTGCTAAGATCATTTCCAGCACCTGAGTACCTGACCAAATACTTTTTGGTGAGACTAAAAAATTCCCTTAACCCTGCACATGCCAGACACTGGAGTCGGTATCATTTCTTCCCTCATTACTTTGCTAACAATGGACATCCAAAGACAGCTGAACATGGCATGAGATCTGTACAGTTACTTATTTTAAAATAAAACTGGGAAACTCCCACAAAAATCAATGCCACGATGGAAAGGAAGGGCCGTACATCAGGGCTGGTGGAGCAATGTTCAAGACGAATACAGATATGGGCAATAACGATTGAAAGAGAGTGATCACACAAACCTGCTGAAGGTTTGTGACTCCTTATCGTAATTTCTTTGCATAAAGCAGTGAGGATAGCTACAATACCACAGGGATGAAAGGCTTGTTAATAAATATGTAAAATAAGGATTTCATTGTACTCATCTAATTTGAAATGAGAAAAAGGACATAATTTCCATAGAGAGAAGAACATGAAAGCACAGCTCAGTCTGGAAGTTGTTGTGTGAAATGAACTGCCAGAACAGCCAACTACAGCAGCACCTCATCGCCAATGTTGGAGTTCATCGGGCAGAACAGCCCCTTCACCTGCAACTTGCTCCCATCCTTTTTTGCTCCAATTGAAGCAACAGTTTTGAATACAAAATGTTTAGATTTAATTCAAACTCAACAAGAAACACGGCATTTTCCTAGTGCAAGTCTTTTACTGTCAGATGGTAGATCCTCAAATTACTCCTGAACGAGCACTAAAGCACCCTAGCTCCAATCACGGAATTCTTACCTCTGAAAATGTGCATTTTCACTCCAAGAAACCAAGCTGCAATTTTGTGTGGGTCATGAGATTGCAAATATGTTTCACTCAGCACATTTAGCTGGTTCTTATTGTCACTGGAAAAAAACCCAACCCAAACAGCTCAGTTTCCTCTGATTCTGTTTACTGACTGAAATGTTTAAGGATTAAAGAAAAAAAAGCCTTGCAAACTCAGAAAGATGAGCAAGGACCGGGAGGTAAGAAAGGCTCAGTTGTATTTAACTCTTCACTCCCTGGCTCTGTGTCACCTGTGGACTTCCCTCAAGTCGAACTCCCCAGCCCCAGCACCATCACAAACGTCCCAAGGTTGATGTGCAGAGACAGGAAACCCTGTTCAGAGGAGCGATTCTGAGATTTGGCACTGTTTCGGTGTTGTCTTAACGCTCCTGACAAGTGCTCCATTGTTTCTTAGCCACGTACACACTTCATTTCAGTAATTAGCTGTCAGAGCAGGCCCAACAGCAACTTAGCATTGTCTGCTCAAATCGCACTAATGAAATGCAACCCACTCTGCTGTCCTGAACGCGTATCTGTAATTGTGTTAAATAGAGAGGCTGGGGACGTGGGCAAAATTCAGCGTCTGCATCCAGCGCCTTAATCCAGTTTTTCTCAGGGATCTGACAGCCAATTAATATTACAGGACTTCCTATAGAGCAGTAAGGACTGATGATCCAACGCTACTTGAGCATAAAAAGTGGCTTTTCTGGGACAGGAAGGTAAACGCTGTACAAACCGCTTGTGAGGGTAACACCCTGAGCAGGCAGAACAACACGACGTGCAGGTGGCAGCATCGCACGAGTAGATTTTGTATCTAAAGAGACTAGGCATCTGTGAATGTAGAACAGGCAGCGTATTCACCACACTGAGTGCAAGTAAAATCAAATAAACCCCAAGACTGTTATCAAACGTGTCAGTTTTTCTTACATGACTATTAGAATCAACGTCCCCAAAGAATACTAAACACAGCTGTAAGCTGACACTTTTCAGCCAAGCCACTGCACCATTTTCTCTCCTTCCTCATGCTCTCAATCGCCAGACTCTTCCGAAGAGCGTAAATTTGAGAAGATAAAAAAAAACAGCAAGAAAAAACACAGAAGGGAAATGTCCTGTGGGTATAAAAAGTCTTTGGAAAACTTTCAGGTCAGTTACGACTGCAAAGCTGTTATTAAAATTTAATTAAAATTGATCACAATAAGCTATGACAAGAGAGTGGATGGGAAATGTAGCTCTAGGGCAGAGCGAGGATCTCCAGAACTCTGGCTACATGCGACGCTTTATTTTTGGTTATGTTTGGCAACCGTTCTTGAGATTTCTGAAACACATCTTAATTATAATGATCTACAGGAATTCACTGAAAAGAACAGCACCACATTTCACTTATCTCGAGATCTGTAACATATGCCAAATAAATCTGAGATTTTTAGGGCTCCAGTAGAGTTTCATCTACTCTAACTTCACTCTCATTCATGGCCACACCAGAGAACACACTTTACATATCAAAGCCCTTACAAGGCCCTCACAAAATGCAGGTAGACAGTCTTGTCACCTCCATAGTTTTAGGAAACAATTGAATCCAGCAACACACCAATCCAAAGTGAAAGCAGTCGAAAACCTGGGGCTTAACTTGAACTTAAGGAAATCAACAGCCCTTTATCAGAAACGGCTTCTTTGCTCACCCTCATTTTAAGAGTGCTAGAGTACAACTGATACAACACGTAAAGGAAAAAGTGTGATTAAGGGACATTTGGAAGAGAATACATGCTCCAAACATTAGCTTCAAGTCTCCAAAAGAGGGGAGGCAGCATATACATGTTTTAAAATCATCATCAAGAAGTCCTTCCTCTTCCCTGGAAGGCCACTGCTCTAAACCAGCATGTAATTACAGCTCCATAACTGTTACACCTCAAAATTACTTGCCTCAGGAATTAATCTCCTTGAGTAGACTGTAGGAATTTAAAAGAGCCCAATACTTTCTGAGAAACACTGGTTTAATTACAATCACTGCACTGATCCAGTGTAACCACCATAGAGCACTACTGCCTGCCATCCAAGAGAGGCTGCAACTCATCTCACAGGATTTTATCACCAGACACAGCAGCTATGAAGCATTTATCCAACTTCAGGCAAGAAATTAAGGTAAGCAACAGCATCCCTCGGTCTTTGGTTGCCTCAAAGTATGAAGTAAAATGTTTATATAGGAAGAAAACATCTTTATCTAAAACTATTTTTCATCTATTCTTGGTGGAGGATATGTAGTCAACTATAAGATGACAAATGAGGGACGAATTTTACCTAAACAAGTGCAGAAGGATTCTGAAGAAAGGCCAACTGATCACACCTGGGATCCTTTTCCAGTAACTCTCTTTGGAAAAATGTTTTAGAAGTGCAGGTTTTCACAGCTTCCATTTTCACCAGTAACCCTTTTTTAGGAAAAAAGTTGTTGAGGTGCAGATTTTAACTACTGCTTGGCCAGCTTCACCAAAAGCTGTAGTCTCTTTGCTGACCAGAAGCGCACACACATCATTTACAGCTTTGACAGCTTTGCATTCAGAGCAAAGCCGTTACTTCTTCCCATCTAGCATCAATTACTATCTCTGAGTAATAATGACAAACAGGAACCTTGAAGAGAGTAACATCAGTAAGATTCATGCCTTCAGAGGCAACCACAGATACAGACGGTCATATACAACAGGCAGCGAGGTGGTCTTATTCTATAAAATGCAGAACTGAGCGCTGCAGCAGGAGCTATCCAAAAGAGCACTAGCCATGGACACTATAGTAACCTTTAAGGAGTTAAAAATGTCCTCAACTACAAGTCAAGTTGAAACTTATTTAATTAGCTTCTGTATTTGAAAAAATGAAATAAATTCTTTCATTAACTAAACCAAACTCCCTTAAAGGCAACAATATGTTCCCTCTCTGTCAGGACAGAGCCCAATGAAATCTTTCTTTTAATTGGGGTTAGCTAAGGGGCCATTTGGCTTCAGCTGCTTTGTTTATCAGCCCTAAGCTCTACAGCTTAGCCAGTACTCGAAATATTTTATTACAGAATGATTTCATTAAAAAGAAAAATTAAGAAAATACCCTCTCTTGGGTAGTTTCATATCAAGATAATTTTAAATGTGCATTTTGAAAATTCAAAGTCCAAGTCAAAAAAACCCGCTCAATTTCCTTTTGCATTCCTGCAACACCGGTCTCCCCTATAAATGCGCCAGTCTAATGGTTTCTGCATGATGCCCTTCCCTAAGCAACCCAGCAAAGATGCGACCATGGAACAATGGACCTCTCCATGGTGATGCCTACGGTGAGGCACCCAAGCACACCTCATTTTTGTACTTGGTCCCAGCCACACTCCCTTTGTTGTGGACAGCATTTCAGAGCCCCTTGCATTGTGTGGATTTCCATTGCACAACTAACTGGGGCTGCAGGAAAGGAGGAAGACTCTGCAAAGGCATGGGAACTACTCAGAGACAAACCTTCCCTGAGAATACAAATCACGCTTCACGTAAAACTCATTTCAGGGCACAGTTCACTCTCCACTTTTTCCTAAGTAGCTTTGAAGTTTCATGTGAAAGCCTTGGAGTCACGGACCTGAGAAACCTGGAGTTTCTGAATTCAATTTTAAAACAAAGAAAATAAATTCTCATTCAGTACACGAAACCTTTTTCCTGTAAGAAACCCACAGACAAATATCAGCCATCTTCAGTAATACAGTTAGCAGCAGTATTATGGGAAACAGCTATCCCAGTAGTGGGCAGTGAACAGGAACTCTACAAAAACAGACCCAGCTCATCCCAAACTGCAGCCAGAATTAATGAGATAATCCAGAATAATTTCCTGCTCTATCCTGAGCATTGAGCTTAGACCGGATTTGGATTCAGTCTTTAAACCGCCAATGGGAAAAAGGAAAACAAAGGAAAATTTCAAACCTGATGTCTAGTGAACCCCCATACGAGGGTGTTTTCATAGTCTTGTCTCCTGAGGCATCACCACAACTTTGTGTGTCAGGTATGGCTGGGCTTTTTCAAAATAGTAACAACAATTTCATATAATGTCTCGTTGTCCTGAGGAGGACATTCGAGTTACACCACTAACAACTGCACACGGGTGATGTAACGAAGCACACCCGTTATTTCAGACACAAAAGCTGTGCCAACAGTATTGAATTAAGCAGAGCTGTTTTATTTTTAAACAAACTCACTGTATTTTCAGAACTAAAAGCAGTGCTGAATCAAAAAGATTCAAGCTGAATTTAAACAGAACCCCAAGTGCTGTGCTTCACGTTTATGCTGCCCTAAAGAAAGTAGTTATTTCAAATTAAATGTCTCATTCTTTATTTCTGAATTTTTCTCCAGATAGCTTTTTGCATATCTTCTCCATCCTGGTCCCTTGTGAGCAACTACAACAAAATGAGCTGCATCTGCAACTTCTCAGCAGGCATTTCGATTTGAGAGTAATCAGTTTCCTCTGCAATCTTTATGCCATTTATGTCCCAATCATCTAACAAATAAAGTAAAAGACTTAAGCTGACATCAGCGTGGATAGTTCTCTCTAACAATGAGAACTAATTGTGTCTCTCTAAACGAGAGAAATGGTTATTAAAAAGAAGTAATATTCTAGTGAAACTCCCAACTCTGGAGTTCAAAGCGAAGACACCACATGTGTCTAAATAAATATCAAGGAAGTGTCAGAGGTAAATGAGGAGAGACCAGGTGAAGTGTGTGTGATGTGTTAATTGTATTCAAAAAAAATAATAGAGCAAGACAGAGAGGCTGAACTTCCAATTATCATAACGGTACCTACTTCACAACACGTTTTCCAACTTGAAAGAGACATTTTAAACCATAGGAATTCCGAGTAGAATACCTCCAGCTGTGCTCTGCATAAATCTTGCACGCTGTACACACACAGTTTATTTAAATCCCAGTTAAAGTTATGACTTACAAAATGCATCTCTCAGTCACAATAGAATATCTGTCATTGCCAAAAGCTGCTCCTCACTGAATGAGAGCAACAGAAACAATGAATTAAATTAGAAAAAGAGAAGACTGCATCTTTTCAAGTGATGTTTTACCAGGCTGAAGCAGTGCGTGTCGTGCAGAACAACACGGCTAGCAGCCTGCTGCGGAGTTCACAGTTTTGTGCCCCCAGGAGACAAAAGAAAGAAGAAAACGGTGGTGCTCGATGTTAAATTAATTGTTGCCCAGACAGCACTGTGGTCATCAGCCAGAATTTCTCTCTCACTAATGCTCTGCATAAACCAAATGCAACACAGTTGGGAAAAACACTCGCCCAGTTCTTTGATGCTGTGCAGGAGCCAAACCAGAAACGGGATTTAGTCCCCTTCTGCAGTCTCCCTTTCCAGAAGATCACATTCAGCATCGACACCCCTGCCCCTCCGCAGGAGTGCAGCGTGGAGACGGACAGCAAGCACAGCGCCACAGCTCTAGGCACACGCGACTGCACTGAGCCCCAGGGCAGTACCACCACAGCAAATGTGCACCTCTGAATGATAGTGGGGCTCTGGTTTGGGCTGCTGTGGAACGAACCCCACTGAACTGTCAGCTACGACGGGTGCACATGTCCCGTTCTGCCCTTAACCCTACAGCATTTCCAGCTCTATCGCAGCCCATGCGAATCCCTACAAGTAGTTTTGATTTACTGCCTTTCACCTCACTCTTCTTGAACTAGAGTAAACCCACCCTCCTACATACACAATCCATACTGGCTGCACTGAAAGAGGAGAGCATTAATAAATATCTTAATTTTTATCATTATTTCAAAGTTCAGCTGCTCCTAAAGTCTGCTATACAAATCCAAATACCAAATCTCTTCTACCATCTTCCTTTCAGGGAAAAGAATATTTTCTGTTCCACTGTACAGCTGCTCATACGAGGGAGAACATAAAACACACTGCCTGAATGATCTTCTGGGCTGAGGATATTTAGTGTAGGGTTTTTGTTGTGGTTTGTTCGGGTGGTTTTTTTTGGGGGGAACACGTCATCTTGGTTTTTCCCCTCATACCAAATGCAACTTATTCACAGCTCATTTGAAAAACACACAGCTGCTGAGTGCCTTACACACAGAAGCTGAATTGACTGGTGATGTTATTTTATGCCTGGTGTTTGTTTACTTGCTTCATTGTTCTAGTCTAGGTCCCCTGCGCTTTGTTAGTTCAGGAAATATCTTCAACTTCTCCTGCATGGCGGCATTTGCACGCTGCTTCATTGCTTGCTGAGGCTGTGCACCCTCAATTACAAGTAAAGCATCAGGAGAAAACGCTATAAAAACACAGGCAAAAGTCAGTCTAAAACACAGAAAGGCTTGAAACCAATTGAGAAGAAACAAAACCAAGTATCTAAAACAGCATTAAAAAAAAAAATAATCAGAGAATCGGGTGTGAAAGGCCCAGGCGAATAATTTATCAGCTGAGCGTACAAATCCTTGCACAGCAAAGCTGAAGCATCACGGAGCTGCTCCTCACTGAGCAACCTTCCCAGGTAATAGGAAGATTTAGAAGCTTTTGAACAAAGCTACTTTTATTTTTGCAGCACCACCACAGAGGATGTGGTGAGTGACCTGACCCAGGCTGATGGCTGAACATAGCGTTTCTACAGAGGCTGTAAAAGTTACTTCTACAACAAAACTCAAGATACTTCTCCTGAGCTTCCTCATGGGTTCCAACAACCTAAAACACCACAAAAGCTTAAAGGTGACGATAAGTAAAGGTAAATGTCAACAATCTCAAAACCCATGGTGTGAACACTGGCATCTGAAAACCACATTTGTGGAACTAAACCTTTCATCCACCACAAGATGCAGAGCACACAACCCTGTACTCTGGGCAGTGCTTCTACGCTAAAGTACAAGACCATTCCCCTGCTGGTGTTGGGAGGTTTTGGGAGAGGGGTTCTGTCTTTCTTTCGGGGTTTTGTTGCTGTTTAGGTTTTTATTTGAACTCGCACATCATGGACAGGAAAGTTTGCTGCTTTTATGGCAGAAATTACAACCCAATTCTATTTACTGTGCACCAGACTGCTCTGAGATTAAAGAAAACGTCTTTTCAGTTTCATTAACATATGTGGAGCTCAACAGACTTGGATGTAGAATATTAAATGCATTTTGTAGAACAGTAAATGCTTGTCAGGAAGAGTCATTTTTAAGGTTTAGAACAGCAAAAGCTGGTACTTGTCTATAGCAACAGCAATGCACAGCAACAGCACTGAAAAGAAAACAAAAACCCACACAGAAAACAAACAAACAAACTGCCTTTCCCAATAAATCTTTTTCATTCAGGCAGTGATTCTGAATTCTGGGTTGTTCATCTTCTAGAACACTTCCCATAGATGGTAAAACACAACAGTTAGCGGTTGCATCCAGGCAAGAGTTGAAAACTAGGGTCTTCAAATGCCACAAAACACAAGATCTTCACATAGAGAAAGGAAAGTCTTAAGTTTCAATTCCAGACATCACAGAAATCCAACCCTTCTCCATTTTTACCACCCAAGTATCAGGTTTCACACGCTGCCACTGTCTGCTGCTGTCTGTTAGCAAAGTCATCAGGCTGAGATTTAGAAATCACTATCACGTCGGCACTACTGGACTGTCAGTATGGGAGTGTTTGAGAGCAAACAGCACCCAAGCATGAAAGGACATAAATGTGGGTGGGACAGAATTCTTACCGAACGCACCTCAGCACTCCATTCAAAAGGAACAGAACAGAAGTGTAAGTAAACCAAAGTGTGTTTGATGCTTCTACTCACTGCTTCACATACAGTGTGCGATTTGGGGTTCTGGTTACAAGTTTTCACAGGTGCAGTACATGCACTAGTGACTTCGGTTTTCTCTGCATATGGACAAACACTCCCAAATCCCAACCTACACAGATGACTGGTGAAAGGGAAGGACCTCTCTGCATTCAGCATGTACCTGTAACACAGGCGGGAAATGAAAAAAAGCCCTGCAAAAGATGGCTATGGAGAGGAAGGAACTGGGATGAGGCACTTACTGAGAGTTGGAAACAACTATTTACTCTTCCCTTGAAGAACTTAAAAAAATAATTCACCATGGCAACAATCATACTATACAGATAAAGCACTGGATGCTACACAGCCTTTGCAGAACTATGCACCAGTATGTATTGGGCACTTTCTTTTTACATCACTGCACACAGCTTTCAACACGTTTCCTTTTGGATTCATCTAGCATTTGCTCGTTCCACTCTGCGCCACACAAGAGCTACTGTTCTGACTTCTGTCCTGCTCAGTTCCCATGGATCTGGAATTGTTGAAGGAATTCATACTGTTGGTCTGGGCAAGAGACTGAAAATAATTAAGAACGTCCTTACATCACACCATCACACTGCTGCTTTAACTTCTTCCACAGAAATGATATAAAAACACTAAAAAGGCAAGTAAACTGTCCTCTTAAAACACTCTGAAACACTCACACTGTTGGGAAAAAACATTTACTTTTGCTGAAGTCAGAGGGCAATTCAACGGCTGCACCAGGGCAGCGATGCCAACAACACTAACAGCCATCAAGGCAGATTCTTACTAAGAGATAACAAATAATAGGGGAGACTACACCACCAATTTTTAACGGACGCTTGTCAAGCTATGTCCAGTCCAGAATGCAGGTGCCTGCAGTTCAAAAACACCTCAACTGCTACTGGAGTGAGCACGGCTCCAGCAAACGTACTTGTGAAGACTGTAGACCAACCTTGGAACCTGCTGTTGGACGACCACACCCACGCCGCGTGACACAGCACACCCACGGCCTACACGCTGCACCAGCACCTTAGCTCACACACTGTACTGCCTCCCAGCCTGTGCGCAAATGTCTTGACCAACTTACCTCGACTCTTAGGTGTTGGGGTGTTTGTTTCTAACAAAGATTGTCTGTGACAGAGAACCCACAAGCAGTTGTCTCTCCCCACTAGGTGTCAGCAGAAGAAAGTGCACAGCCAACATCTGTGATGCTGACAATGGGAGCCGCGTTTTCCCCTCAATTACCAAAACACCCACAACTATTAAACACTACGGACCACCTTTGCACACACGGTAATTATGCAGCTGTGCCTGGAGAAAGATGACCTACTTTTGTGGATTAAATATTTAGAGGATGAGAAAAACATCCCTTCTGCAAACAGCAGAAAAAAAAATAATCAGGAATTAAAGTCATTTCAAGTGAACAAAACGCTGGCACTGCTGTCACCATCAGAAATTTAAGTGCTATTTGTAAACATGAATGTGTTTACACACACAGCCCAGCTACTTAATAGTAAGGTTTGTGGAGACCTCTGTTCCTCCATTCCCCCACACTTCAAATCAGCTATAGAACACATTTAGTGTGCTTTTAGAAACACTCTGTAAACCAGAACACACGTGCATGCTAGAAAACATAACTGAACCAGTTGTTTTGTTTGCAAGTCTTGCCATTCAACTCACAGACTGTACTCCTCATTCACTGCCAGTGATATTACATATCCTTGTATCTATAGAGCAGAAGTGTCTGAACAGAGCAAAAGCTCTTAAGTATAATGTGAATTTACACCTGGGTCTGTGACACATTCTGGGCTTTGCACCACTTACACCGAGAAGCCAACTCACAACAGGTAAGACAGTCCACTGCAAGTTCCCTTTGATGCAATGATAAGCAAACCAAACAATCCCTTCTCCTTCCCCAGGTTAGCTGTCCCCGGAAGGTGCACTTTCTAGGGGTGTGCCGCTGTCAGCTGATTACTTCTGTTCATCTTTAACATTCAGCCTTCAAAAATACCAGATGGTACTTCCAGAGAAGCAATTTCAATTTTTATTTCTCTTCATAAATCCCTTAACTAGTTAAGCTCACACACACATCCAGGCAAAGCGTACACCAGTATTCCCAGAGTTGCCTGGCAACTACTGGGAGGAGCTCTGGAGAACAAGGAAGCCTGCATGGATGAAGGGAAGTCAGCATCTCCCTGACACGGATAAAGCCGGCTGACAGCCAGAGTGCCACACTAGTTGAATTTTTGTTATTTATATGGACAGCTTCTAAAAATCTCCCATTATTCCACCTTGGATGCTTTAAGAGCCTGATATTTACACAAAGGCAAGCCAATGTAATTTACTTTTCACACACACCCCCCCACACGTGAATTCTCCTGGTAAGACACAGAAGGGCTCACGCTGACTTCAAAAGTCATTTCTGAGCCCTGGATAGGAACTGTTAGGATGATGCTTGTTTGGATTGTTTAAAATTCAGATTGAGATATTAGTTTTCCTTCTGGCTTTAAAAATAACAACACTGGATTGAGGAGACTCAGCACTAGTCAGCCAAAGAGTGACAACTCTGACTTCACAAACCACAGGTTACACTAAGCTTTCAGCTGGTTTTTTTCCCCAGCCGCAACTGCAAGTTTGAATGCACCTTATGCCTCCTAAATTCCTACTTACAGGTTCAATTTTCAAAGCGTTCCTGTAGCTCCCAAAGAAAGATGCCTGTGCTTTCAGAAATGCTCTTGCAACACCATCTCCTGTAGTTGTAGAGACTTTCTTCAATCTGTTCTTCAGCGTAGAAACCTGAAATCACACAACAGGTCTAGATCACTCTCGGATCACAAACAACACTTAACACATTGGGGTACAGCTAAGTGAAGAATGTGATAACCACAGCAGCAGTGATGACAAAAAGTGACACTGTGAATTCAGAGTTGAATTTTCCAGCATGACTTTCCAAGCTGTTTTGCTTCTTTAAGGCATTGACTGGATTCTCTTTGGAAACCAAAAGGAAAACAGAGCTTCATTTCAACCCTCCCTCCTACTTAAAATCCACTGTTAATAATTTTAATGCTAATCCACAAAGTTCTATGTCATTCTTGATTAGAATCGATGAGAAAACTTCAGCCACATTAATTCAAACACTGTCCAGCAGAGAACGTGTCCAACAGGACCAGGACACCCACCCCTGCCACCACCAGCAACCAAAGCTGCAGGTCTGAAAAACCCGATTGCCATCAATACAAGTTGGGGGGTTTGTTATCTTCTAAGGCTCCATTCCCCTGCGTTTCAGAGACTTAATGGAAAATAACAACATGAGAGTTTCGTTTAGGGATGTGGTGGGTTCCCTTGGCTGGCGCCAGACACTCACCAGCCGCTCCCTTGGCCCCCTCAGCAGGACCGAGCTGTGGGCCGAGCCAAAGGCAGGGCCATCACCCACCACAAAAGAACCCAACCCACAGATTAGACTCGGGAAAATTAATTTAATTTATTGCCAACTAAAACCGAGGTGGGCAGTGGGAAACACAGACACTAAAAGCCCTTCTCCCACCTCCCAGCCCCCGTCCCTGCCTCCCTCAGCCCCTCCCTGTGGCCAAGAGCACCGCGCAGGGCCAGAAGCTCCTTCCCAGCTCCCTCCTCACACCTTACTGGCTCCTGGCTCTTCCTCCAGCAGGGTTTGTCCAGCTCTGGGGGGCCCAGGGGCTCTCTGTGCCCAGAGGGCTCTGCTGGGCCCCAGCCGAAGCGCCCGGCTGCCCACGGGTGCTCCAGGCCTCAGGGAGGAGGCAGGGCCGGGCCTGAGGGCTTTCCCGCCCTTTTCTCTCATCTCCTCCCGCTGCGCAGGGCGGCAGCGCCTCAGCCCCGGGGCGGGGAGGGCTCAGCTGCCCCTGAGTGGCACCGGCACTGCCTGGGCAAGCCCCGGGCGACCGCGGTCCTGGGCGGGAGAGCCAAAACGGCTCCCATGTTCAAATGAACTTTCAGGGCTTTGCCCCCCATCCTCCAGCTCCTCGTCGCAGAAGCTTGTTCTGGCCTCATCCCTAGCTCCAAGATCCTACCAGCTGAGCGGCGCCTTTTCTGCCTCAGGGTTTGGCTACCAGGCTGCCTTGGGAGCAAGTCTGACTTGGGGCTGATCCACTGAACAACTGCTCCAGAGAGAGCTTCGGTTCTGTCCCTCCTGTGAGCGCGTCCCTCACTTCCTCCAGGGCTGGGGAGGGCAGGACAGCGACCCACGCCTCGTCTTTGGAGGCAGTCCTAGCTGACTATAAATCAGTACATTTCTTTATCTATCTATCTATCTATCTATCTATCTATCTATATCTAAATGGAAAGAATATGTATTTTTTACTATATATATATAAATAAACAATAGATATAGAGCTACTATCTATATAAAAAATAAATACATGTCTAGGTGATCGTGCTGGGGCAGGGGGATTGGACTAGATGATGTTTCGAGGTCCCCTCCGGTCCCCAATGACTGTATGATCCTTTGAGGTCCCTTCCAGTCCCTAACAGTTCTATGATTCTACGATCTAGAAAGATATATTTCTTTATATACTTAACACGCTGTAGGTGGTACATGTATCAAGAAATAAATGCAGTACTTTTTCTTTGTTTAAAACATTTGTGTGTTTTCCCAAACAGCTGCAAAGGTGTCTCCCCTTTCACCCCATTTTCTGGGGCAGAAGGAATTTCCTTGCAGTTACTCAGCACAAACAGAACCAAAAGGACAAAGGAATATGTCTAGGACTGTTTATAGATCCGAGTGCCCGTGAGCCCGTCTCAAAGTCGTTCCTAAAAGTGCAGTAGAATGTCCACAGCCCTGAGTAACGTCCAGATCCAACATTTGCATAAGCGGCTTTAGACATCCACATGAAGGCAAAGCACTTGCCATCTGTACTGGAGGAAAAGGCTCTGTGCCTCAGTTTGTGGCAAACTAAAAGTTCTGAAGGCTAGTCGCAGTCTCTACAGGCTTCAGCTTCCCCAGTTGCTGTAGAGACCAAATATTGAGAGGCATTTTGCTAAGTCCTTCGGCTTGTGGACCGTTTGCTCCAAGACCAACTCCACCAGAATCCCAGAGCATTAGAGGTCGGAAGGGACCTCGACAGAGCATCCGGTCCAAGCGCCCCGCCACAGCAGGATCCCGCTTGCAGGCTTCTCTCGCAGTGGGGATTGCTGCAGCGGGCACGGCAGGCTCTTCAAAAAAGAAAACCTTAGCAGCGATGTATTTAAAGAGACTAACAAGGAAGCAAAGAACAACTGCAGTTCCCTGCGGAACGCAGTCGTGGATGAACCAAAGTACACAAGAGGAGCTGTGATTGTTGCCTGCCTAAAAGATAACAACCCAAAAGATGACTGTGACCGCTCCACACGAAGCGTCTTCCTCGCCAAACAGACGCAAACCCGCGCAGTCTACCCCGGGAGGGTTTTTAGAGAAGATTTTTATACTTCTGGCAGTTCAGGTTTAAAGGTCAGATTTAAACTATCACCATGTTTCAGAATGCAATCTGTGCAGCGCAGCATAATGAAATGGTTCAGTAAAGGTGCTAGTGGAAATTCTTTTAATTAGGTCCAAGGCTTTTCAGTTGTCAACATGAATAAAGCCAGAGACGTTCTCCTGCGAGCGCGGGCTAGGGGAGAGAAGCGGATTCACCTCTCAGACAATAGTGCTGCTAGGACTCGCAGTCTTGTGCTCCGTGCTGTCCTGCGAGCAGCTCGTTCCCCGCCAAGCGAAAAACAGCGAACAGAGGCCTCCTGCTTGTGGCACCGCGGCACGAACGGACAGCAGTAGCAAACACAGCGACGTCGCTGACAGCCAGAGATATTCATAGCCCAGCACAAATCTGCAACCCTCTCGCAGCCATCAGAGCCGCAAGATCTCCTTGGCGCAGCGCGCTGCCTTGCATCAGGGCTTCGTTTAATAAAAACTACGAGTTGACAGAGCGAGCTTATGCTTTATTCCTTGTAATGTGAGGCTCTGACTACAACCAAGACTAGAAGATGACACTTATTTGGAAATACATGAAAAATCCATAAGGGTTGCTCAGAAAAAAAATGACTACCCCCTCTTTGCTATTCCTTGCAACACAGACGGCGGTGTAGGAGACTTGTCAGCAGCAGATGCACTTATTGTAATCACAGTCCTTAATAAATCTCTTTTTTTAATATTGACTATTTTCAAAGGAAAGTTACTTCCCAGGTTGTTCTCGTGCTGCCAGATTTTCAGCACCACATCAGAGGCAGAAGGTGGGAGGGACAGGTTTGCACGTTTCCAGGAGTCCATCGGCGATGCTGCGGTACGCACCTCGCCTGCCAGGGACCCGACCTGCGCAGCTCAGGAGGTCTGGCCGCAGGGAGAAGAAATGGCTTCAGCTGATCCTGCTGGGGCTGTCCCAGCACCCTGACACAACGTGAACTGGAAGGGCATTGCACTGCAGCCTGCGTTCACGAGGCTCCCAGAGGCAAAAGGCTGAAGCACAGATCACTCTGGATCCCCAAAGTTCGACGGTTCAGGTAGCAGCCTCCCCACGATGGAACTGCAGCACAGCTCACTCACTACCTGAAGCTCTGAACTAATCACAGGACCTCATTTACTGGATTAAAAAAGCTCTTGGAGGAGAGGGGGGAGAACAGCTTTAAGAATTTTCCACCGGATTAATTACCTGATGGCGAGAGCATCACACAGGAGAGGTTTTTCCTCGCTGATGAGTGTAGATGGATTTAGTTCAGCAGGGTAAATCCGGTGCGTGCTCAGCAGCGCGTGAATGGCTCACGTTAAGGCTCCAAACCGGCAGAGCAGTTTGACACAACGGTCACTTAGGATCGTAAAACTACTGAGGACAGTTCGAGTGCCTGAGACCATAAGTGCATCTGCTTAGACTGAGAGCAGTGGGGAGACTCCGGCATCTCGCCATCCTCCCCTGGAAGCCAAAGGGTGTGTGGGGGGGGAAGTAAGAGAAAGTGTAATGGATTGGCTTTAGAGTCTCCCTGCTGAGATGAACAACTTGATCCACTTACAGTTCCAAACACATGATGCATGAAAGAACTGACAGAAATTCAATTCTTGCGAAGAAGAGCAGCTGCTCTCTAGCGGTCAAAGCCAAATATTAAGCAGTCTAAAGGAACGGCAACGACCTAGAGGAGAACGTTTCCCTAGCCAGGTACCTGCAGTAACTAAGCCAAGCTACATCAGATCCCGGGCATTAATCACACGACGCCACTCAAGCGCAGGCTTTGTTGCGACAAATATTAATCCCAGCTGTATTTACGCAGCAGTTGTGAAAAAGCCTCCCCCGTGCGCGCGCGTTGCGAGCCCTGCCAGTTAATTGAATTTGCTGGCAGCACTTCCTCTGCCGCGCTCCAAACATCCTCCCAGATAAAATGGAGCTCTTAAACGGACCGGTGGAAAACTGAATCAAGAAATCTGAACCAATAAAACACAACTCTCTGCCGTTATAAAAGCGAAGTAAAAGTAAATAACGAAAGGAAGGAAGTCTCTTAAAATTTATGACATTCCAAAGCTTGAAGTTGTGCGTTTATTGGTGGAGTCTCCTCTGATGTCCTCCAGCGCGCCCACAACAGCCCCTGTAATGAGCGCCCATAAACTCCAATATAATACTTGATTGTTGACAAATCATAGCCGCGCTCGAGGCCCCGCGCCCGCTGCACCCAGACAGCTCTTACATAATTCTGTGAAATTTACAAGTCTGTCATTGCCCAGGTTGGGGAGAATGGCACGAGCGATGCCCAGCTGGCAGCTTTGGATGCTGGGAGCAGAATCAAAATGGGAAACTATGTAAAGCCAGAAAGAAATCATGGGAGTAACTTTTACAGGGCAAACGCTTGCGCCAAGGCAGAGCGTGCACCGCCAAGACGGCCCTTTCAGGCAGAGCTCGCCGTTGCCGAAGACCGGAGCGCACCGCGGCTCGTCGAGAAGAGACAGGCTGGCACAGCAGGAGGCACTGGGCACTTGCCATTACCAGAGCTTTCCCTCAAACACACCGGCGTGTGTCGAGCTCCCGGCCTATCAATTGCACTTCTCAGCCCCACATGAAACAGGCAGATCTGACTGTCGGCACAACATTCTGAACTGGTGAAAGAGACCCAGGTTTGCCCCTAAACAGTCACCCTCTGACTTAAAAATAGCTTTGCACTTCACAGCTCTCTCCTCTCCCCTCCACCTCTTTCGTGAAGACGATGACAGCAGGCAGCAGCAGGCCGGGTGTCCTTGTGTCTCAGTAAAAGGAAAGATCAGGTGTTCAGACTACAGCTCTATCAAGGTGTTAACAAGGAAAGAGCCGGTTAGAAAGTCTGGAGGAGAGACCAAGTTCTGAACTGCGGGCACTGAGCGGTGCTACAAGTGCAGAGGAAGCAGCCCTGTTCAGGACATAAAACGCACCACGGCCACTGAATCTCACCGGGAAGAAGTCACAAGGGAAAAACAAATCCCGTTTGGAAACAAAAGTTATGGAAAAGCGCAGGAGTAGTTTTTCCTCCTGTTCCTCCTTCTAACAGGAGCAACAGGCACTGAGGCGCCTCGTCACACACCCCACGGGTCAGAAGGACTCACAGGAGCCAAGGATAACTCATTTCCTACTTACCACATCGTTAGGAAGGCTCTGAAGGTCGTCGAAAGGCGTTTCCAGTGTGTTGGTGTCCACATTAAGAATCACCACATCTTCCAGGGCCATGCTCCTGACTTTCTGAATACGAGCACATTGAAGGGAAAGGAGAGTGTAAGTAGAGAGAGGTGAATTTTATGCACAAAGGACACAAGCAGCAGCACAGCACCATGGCAGCACAAACCTCGAGCACCTCAGAAACAACCAGCACTCCCCTCTTCCCACCACAGTTCCTTCATTTATTCCCAGTTTATAGAGCTGAGACGTGAACTTTCCGTTTGCAGAGGGAAGTTCATGACTGCGTGCAGGGAAATCTCTGAAACCAGAGACTCACTGTTTGTGATTAATCAATTCAGGTTTATCTCAAGCACCTCTACTAAGGTGTGACTCAAGTCCAGGATTGCGACTTGGTCTAGGTGGTCCTGCTGTGGCAGGGGGATTGGACTAGATGATCTTTGGAGGTCTCTTCCAATCCCTGATGATTCCATGCTCTTTCGAGGTCCCTTCCAATCACTAACGTTCTGTGACTCGGGGCCCCTGTTTGTGCACTGAGCAGTTTCTGGCTGAGATTTCCAGTAAGTCCTTGTGTATCTTGAAATCGATTTAAATAACAATAAGCAGTCTCCAGGAGTTAAAGGACTTGCAGCAGTCAGCTGGGAACGGGCTTCTAGACTGCAGGCTGAGTTTTGCACCTCCCGTAGAGCCAAGTTCATTCCAGGCTGAATTTGGTTACTCCAGGAGGGACCAAGTTTACAGCTGTGTTTAAGCAAAACCGACAGGGCCAGAGAGCGAAGAGACGCCGTTAAAACAAACACTAAGAGCACAACATCCACCACATTGTGGTCTCCTCACGTTCAGTGAGTCTAACCTTTTTAACCTGCTCCCATGGAGTGAAGGAAAGGCCTCTACTGCAACCCGAGCGTTAACACCAGCTGCAGCAGCCCACGGACACACGGAGCACAACCAGCTCCTCTTCAGTACCTCTGGCTTTAAATGTCGGATGCGGAGGTGATCTGGGCAAACTGGGACACGGTCGGATTTGCTTCCCTGCTTCGACAGCGGCGAATGAACCGCTGATAGGGAACAGAACCACATTTCAGTATTTGCTTTAACACTTCCTCCGCGGACAGGAGGGCTGAACCCGGCCTCTGTTCCCTCGCCGACTACTCACACGATTGAGCCCTCTTCAAACAAACCTTTGAAAAGTCACTGAAGGCGGAACTGCAGACGGCAGGAATTCACTGCTGAAGCGAATGCCCGTCCCGGAGCCACGGACCCCAGGTAGGACCAACTGCAAGTTAGGGGAGAGGGAAACCAGCACAAACATTCCCCAGGTTTAATTAAGGTTTTGTGGGGCGGGGGGAATTGTTTCCTTTAAAAGAGAGGAACCGAGGCTCTAAAACAATGGCCAAGCTGAGCCTTAGGCATCTAAATAATTACCTTCAGTTTTCAAGGCTCAGTGCTCTGTCTATAAAGAAAACTGCTGTGTACTTAGGGAGGGGGAAAAAACCAGCAACCATAAAAAACACTCTGCAGACATTTCGGTTCAGGTCTTCCATGAGAAGTGTCTTTAAGTTAGACGGAGGAATATTGCATTTAATGCTTTCCATACAAAAAGCTCCAGCGCTGCCTGACAAACCAGGTACTTTCCCCTCCATTTCAGGAACCAAAGGTCACTCTGCTGGCTGCATCTGATAAACTCTAAAGCAATCCAGCAGTCCCGCTCCTTCTAGGAGTCCGGAAGCACCAGACAAACTGATTTGCTCCTTCCTGCTTCAGAAAATTAAAAATCCCCCTTATACTCAGAGGGGTCTGAAAAGCTCCAACAAAAAGGTCTTGCAATGCACTTAACCAAAGCCAGAAGCCTGTCAAAACGAGTGCTGCTAGGACAAGACAGAAGGAATTAAAACCTTCTCTTGATTCTTGCCAAAGAAGCAGCAAACGTGTGCGTGAACTTGTCAGTGGGTGCTTCTGGAAGTGGGGTGATGAAGCTGCACCTTCCCTTGGGCAAAACGCCGGGGTTTGTCGGGAAGAGCAGGCTCCTGACACAGACATCTGCCCAGGAGCACGGTGCTGGACGATGCTGCTGCTGGGCAGGGACTAAATGCTGAGGAAATAAAGACACCTGAGCAGAAGGGTGACCCTGCTGCGCTGCGCCTGGCCACCACCCTACTTTAAAACTGCTCAACTTGGCTTCCCCTGGGGAGAAACCCTCAAACGTAACAGACCACTGAGCCTCAGCTGATCCACAGCCTCCGTCCTGCAGCGCATTTGGAGAGGTCTGACCTTCCAATGGCCCGACGGTGGTTCTTCAGCAGAGAAACTGCACACTCTCCTGCTCATCTGAATCCTTCCCTGCTTCTGTCATCCATCCTCTCACTCCTTGATCTTTGATCAAGGGGTTAGTGGGGCTTTTGTTACAAAAACTCCTGGCTTGTTCCCTCATCACAGCACCTACCAGCCGAACTGACCTGGAGACAGAAGTATTTACCCTTCCCTTATCTAATTTTACTGCGGATGCAGGACTTGCCGAGTCGCAAGAAGCGATGCAGTGACAACGTGCACCACCCGCCCCCACGGCAAACGGTCCTTCCCCATCCTCACCGCGTTACCTGCAGCCACAACTAACCGTCTCCAAATGGAACTCGCTCCCACACCTGCCCTTCTTTTCAGTGTCTGTGTTTAAAAGAGCGGCGAGGCACGGAACGCTGGTTTAACAAGCGCCCATTGTTTATGGCCTCTATAAACGTGGCTTAGTCCGAGTGACCGACTCAATCAGAGAGAACGTATCTCGCGGTGAAACGCTGCGACTCAGAAGGGGCACCTTTGCTGGGAGAACCTCCCCGCTTCTCACGCAAACTCCAGGGGGCTGAAGCGCCAGGTCAGGAGATAAGCACAGTCAGCGCATCTGTCCCGCTCACAAGCAGCCAAACGCTGCAAGTAGTTGGAATATTGCAGGTGAAGAACTGCAGAAGCGCTGAGCGACTGCGCTCTAACGGGAGCCGCTTCGACGTGGTGCCAGGGATCTGGCTTAGGGGTGAACACGAAGAGCAGGGTTGATGCGTGGACTCGATGATCCCAAGAGGCTTTTCCAGCCTGAACGACTCTGGGATTGTAAGTGCTCAGGGGTGCTCCCCTCTCGCTCCGGTCACATGGCAGGAGCAGTACTTATCGTCACTGGCACCAGTTTACACTAAATGGGGTTTTATTATCGCTGTCGGTTTTGCATTTCCTACCGTAAAAAAAATCTTAAATTAACCTTCCGCGAGATGACAATTTTATGACCGAGTTCATTAAATAAAGCCCCGCAGAACCCGGAGCAAGCCCTCCAGAAGCAGCTTTGCACACATCCGTGGCTAACGTCATCGTGAGCTTTCCTGCCCAGATACAAACGCGGTCCCCATCGTCAGCC
Organism: Rhinopomastus cyanomelas; assembly: GCA_013400115.1. NCBI lineage: Eukaryota > Metazoa > Chordata > Aves > Bucerotiformes > Rhinopomastidae > Rhinopomastus > Rhinopomastus cyanomelas. The sequence goes on from VXBP01008118.1 coordinate 268,659, forward strand.
GCGCTGTGATGGGCAAAGGGAAAGGCACCTCCCAGCAGTTCTCCTGGAGAACCCCTGAACACAACGAGCAGCGTGAGGAGCAAGCGTGTGCTTTGTGTTGGAAACGACCGCTCCGCAGCGAGCCCCGACCCCGTTGGCTAATGACTTGTCTCTACTTGGTTAATAGCTTCCATGGCTTTTCCTTCGGAAAGCACGGCGACGCTGCAGACAGCGAGGTGTCAATCTGGCTGCCAGAAGCAGGAAAGGCAGCGGATATAAACTTTTATTATTTCATGCCCCAAGAGCAGCCAGAAGGACTTAATGAAATCACCCTCAGATTTACAATCTGAAATAGCTATTCCGCAGACAAATCTGGTTAAGCGGGATGTGCCCCCTGACCCCGCGGCCCTTTGATCTGGGCCCAGCAGGTGGGCTCCCGCCCCCTCCTGTGCATCTGCCACCCTTCCGCCCATCGCTGCCCCTGACGGGCAGTGCCCTGATCCTGTACAGGTGATGCTCCAGATCTTATCACAAGCAGCTGTTGCCAGCTGAGTGACAAACTTCACTAGAGCTGCCCTCACACCGTCCTCGCACGCAGGGAGAACTTCGGCCACTGAACTGCTAAATCTGCTCCTTCCACAGCTTTTGTCTGTCTTAAAGCTCAGCCCTCAAGCACCCCCACAGTCAGAACCTCTTACTGAAAGGCAGCTGCTACCTGAATTTTCCCAATAATTGGAAACAAGACAATTCCCTCGGCCGCCAGCAGCTTCGCGGTGCATTTTCGTCAGCGCTCCTGAAAACACATGCAGGCTTATTTGTAACTGGGAGGGACTGGATCACATCTAGGGTGCAAGTACCTACTCAATCCCTTCAGTCAGCTGTAGCTAGAGCAGACAGCGATGTGCCCAGCACAAATGGATGAGCAAAGCTGAACGTCACTTCTCAGCCCAGTCAAAAACACAATGGGCACTGCCAGGGGAAGATGCCAGCGGTCAGGATCCTCGGGATGAGGGGAACGCATGGGCTGAGCTCCTGTAACCCATTTCCCAGAGCTGGGTGATGCAGGTGACTGGTGAATTCTCACAGAACATTAGGGCTTGGAAGGGACCTCAAAAGATCATCAAGTCCAATCCCCCCGCCAGAGCAGGGTCACTTACCGAGGGGGTCGCACACAGGGCACCTCTCGCCTGCCTGAAAAAGACCAGGCAAACACACCCCAAAGTGCTTCAGAACACGTGTGGGTTCAGGATCGCATCCGGAGCTCTCCAGGCATCGGTCCGTGCGAGGGACCTGGCCCTGCGCGAGAGCTGCCCGGTCCTACCATGTCAAACACAGCAGAAGCATCAGCAAAGCCCCTTTTCCTGACGTGAACATCCTCACACAGCTTGAAACAAAGCAGGAGCCTGCCCGTGGGGGTTATGAGCCGCGCAGCTGTCCCGCGTGCCCAGGCAAAACGCTAGGGAACCAGCCAGACGAGCTCACTGGGACGGCTCAGACCCCACAAATCCAGTCCGCATCATCTTGTGGGAATTTAAACTCTGACAGCCCAGAAAAAGTTGCTGAGTGACTGGACCACTACAAGAAGTCTTTCTCTCACCAGTAATTGAATTCTAAACATTGGGTTTGTGTCCCGAGTTCAAGACGGGCAGGGTGGGTGCTGCTGCTCGAGTGGCACCGAGGAGGATCCCAGCAGCAGCTCCGGATCGCCCGAGCTGTCCCCGCCAGTTAATCACCACCACATGGGCTCAGCTCCGGCAGGCAGGCTGCGAGGTCAAGGGCATTCCTCGTCCATCAGCACCATCTCACTAATAGCCTTTCCTACAGAACCAGTTGCCGAAACAATCCGTTCACTGTGACAAAACGTCAAGGGCTGCCAGCGCCGCTCGACACCCCTTCCAACACGGAGGTCAACTTAATAGAGTCTGACCAGCAGAGCAGCGCCCAGCACGCGGGTAGGAACTCAACCGGAGTCCGACAGCGAGCTGCCTCAGCTGGGAGGGTTTCGCTTCCCTATCTCACTGTTTATCAGCACCACGCACTTATCTTCATCTAATATGAATTCAATTAGTCCCGTAAGCATGCTCCATTATTCATGGGATCGCTCCAGCCTTGCTTATCCAACAGCTTATAAACTTTTAGCCTCCTTTGAAGTCACTTTATGGATTGCTAAATGGGAATCTTATAAAGAATGACTAACTAGGTGATGAGAGAGAAGCTGGCAAACAAGAGCACCAAACACGGCTCTGCGCCTTCTATCGCGGCTTTCTCTCATAAATCAGTTGGAGCCCTCTGACCTATAACAGGAGATTATCTTATCTCACTGGAGAACATTTCAGTCACTGCAAATTAGATTTAACAGTCAATGGATCTGCTTGATATTTTCATCATAAGAAAAATTTGTCATTTCCCATTAAAATAACTGCTCCTTCCACAGAGACCCCGTGTGCTACAGGAAACCGCAACACAGCTTTAGGACACAGGATGATGTGAAGGAAAAAGCCTTTTGAGGTGAGAGGGGCTGTGTTTTATTTAACATCAGCAGCAGTTCTGCTCTGAACTGCTTCCACTGAAGACAGGGTAGCAAAACCCCACGGGGACAGCCCTAGAGGCACGAAGTCCATGTTCTCCCTGCGTTCCAGATGCACCCTCCTGTTACGCCGGGGCTCTTCTCCACACGAGTTCGGGCTTCCACTAACTGCTACGCAAGACCCCCAGACTGTGCGCTTGGAGCTGCAGGAGCAGAGCCCTGAGCCCACGCGGAACCGCAGTGGCTCCTGCACGGCTTCCAGCAGCTCGGAGTCAGCCCCCAGGAGTTAACCCCGCACCCGGGAGGCCGAACGTGGGGGTTACCAAGACCCTTCTGAAGCCCAGCACAGGGAAAAGCAAATCCTGACTAACAACAGGAGGGTGTAGCTGCAGTTCAGCCAAGCTACAGCTGACAGTAGTTATTAACCACTATTTTTAGCAGTGTGTTCACTAGCAGTATTAGTAGCCAACAGCAGTTTAAGTAGCCCTTACACTTTGCTACAGAGAACGAACACAACCAGGTCACGAGCAAACGCTGCCGCGGCTGCCGCGTTGTTATTGTCACAAATAAACCCCTCGGTTCTCCACCTCTGCGCGACGAGCATCCAGCCTTCCGCATCAGAAGCGGGCAGAGAGGTGACTGTCTGGCTGTTGTCACCGCCCCGTTGCCCGGGGCACACAGCAGCGATGCCAAGCTCGCCAGCCGACAGATGAAACAGCCACCACGCTCTGACGGTTCAACGGGCCAGGCACCACCAGCGGCAGGCCGCCCTCTCTCTGGAAGTGGTCAGTTGCCCCGCAGGAGCAGAGGGTGCAGAGAAGGGAGTTGCACTGATTTTGTGTCTTGCAGCAGGCGCTCAGGAGAGCTGCACTTGGCCAGAGAGCGTCTGTGTTCCAGCATCCTGGCCATTCCAAAGCCGTCCTGGATCCAGGACCAAACAGATTTTTTCGCAAGTTACTAAAACGGATGAAAATTGGCTTCTCCAAGAACAACTCCCTTTTTTTGAGTTGTTGCAGATGGAGTTTGGAAGTCCTGCCGAGCCCTGCAAGCTGAGAAGCGGAGACAAAGGAAGAGGTATCGGCTCCAGGCAGCAGCGACACCCCGCAAAGCGACTCCGAGGTGTCACCACTAATTACTGTTTTCCACAGCCGCTGCCAGGATCATCGGAGGCTTCAGTACCTGGGGAAGTTGACACGTGTCCATATGGAGACATCACCCCATCCTCTGCCAGCTGCCTTCCTGACCTCCCTAACAGACAGGCACCAGTTACCCCAGGGCACTGCTCAACTGGAGCAGGTATGGGGCAGAATGGTTCTGGCACTTAGTGCCATCACGGTCTACGTTGAGGTGGCGTTGGGTCACCGGCTGGGCTTGATGTTCTCAGAGGTCTTTTCCAGCCTCCGTAACTCAGCGATTGACCAGTATGAAAAACAGATGCCAGGCTCTTCCTTTGCAGAGGTTACTTCAAGCCCAGTCTGTGCAGCATCACAGAACATTAGGGACTGGAAGGGACCTCCAAAGATGATCCAGTGCAGTCCCCACCACCACAGCAGGATCCCCTAGATCCCGTCACACAGGAACATGCTCAGGTGGGTTTGAAATGTCTCCAGAGAAGGAGACTCCACAACCCCCCTGGGCAGCCTGGGGTAACAATCACAAACCCCTCTAAGGGGTTTTCTGAGGGGAAAACAAATGTCTGTGCTGACTCTTAAAGTCATTCCTGATTCACTAAGTCTTCGTCCTGCAGTCCTGTCCTTTATTTAGCAATGCAAGGGGCATGGACTCATCTGCAGGCAGGACGGAAAGGTGAGAAGAGAGGGCCTGTTGTCCACCTGACTCCTCAGGAACACAGCGCTGGATGGCCGAAACGCTCTCCATTAGCACATTCACGCACCAGTCTAAGCTGGGACACGCAGAGGGCTACCAAGGCTAGCACACACCCTAGTGCAAGAGAGTGTCTGGCCAGCATTTCCAGGGACACTCCACTCTCTCACAGACAATACAAGAACAAATGCTCGAGCAACAGCCGTTGCCGCTCGCGACGCAAAGCTCTGCCTCGCTCGCTGGTAGCGCGTCCTGAGCGCAGAGCCTTGATTTGCAGAGGCACCACCCAGGGGCTCGAGTCGCTTCCCGTGGGAAGGGGCACAACTCAGAGCAATCACATGAGGGACTGGAAGGGACCTCGAAAGATCATCCAGTCCAACCCCCCGCCACAGCAGGATCCCCTAACTGGGATCTTCACAGGGGCCTAAACCAGCGGCTTCCGTTGCCCTTCCAGTACTCCTGAGGAGAGTCACCGCCTGCTCCCCAGCGCCGGGAGCCGAAGCAAACGTGCCGTTTCCACTTTGGGAGTTTCAGAAGTCAGTCACATGAATTGCTGGGACTTGTTTACACGAGCAGCTTTCTGTGCGGGCTGGTTTGCTGCCAGCTTTGTGTTAACATTAACAGCAAGTTCCTTCTTTTCAGATCTTCTCAACATTACAAAAATCACAATCTGTCTGCGGAAGCCTAAGAGAGGGCTGTAGCTGTCAGCGTTTCGCTCTGACGCCCGCCCTGCCCGTGCGAACACCGGCCCAGCCGCGGCAGAACCACCGATGACCTGCAGCGACGGGGTGCAGAGGGGGCTGCGCGGGAGCCGGTCGCTGGCTGCTGAACTGCAGACACGATGGCACCCGCAGAGGACGCGGTGCAGAGTCAGACCCCGAAGACCTCGCACCCCACGAGGGCTTCGCTCTCCCCGCACCCCCAAACTGCCGGCGTCACTCCGCCGGTGAGCAGATGAGTGACTGTGTAATTGCCTGCGAGCTCTGGCGCGGTGTCGCAGAGCTATATATAGCGTCGGGAGCGGCGAGACAGGCTTACCTCCATCAGGCTCAAGTGGATTCCAATGAGGTAGGGCATCGGGGCACTGCAAAGAGGGAGAGAAGCCACCTTTACTTTCTCAGAAGGCTGCAGCACCACGCGCGACTTGTAAAACCAGCGACAGGAGAACACCAGGAGACGGGGTTAGGTTTGGCTTCCAGTCATAATAAATCTAGGAGCAAACCACATGTGAACAGACTCTCACTCCATATTGGAAAGACTTCTCTTGCCAGGCAGCAACCCCGCACTGCTGGCAGGCTTGACTCCTTCTTGCCTTCGGAGCCCCTGAAGTGAAGACGCAGACAGGACAGCTACTAGCAGCGTCTGCGACAGCGGGGTCTTCGGAAAGAAACGAAACCAGATACAAATGAATGAAACCCAAAAGGTGTCACCACCCAGACTTTTCCAGGAGGGCTCCCTGGAAAAGCGGATCCTGCAGGGCTGTTCAGTGGTTCATTTCTCACCGGCTGTAAGCGCTCTGAATCCCAGAACTCTAGGGATCGGAAGGGACCTCGAGAGATCATCCGGTCCCATCGCCCAGTCTGCGGGTCTCGACACACTTGACGTCATTTATTTGTGAGGACAAATCCTGATCTGTTTGTATTTATTAAAGAAAACTACAAAAGCCACCTCTGCAGGTGACCCCAGAGTGCCTGGGACGTGCCCTGATGCCGCTCCCTTGGGAACACAGCACCGCCACGCTCCAGGAGGCTCCCGACCCGATCTGCAGCCTCGGCAGCAGCGTGGTGTTTGTGTTACCACACAGAACCGTAACGTTTCGGAGGAGGATTGATCTTTTCCGTCTCCTCTCCCGTGATGTCAGCAAACAGCGGCGCGGACTGGGCGACACGAGCCGAGCGCTGACTGGAGGCTGCGTCTCCGCGTCGAGAGCAGTGCTAATATTAAGCTTATTCCAGGACTCCCACTCGACTCATCGGGGAGCGCTCGTATTTGCGCTGCTTATTAGAACACAGCGCAGAGGATGCCAAAGCCGCTAATTGCAAATGTGGCACGCACTGCCTGTTAAATGGAAAGCACACAGACAGACACAACTTCTAAAATAGAGCCGCGCTGCGTTCTGGAGACCGAGCCTGCGAGAGCTCATTTTCAATTTCAGATGAAAAAAAGGAGAGAAATGTCACTGCTCCGCCTTGGATTAAAATATCTCCCATATTGCTTTTATAAACTGGTGCCTACTGCTCAGTAAGAGAAGCACAGCCACGGGAAAAGTGCTGCAAGACAGCAGACCAGCAAAACCCGCTCTGCTCCGCGTCCTCGTCAGAAACACCCCTGCAAAACAGTATTTAGTGCTGCGTGCGTGGCCACTGGGCAGGTCTGGCTGTGACCCTCGGGCGGCCGCTCCGCTGCTGGCCACGCAGGAGACTGGAGCAGCCTCTGCACGCACACACACCTTCTCCTTCTGAAGCCATTCCATGTGCCAGGCTGAACCACGCTCCCAGCTCACCTGCACAGCACGGACCGCCGTGCAGAGCAGCGCACCGGCCCGCCTGGGCCGGCAAGAATGGCCCTGCCCAAGCTTTGGCCAGCAGAGCACCCGGAGAGAAACCAACCTGGTACAAGCCCCGAGGGCTCTGCTGCCTCGGGAATGGCACAGATGAGAACCAGGACAGACACCCAAGTGTTGGGGGCGAGCTCACTGACACTCGCTGGCTGCAGACGGGCTGCTGCTCAGCCCCGGAGTGTTTTGGTGTGCCACTTTGCATCTTTTATTTGCTCTCCCCCTCACCCCCAGCTCTTCACTTCCAACGGCCACATTCCAGGAGCAAGAACATACCCAGTCATTTTACAGTCAAAGTACAAACCCCGGTCTAGCTGCCGGCTGCACAACCGCTCGGCCTCCCCGCGCGCCTGGCGCTGCTGCTCAGGCCTCCTCCAGCCTGCACCGCAATCAATGTGTTTCTAATTAAGTAGGTTCATGAACACGACAGCTTCAATCTCAAAAATACAAAGTCTGAGCCTCGGCAGGAAGTCTTAAGGCTGCAAATGTCTCATCTAGTGGAACCCTGGCTAAGGTAATGAAAGGAAGCAGGAAGAGTGCGGCACTGCCGAGGACCAGCCGTTTATTACCGGGGCCCAGAGAGTCTGTCACCGAGCACAGAAAACCTGAACCTGGGAAAGCTAACCAGCTGCACCACGTCCATCTGCCAGTCCTCCAGTTTAACAACAAAAGGATAACAAGGATGTTTCAAGCCCTAGAAGCATGAACCCCCAGAAAGGGTGTAAGGAGCTGCAGGAAAGATGCAGCTGAAGCCACAGGGATCAGCTGTGGATGCAGAGAACCAGGCTGTCAACGTTCTTTCAGCACGGGACAGGCAATGAACTACCCCAGGGACTGTATGAAGGGAACTTTGAGGCAGTAATTGAAGACACGGAGAATTGTTTCCTTGGGAAACATTTAACACCCCGGTGAAAATCTGGGTCTTGGGGCACTGGTGCAGAGAACCCCAGCAGACAAGGAACAGCCTGTTGGATGCAGAAGACAACCTGTAATCAAATGATCTGTTTTATCCAACCCCACTTGATTTGTCAGAGCAGATGTCACCGATCGATGTCACCTGGACTGCAAAGCAAAAGCAAAGAGGTCTGAAGGACAGATCACGGACGTTGCTCTTACGCTCCCCAGAATGAACCAAGCAGTGGCCATGAACGACCGTGATAAAACATCACCCTGGGGAAAAGCACAAATGTCCCCCAAATCCCACCAGAGAGGCGGCTTTCGCCTGGCGGTGCTCACCAACCTGGCTGAAAAGGAAACACACCTACAAGCCCACGCTGAAGCCCCACGTCAGGCTCCACAAATCGCTGTTGCCACCATTTCTTTGCACCTTGTGCTCACGGGGAGCCACCGCGTCAGCACTGAGCTGCCCTCCCGCACGAGGGAACAGCGTGGGCCTCCTCCTCCCCATTCCCCGCATGCCGCAGGGCAGCTCCCGCGACGTGGGGCACCCGAGCAGGCCTCAGCGTCTCAGTGTTGGGTTAGCCGTGCGCCTCCCAGAGCCCCACGTGCCTGGACAAGCAGAGGGAACCCTCCGCACAACCTCCAGCCCTCCCAGGCCCCGTGGCTGGCTGCCACGCAGAGAGCCTGCACCTACTGCCACCGCCTCGTCGGTGCCGGCGCCGCTTCCAGCCGCAGCCACTAATGACTCCGGAGCTGTTTGGGGGCAGCCGACACCCGTGAGGGGCCAGGTTAAGCAACACCCATCCTCGCACGCTGGAACAGAACGCCCGCCTTCGAGAACAAAGAGAAGGGCGATCACTCCTCCGGCACCGCNCAAGCAACACCCATCCTCGGAGCCGATGCTCACGCTGGAACAGAACGCCCGCCTTCGGGAACAAAGAGAAGGGCGATCACTCCTCCGGCACCGCCGCCTCCCCGTGCAGTCAGCGTTATTTACAGTCCGAGGAGTTATGTGGGCAAATGCCGGGTCGTTACCGGAGCGGTGCACGAGCATCAATATGGATCGCGGCGACTTAACGGCTGTGCGCTGCCCGTTTGTCACCGGGGCACGTTCACTGTTTCTCCAATTCCTTTCCTTAGGCCAACTAGAGAGCTCTTCATTACGCTCCCAAGAGGTGGGCAACTACTAATTGGAAGAGAAGCAGGTGAAATAGAGGGACATTTCCTCTCAAGCGGAGCAAACCCACCCTGGAAGGGCCCTGCAGTTCTCCAGGAGAAGTAACGCGAGGCCCGCGGGTCTCAAAGGAACTGCACGGCTGCGAGCTGCCCTGGGGACCTGCACCGCTCTGCCTCCTGGACCGGGTCACGCCGACCGAGCTCACGTCTCGACACACAACCCTGCCTTGACGTGGGGCCCTTTCACGCAGGAGCACTTCCAGGGGCAGGCTCCCGATTCTCTCCTCTCTGGTTCATTGCAACAGAACCCAGTCCAAAATGTATTGGGGTAATTGATGCAAATCAGAAGGCCAACTGCACAAATTGGAGCAACGTGGAAAACACACAACTAAGAAGCAAAGGTCCTCCTTTGCTCTCACCGCCTGCGTTTAAATTTAGCCTTTCAGAAAGGCCCTCAGGAAAGAGGCTCAGTGGGAGCGTTCCTGCGCCACGTTCAAAACGAACTGGAACAAGCAGTGAGGGAAATTAACAGGCTGCTGCTTCTGCATCCAGACGTGTTTTACCTCCCAGGAACAGAACGGTCGAGATCAGGCCGAACTGAAGGACTCGGACGTGGCGCTTGGCTACTGGTCCCTGCTGGCAGTGGCGCTCTCAGAGCCAGCACTTCTGGCACCTGCTGGCACAGACCCCAAAGCAAGCACGAACCCCCCAAACCCCCTGACCAGCAGTGCTTCGTGTTTCCTCTGTCGTTCTGCGTTCGAAGAACAAGCGACTGTGCGCCAAGGTGTGAAATCTAATTGATAAGACTCTGGCCGACTTCTGGCCTCCTCCACCCTAAATCTGCCCCGGCTGAAAACGCAGCAGAGGGTCCTAATTAGAAACAGAAATCAAGGAGAGCTCTCCCCCCTCATTAGTCCAAATGCTGGGGATCGGGTGACTGGAGTCATTCCAGACACAAGGTACTACACCACTACTACTGACTTGGCATCCCTACCACAAAGAGCAAGCGTAGAGACGACAAATTCTCTTCAAGATGGAAGCTTTCAGAAGTCCCAGTCGTGTGGTCAGGAACACGAATGAGGAAGGTAGGGATGTGTTTCCACATCAGCTCTTCGACGTCCTTATTTCACAGCCACTGGAGAAATAAACACGAACTACTAGAACTAAACTCTTCCTTTAACTAACCTCTGGTCGCTCCCTGAAGAGGCAGAGAGCCCCGAGCCCACCGCTCGGTCCTCCCAGGCAAAACCGACGTCTCGGAGCGCACACGGTTACACAATAGATGGAGTCTGTCTTGGGAAACACATCGATGGCACAGCAACGGTCGCTGAACCGACGTGCTCCTGCACCTCCTCTCCAAGCACCGTGTGCGCAGCTGCCTCTCCCGTTAAAGTTCAGTCGGGCTACGGGATCAGCTGTGGTGTTTGGGAGCAGTCACAACTCGCTTCCCAACGCCGGGTTTGGAACCCGCACGTTGCACACGCTGGGGGCTCCTGCGTGAGGGGACGGGGTGCCAGGCCACGGCAGGAGTCGTTCCGCCCAGCTCGGTGCCTGGTGCCCTCACCTCCCCAGGGACCAGCGCCCAAGGGTTTCTGTTCGCACGCTCCCGCCGTGGCTTCGTCAGAGAGTCGGCGAGCGCCTGATCGTCAAGGGCAGCCTCAGAGCCTCCCTCGCGCGGTCTGGCCCACGCGGGGGTCCTGCTAACTCCTAGCAGCATGTACCTGAGGAACAAGCTGGCAGCAGCAGCCTGCAAGTGTTAATTACAGATGCGAAGCCCATTATGCAGAGAAAAGGCACCTGCTGGCAGTGCAAATGATGAGAATCTGCCCTTCCTGTGCAGGGAGTAAATGGAAGGTTCTTGTCTACAGGAGGTAACAGCTTTAGACTCCCTCCCCTGTGGCCCTGACACTGGCACAGCCTTCACATTTCAATCATCTGCAGAGGAAAAAGTTTCCTCTACATCTCCGTGCTGCAGTTCCGAGCCCTTCACTTTGAAACACTCCTTAGGGTCACCCCGGCCGGCTCCTTGCCGATGCTGGCACGCAGAGAAAACGTCACACAGAGCGGTACCAGTCTTCAAATAGCCAGCCCAGCTGCACACTAGGAGAGAGACACTTCAGTGACCCACTAGGGGATGGCACGGCCAGTTTAAGTTTGACTTTGTGGCCAGGCTCTGGCCTCACCAATTCCACCCCCGCGTGCCCAGGCAACAACTCCATTACCGCTCCCATGGGACTTGAAAGTTGAACTGCCCCAGGAAGCCCCAGGTAAAGCCTCTGGGCCAATTCATCTCCCTGCTGCGTCCACAGTGGGAAGGCAGAGGGCAAGTTACACAGACACTGAGTGCAGGAGGAACCAACAGCTGAGCAACTGCAAGCAGCAGCATCTTCACGGTGGACGAGTGCTCTGAGGAAGGGGCTGTGGGCAGCAGACGGGGTGGATGTTACGGCTGACGAAGCAAAACTGTTGGGCTTTGCACCAGAAAAGACACTAACAGCTGTGAGACAGTTTGAGGGCCGCTGCAGCCAGGCTTCGGAACCGCTGGCTGCGGTGTCCTGCCATACGTCGAATGCCACGCCAATGTGTAGCTCCCGTGGCAGCTACGGAGGCTTCCTGGGCCACCTGGACAGCAGGGAGCCAGAAAGCAGGTGGGGAGTTTGCTCAGGGGGGCCACTGGTCCAAGCTCCCCATCCAAACAGGACCAGCTCTCCCACCCCAGCGAGGCTGCTCATGGGCCGAGCCCAGACCTGTCACATCACAAGAACATGCTCATTTCCCTCCAGCAGGTAGCCACCACGTCCTAAACACAGGCCGACAGCGACAGATCGTGGCAGGAAAGCGAGCCCCTTCCCCTCCATCCCCAACACAAGCTGAGGAACACGGAGAAGCGAGCGTCTCCATCACATCCTCTGCTGCTGGAGCGTTCGCTCACACAGACAGGCTGCACCCCGAGCTACTGACACCGCACCAGAGCCGCCGCGTTCCAGAGGAACCGCTCGCGTCGGGTCACTTCCACACCAACCGACGCTTCCACCCTGCCAGGGGAACACTTTCTTTGCTGACTAGGGCAGCTCTTTCCCCAAGTCCTCGGTGCGTTTTGGGAGCAGCAGCTGCATCACCAGAGGACTCGAGAGCTGCTCCCCACAAACGTAGACGCTCTCGTGACTCGAAGCGGTACGCACACGCACGCCCGCGCACACGGATCCTCAGCCTTACCAGCAGTAGTCCAACAGATGCGGGGGCAGGACAGGGATGTAAACGTGCTGCCAGAACATCGGGTAGAGCATGGCTGCAGACCCATGGATGCAGGCAGTCAACTGGAAAACACAGGAAAACGGGATCGTGAGTGAGACGAAACCCAAGTGCAGCCCAGCAAAGTCAGGAGGAAGCAAGCAGAGCCCCTTCAGCCATCACATCCCCCGGCTGCCGACGCAACATCCAGAGACGAGAAGGGTGCTGCTGCGTGAAGCGGGACTGCCCCGTGGTGCTTGTCACTTGCAAATGCTGAGGGTGTGATTCATTCAACAGCCACAAACTGGGAAGCAAACCCAGTGATCTGCAAAGCAACAGAAACACAGACAGCCCAGGGGAATTAAAACCAGTGAGGGCAAGTCCCCAGTCCTGGGAGCTACCTGCCATTCCGTACCGGAAGTGGCAGCTCCAACGGAACAACCACTGGAGCTCAGGATGACACTGTGCAAGTGGCAGACGTTTCTTAGGGGTATCTGCCCTGGGGGTTGTGGAGTTGCCTTCTGTGGAGACATTTCAAACCCACCGGGACATGTTCCTGTGTGACTTGGTCTAGGGGACCCTGCTGTGGCAGGGGGACTGGACTGGGTGATCCTCTGAGGTCCCATCCAATCCCTCAGGTTCTACCATCTCACACTGAAGCCAGACACCACTCAAAGGCCCTTCACCAGATGACTGGATCCCTCTGAACCTCTCAGCGACGCTTGAAGAAACCCATTTGGAAGGGCTCTGGTGTCGGCAGGTCCTGAAGGAAAACGACCGCGCAGAGCAAAGGCAGGAGCCAGTCGAGTCGTGGGGAGAACCCTCGCAGAGCTCTGGAGGAAATTGCGTCTCTCGATCCTATTTCGAAGGCTAATTACTACCTTGGAAGAGGAGACGAGCAGGAGATTGTCACAGGCACTAAGGATATTGAAGTGGAGAAGGTGGCAAAGCTCAGCGCCGCGAGAAGAGGATATGAACACACTTGGGAAAAGAGAAAGGAAACACCCGAGCACTCGGACAGACAGACTCTGGGAAGGGAGAGAGTGAGAGGTGACGGCCAATCGCACCCCCCCGACAGCGGTTTGCAGCTCAGGGCGCCTGGTCACCTCAAACACGAGCACCACAGCCTGTGGCACTGGTGAGACAGGCTGAAAACAGCCCCCAGAGGAAGCCTGCCGGCGACACCAGGAAGGAGGGAGAACAGCTGCTGACAAGCAGCGACAGTTCTGAAGGACTGGGGTGCCTGTGGTGACCTGGAGTTGTGGGGGATGAGCCCAGGCCAAGGCCAACCCTGACACTCATCCCAGGATGTGGCGTAGCCTGGGCAAAGCGAAAGACAACCCTCATGGCTCCCAACTGCCATTAAGAGAGGCTGTTGCATCACAGACCTCGCCGTAGGGACCCATGAGAACACGCTCTGGATGAGCTAACAGAGTCTCTTCAGGGCCCGTGAGAGGGGCAACCAGCAGCAGCTGTGGCTGCAGTTTGGCTGAGCCCCGTGCCAAAGCCTCTCCGTGATCCCACACCTAACAGGACCTGCTCTTCTGACCGAAAGGCAGGTCACTGGGCGAGCAGATGGAGGCCAGGCTCAGCCTTTAGGGGCTGCTCTCCAGCCTCTGAACATCCCAGACCTGGATGAGGACGGGAAGGCACCAAGGAGCAGGGCTTTGGGGCGGCTCAGGTAAGAGCCGCGGCGAGCAGACGTGTCTCGAGGGCAGGCAAGTGACTGCAGAGATGTGCTAGCCAGAGCTGGCAATCCGCAGCTCTTCTCACCGCTCCACTTAGTCCTTGTTAATCTGGAGCAGAGAGGGCTCATGCAATAGTCACAGTGTGGGCAAGCCAGGAGCATCGCTGGTGGCACTGCGCCCTCCTCTTTGTTCTATCCTCCCTTCAGTCATTTCTTGGCTTCTAACCCTCTGACTGGCTGATCAGCTGGCACTGCCCTACACCGGTTTCTCTCTTCCTTCACGGCACCCTCTGGTATCTCCCTCCAAGTGGCAATAACCGCTGCGGTTACTCTGACCATGGCTGCTCTCTCCCAGAGACACTGGTCCATATTTGCCTGTCCTTGGCTACAACATCGATCGTCTCCCCCTGAAAACTTGTTTGCCACGAGGACACTGAACAGGTTCCAGGACAGAGCGCTACTGCGCTGCTCCACAGCCTCCAGGAGCAGGGCAACTGCCATCTTTCTCACCTTCTCTCCCCTCAACCTTTTAGCCAGTCGCCTGATCCTCTCAGGAGTGTCTCTGAAATGAAAAGGACCCGTTTCCATAGAGCCCAAAGAACTGCGGTTCCTTCAAGAGAGACCGTTACCAGCACTGGACTTGGACCTCCAGTATGAACTTCTGGAACCAGATCTTACTCTGCAGAGAGGCATCTCCTCCCGGGGGTTTTTCCTGAATCCAGCTGGATCCTCCTTCAGACTTCAGCCTCCTCCTTGCTGGAGGGCTGCCCCACTCCAGGGCTGCCAACACAATGTCTCGTGGTCATACCGGCTTCTTTTTTGACCACTACAACCATCTCTCGGCCGATGTTCTTGACAAGCTCCCTGCCACCCGGAGCCACAGATTGATCGGTGACTTGAATTAGTGACGCTGCACTGGAAGCTCCGGTCACTCCTCACTCTGGCACCTGCTGGAGCTGGCAAGAGGGTCCACAAAGCCCAGGAGCATCCCAGCATTCCCGTGACCAAGAAGATGCACCGATCGAAACGAGGGTGGAACCACCATCTCAGGAAGCAGAGTCTCTGGAAGCAGAGGGCACTGCAGCAACTGAGCAAGCCCCTGCTCGGCCTTTCTCTGGAAGCTCTTTGTTGGCAGGTGTAGAAAGACCGTGTGTTGGGTCACTAATTAGAGCAGGGCAGGATGTTGGGACACTAAAGCCAAAGGGAGAAGCTACAGGACCGTTAACTCACTCTGCACCAGCGACGCACAGAGCACTGGAGCTGCATCCCCATCCCATTGTATCCTCACGTGACCACCACAGGAAAAGATGCTCCTCTCTCACAAATCAGGCGACAGGCATCGCCCGGCTCCAAAACACGCCGCAGGAAAGAAAGGGCCGCCCTTTCCCACCGCAGCTTTCCCTCTTCGTTCCTAAAGCCTTTTCCTTCTGTTCTCCAAATCAAAGAGACATCTGGAAAAACTGCTGTTTAAAGATCTAATTGTGACACAAAAATTGCTCCTCTGAGGATCAAATGGATCGCTTCCTGCCGCTGTGCCACAACGCGGCGGCTGCTGCTGCAGAGGAGCGAACGCGGTGATCCGAGGAGGCCCCGTCCAAGCCCCGCTCCCACCGGCTTTAAAACTCAACGAGGAAGGATTAAACAGACATCGCGCTCGGCGCTGCAGCCACCTGAGCAGAACCTGCCTCTCATTCCTGAGCCACGCTCCCACCTTGCCGGCCGGCACGAACTCAAGCACCAGGCTACCAGGGGAACACCAGCGCCGTCCTTCAACTCTGCTGAGACAAGGGCTCGTGACAAAGCGGCGGCGCGCTCGCCGGAGACCTCCCCTGCTCAGCGGCTGCCGTCCCGACAACAAGCACTTGGTAACGAGGCAGCCTGAGAGACGCCCAGCGGTCAGAGCTACTGGAATCCAGTGGTTTGAAATCAGATTAGTTCCACTGCCTCAGCTCCCGCAGCTGCTGGGGAGGCTGCAAAGAGAGGGCTGTGCGAGACGCACCGAGCCGCCGGCTCCCATCCCGCAGGTTTCCATCCATCCAGTGCTCCCAAGGCCAGATCCCAGCAGATGAGACCAGTGGGATTTCGTCGCCCGTCTGGCAGTGCAAAAGCGATGCTGGGCGACAACAGGCACTTCCAGGGGGTTTTACTCTCGCAGCCACACTCGCCGCCGACGTGCGGGGTCTGCTGGGGAAGCCGGCTGCCTCCGGTGTGTCGGCAAGAGCCTTCTTCTGCATTACCTGGGGCCAGGACAAAGCCGAAAGCTTCCCACTGGGCTACGTGAGGAGGGCTGTCGTGTGCAGGCCAAGGCCTCTGCTGGCAGGGCACAAGGACAGCACTAGAGCTCCTGCGTACGAAGAGCCTGCCCCTTTAAAACAGGAGCTGCAGTAGAACGGGGACTGCGTGAACTCCAGCCGTCCGGCATCACAAGGGCATCTGCTGAGTGGCGCCAATCGCGCGGCGGCTCTTCCCAAGATCACCCTTTGCCTTACTGCTGGAGCCCTGAGGCCTGGCAGAGAGCAGCCAGGAGCGAGGGCTGCCTATCAGAGCCTCCCACGACGTCGAGGATGTGACACAAGCTCTCAGGACCAAGGAGCATCCGCGTCAGAGGGGGACCTTTGCTTTGTGCTCACGAAGTAACTGAATCACTTGGGTACGATGGAGCCACACACAGCCACCTCAGGAACTCCTAGGTTTAAGCCTTCCAAGAATCACCAGGCTCCACGTAGACCAACTGTTCACTGCAAGAGACATAAGGGCAGCAGCTGCCCTTCTCCCAGGCCCTGGGCTGAAGGATGGCTCAGATCCAGCTGCGTTTAGTTCTGTGTCTTCAGCACCGAACTGGTGCCACTGCAGAGGCTTCCTACCCAGGCCTGCTTGGTTCTCTCTCTCTTACCCGCTGTGAGACCCAGGCCTCACCTCTGGTGTGAGCCACGTCTCTCCGAGCTGGAAGAAATTCCCAGCAAACAGGTCCCTTCCCCTTTTCCTGTTGTTGTTAAAAAGCCAAGAAGGAGAAGCGCAGAGCAGCCCCCTCGGCAGCACCCCGGCCTCACTTGACTTCCCGGAGCCTTGGTTTGGTTGGCTTCCAGTTACAGGGTCTTGGCTTCCGCCGAGCACAGTTTGAAACAAAATGATGCAGCTCGTTCCTGCTGCTGGGGCACGCGGAGCGGAGTGCACGGGCGAGGCAGCGCTGGCGCCGGCCCAGCGCCTCAAACCTGTCTTACGCTGTCACTCCGATCCCAAGCAGTTCGTATGTGAAGATGAGAACACGCAGTGTGAACAGCCCTCCCCACCGAGGGCCGGGCGCGCTCGCGTCTCGGACGCAGGCGAAGGGAAGAGGAACAGCACCAACACGGGGGGAACACGACCCGACGTGTGAAACGGCTCCCGAAGGAAGGCAAAGCGGCAGGTAAGTGATTCCCCTTCCCGGCCCCGTCACAGGGCAGGGATTACACCAGCCAGCTGCAGGAGCCCTGCAGGGCCTTGGGCGGCCCTTCTGTCCTTCCCTCCTCGCCAATCGCTTCCTGTTCTCCTCAGCCTTCGGGGTTCTGCAGTGAGCACCTCTCTCACGGCGTGTAACTGTGGTCTGGATGTACTCCTCCTGCTTTTGGAAGGGAGCCCAGCGACCACTCGCTGGCTACAGAGGTTAAGAGTTCACAAGGTAGGTTTTCTGACGATGAGAGACTCCACGGTGCTGGAATTCTTCCGGACAAGTGAGACTGCAAACACTTCTAATCTGTAACAGGTCGCAGAGATGGTTCCAACTCATAGAATCATTAGGGGTTGGAAGGGACCTCAAAAGATCATCCAGTCCAATCCCCCTGCCAGAGCAGGATCACCCAGACCAAGTCATACAGTCAGTCTGGGTTAGAAGGGACCACAGGATCATCCAGTTCCAACTCCCCTGCCATGGGAAGGGACACCCCACCCTAGATCAGGCTGGCCAGAGCCCTGCCCAGCCTGGCCTTAAACACCTCCAAGGACGGGGCCTCCACCACCTCCCTGGGCAACCCATTCCAGGCTCTCACCACTCTCACGGTGAAGAACTTCCTCCTCACATCCAGTCTAAACCCACCCATCTCCAGCTCTGCTCCATTGCTCCTAGTCCCCAGGTTCATCTACCTTGCAGGGCGATGCTGAGCTTCTGAGCGCCAGCATCAAGCCCTGCTCCCTCTCACGCCTCTCCCCTGCACTGACATGCCGCCCACTCCTGACTGCGTGCCCACAATTCGGCCACCCGCAGCACCTCCGACTCCAGGAGGCAGTTTCGGTCTCAAGCACAGGCGGGTTGCAGCCATACGACAGCAGACTAGTCAATGCCCCACCAAACGGACCCAGCACCGAGCTCCAGCGCTCAGTCCAGAGCACTCGAAAGCCAGATGAGTTAGACCACCTCGTGGCCACCATTCTGCAAGGATGGCAATCAATACCCATTTACAGAGCAAGCAGCAGCCAAACCTCACGTGTTGTTTTATGAGGAAAATCACAGCCTTATTGACTGAGGAACCTTGCAATGCAGAGCACACCGCTGTGAACTCGCGCCAGCCGTGGGCTGGGTTTGATGCCCGGCCCCTTCCAGGAGAGCGCTCCAGAGCGTTCAGCAGCTCTCATCTCGCGGGCACCTGATGGGGCCCAAGCAGCCCTAAAGCTGCAGCTCGTCAAACAGAACCGCAGGGACGTGGACGGCCAAAGCGTTTCAGCCCCTCCCTGCGCCCGTCCAGAGGAGGTCACCGCACCGTCCTCCCGGCAGCACCAGGCCTCTGGTCCCCGCCGTAAGCCACGACGAGGGGACCGCGCTGCCCAGCGAGCAGCAGCGACCGCGCAGGGTACTCACGGTGCTCAGCTTGCTACAGCAGATGAGGATGCGGCGCTCGTACAGCATACTGGCGTACAGGTGCAGCATGTTGTTGACGTCAACTGCTACAAAATACTCTGTCAGGTTTCTCTGGGAAGAGAGAAGACAAGTTTTGATGCATGAGGCTGCAAACACAAGTGTCCTCAACACAGAAATTAAGCAGATTTCACCCTCCCATCAGGCTCCGTCCAGCCTGCGGCTTCCCCGAAGGAAGCAGCCTCTGGCTGAGCGCTTGTCAGCTGCTGTCTCTTTCCCTTCTGGAGAACCAGGTCGTGGAACAAGAAAACTGGTGTTGTTCCACACACAGCTTCTTCAACACAGACACTCCTCTGAGGACAACACACCTCCAGCCCCTTCTGTGGGGTCTTCAGAGCTGTCTGACCAAGCAGCCCACCCCCCGAAAGATCTCACCACCCAGGTTCTAATGTGGCCAATTCAAGGGGCTCAGTCTGAGCCAGAGCAATTCTGACAGTGGAGAAGCTGTCACAATCACAGAATCACTCTGGTTGGAAAAGACCCCTGGGATCATCGAGCCCAACCACTAGGGATTGGAAGAGACCTCGAAAGACCATCCAGTCCGATCCCCCTGCCCCAGCAGGATCCCCTAGACCCAGTTGCACAGGAACACGGGCAGGTGGGTTTGAAATGGCTCCAGAGAAGGAGACTCCACAACCCCCTGGGCAGCCCCTGCCAGGGCTCTGGCACCCTCACTGGGCAGAAGGTCCTTCTCACACTGATGGGGAACCTCTTCTGTTCCAGCTCACAGCCACTGCCCCTCGTCCCATCACCAGATGCCCCTGAGCAGAGCCTGGCTCCATCCCCCTGACACCCACCCTTCACGTATTTGTAGACATCAGTGAGGTCACCCCTCCTACCCTACACCTCACAAGTTCACCCCTTGATCAGCCAGCAGCGTTTGCCAGTGCCAGGGCACTGCCCTGAGCTCGTGCTGCCGCAGCAGCTATCAAGCACCACCCACCAGACACTGAAGATGTCTCCTAATCACCAGCAGAGTGTGATCCCAAGACCTCTAACCATCACAACTGGGGAGCCCTCGCGCAGCCGCCCTGCCGCAGACCAAGGGGCTCTCACAGCACGAGGCAAACAAAGAGGGCCTGCGTGTCCGCGGGGGATGATTCCCTCCTGATCTACGGCCATGGGAATGACACGCAAACGGGGGCTGTGGAGGGAAGGTAACAGACCCCAAAAGGGAATTTGTTTCCCAAGAGCTCCTCGCGGACCCGAAGGGGCTGCTGTCTGGTAAAGACAGCCTCACACAAGAGGCACACGAGAGCGAAATTAGATTAGTCATGGATTCAAGTGCCATCTTAATCATTGTTGAACAGAGAGGTGCAGGAAGGCAGAAAGCAAATACGATTTCGAAACTTGAAGAAGCTCAACAAAGCCTATTAGCACTTTTGACAGATCCAAAGATAACTCTCAAACCACCAATACTTGGCCCGAGAAGGCTGCCAAGATGCTTCATACTGTGCAAAAATATGTTCCGCAGCTTGCCATCCAAACAGAAAGAGCTGAAGGAGAGCGAAGCACTGGATCTGGGGGGCTTTTGCACCGCTCCGGAGGCAGCGGCAAGCCCAGCTCGTCACGGCGAGCTCGGAGCACGCTGACGGCCAACAATCGCCCAGGTCTTTGTCACCAAAAAGCTCCAGCCGTGAGCAGGTACCTGCGGAGCAGGAGAGAGGGAGAGGGGGAAGAAAAGCCGCCGCGTTTTGCCAAAAGCCCATTAAACTCTCGTGTACTTTTTCTGTATTTCTCATCCCATCTGTGCTGATTAGCATGATATTTTTGTCTAAACATAAGCTGTCTTCTCCACGGCTCTTCTTCCCCCTCTCACCCACCGTTCCGCGACGCCAAAACACAGCCCATGACGACACAATTCCTGCAAATACCGGGAATCAAAAGGATTCTGAAGAGGCACTGACCTGCCCTCGGCGGCACCCAAAGGGGCACAAAGCCCCCTGGTCCCGCCCGAGGGGGCGGGTGGCCGCGCGCAGGGACGGGCTCGTCGGGCAGCAGCACCCACCAGCGAGAGGCAGACGGGGGGACTCGCCTCGCGGTTATCCTTCCGTCGGGTGTATTCTAGCAAACACTGGCTCTGACACCCAAATGCACCTTCAGATGGGGAGATGCATCAGGCCCCAGTTTCTGCGCTCCCCGGAGGTTGCCAGCGACACCTGCGCAGCATGTGGGCGGTATGGTAATGTATTGATACTGCGGGGACTCACGTGCTAGCTCGAAGCCTTATTTATAAGAAAGCTGTCAGCTCTGAAGATGAAATTGGGACTTACGCGTGTATTTTGAAAGACATGTCTCGTAAGTGACAAAACCATGAATGAGTTAAATAAATACAAGAGCGAGCGTTCCAACTCGCGCTGCAATTGTTGTGGGGTTTCTTCCCTGCCATCCAAACCTCTCCTGGGGGAGCAGAAAGGGGGGCCTGCAAAATGAGACGTGGGGACAGGTATCCCCCCTCCTCTCAAGACTCGCCAGGAGCGCTACAAGATTCCCTTGGCACAGGACTGCAGAACATGAGGGAGTGGAAGGGACCTCGACAGATCACCGAGCCCAATCCCCCCGCCACAGCAGGATCCCCTAGATCCAGTCGCTCCTTTGAAAGCTGGTTCCTAGACCAACCATCCGTGGACCCCTTGCCCTCCGCTATCGGCGAACGCGACTTCGGAGATGAACGTGCTTGTCCCCTCCATTCTCCCTCATCCCACGGAGGAACGGACCGATGAGCTCTCTCCTCTGTGAGGAGAGAAGCCCAAATGCAGTACCAGGGACAACAGGTCGCTCGCCGAGTCGGCTCTCGAACGGCCTCGAGCTGCTGCGTTGGCTCTTTGGGGAAGTGGCCACGCGACACGTCTTTGTGTCTCACCAAAGAGACTGATCTGACACCAAGTCAGGTAATTCCTACAGCCTGTTAACGCCCCAAATCCAGCTCCGCGCAGCTCCCTGTCAGGAACCGGCTCTGGAATCGCTCCTAACGTAACAACAACAAAGCACCTTGGAAGAGCGAGCACATCCATCCGGTTCACGGACGGGACACGTGCCAGCACGCACACCTACAGCACGGGAAGGCTGCGGACCTGTTCTAAAACAGCAGCAGGAGGCCCCAGGTGGAACCTGCTGCTTCCCCTCGCCTGTGGGTGACCTGTAGGTCCTGAGTCCTTCCTTCCTTTCTTTCCTTCCTCCCACAAACTGAGGAGATGGTGCTAAAGCAAAACGGTCGAGAAAGAAACCCAAGAAGCCAGGCGCAGAGACTTGGCCGCGAGACGTAGCCGGAGCATATTAAAGAGTATCTGAGAGAAGCAAATGCCAGCATTGTCTTCCCACAGACCGATCATCTGGTGACAAATCTGAGGCAGGCTGACGCACAGGCACGACAGCGTCGTGAGGCTGAAACAATCTCCCCCAAAAGTGGCCCTAAAGCAACCAAGTACCCCTGATGTTTTCGGGGAGGCGGCTAGCGAAGGGATCCTGCTCACTGGTCTTTACACTCCACCTGGTGCCTTTTCTCGAGCACGTGGCAAACACTAAATTCTCCTGTTGGGTCGGACAGCGAAAGGCTGGCTCCTCGTGCCCCTCTGCGGTCAGCACCACAAGGTTTTCCGCCCAACGAGCGATGAATTAACCAGCTGAGGTTCACCGCGACGCCCTGCGACACTGGGCAGGACATCACCCACTGCCAGGCCACGCAGAGGGTACTATTCACCTGCTTTGCTGCCACCACTGACCAGGCAGGGCCAGTGCCCACCCCTCCCCAGTACTCACGTTTTCAGGGATACTGGGAAGTTCTCTGGTGTCAGGCACGGTGAAGTAGGAGTGCTGCAAAAAGAGCAGACATCGATTACTGCTGCGGCACCACGAGCGCTCCAAGCGCGGCGCTGGGTATTCGTGGCAGCAGCCAGAGCAGCTGCCCCGCTGAGGAAGAGCGGCAGAACATTCATTAGCAGCCACCAGCGTGACCTCTCCGTGGTGGGACCGAGCGCCGCGCTCTCACACCGCCGGGCCACGGGAGACGCGTTAAGGTACCAAGTGCTCCGGAGAAGTCGCAGTGAGGGTCTGTGTTCTTGGGAGAGGCCAAGACACACACGGACACACAGTGTGGGACGGTGCCAAGGAAGCTCCCAGGCAGCCGGCAATTCAGGCCACATTTCCACAGCCCAGCGCAGGCTGCACAATGGGCTACAGGGACTACACATGGACTACTGCAGCAAGCAGGTCCCTTGCTTGATGTTTCCTTCACAGAACCACAGAACATGAGGGGTTGGAATGGACCTCGAAAGGTCACCCAGTCCAATCCCCTGCCAGAGCAGGATCCCCTGGATCCAGTCGCACAGGAGCACGTCCAGACGATGGGAAGTCACACAAACAGGCTGAGAAAAGCTTCCCGAGTCCAGTGCCCACTTACCTGAATGAGAAGTGGACAAGTCCACGTTCACTGACCTTGAACCACACCTTTCAAAGGACCACGCCGGTCCTGCAATTGCACAGTCCGTGACCTTGCTGTGCTTGGTGAAGTGCCTGCCTTTCTAGAGCCCAGGCTCACTCCAGCCCCAGCCTGACCAGGCACCACCCGCACAGCTCTCGGTTGGTGCTCTGGGAAAGGAGGGGTGCGGCTACGCTGCTCCTGCAAACCCGCCTGCTGTCTACAATCCACTGGACTATTTTTAAGATCTTCCCAGTTTGTCTGAGGGCTACTTATTAATTGCCTGCTGAAGCTCCAAGGCTGCTAGACTCTTGGCGCCGCTCCACCACTGGCACAACTCCCCTGCACACACATCTTGGGGCTCCGCGAGCAGGCTGCAGCAGCCCTCTGAACGGACGCTGCACGGACAGACACCGCTCTCTGCTTCCTGATCCGTCGCCGTTTTCCTTTGAAAAGACGCAGCGCAAGGACCCAGGAACAGCAGCCACAGCGCTCGCAGAGAGGAGCCTCACCCCGACCCCAAAACAGGCTGCTGAACAGCAAAAACAAAACGTGTGCAGACACCAGAGCGAGCAGTCCCCCGGCTGCTTTCTCTGTCCTTTCCCGCTTCGTCGCCCGTGAAATGTCCGAGACAAGGGGCGGCGGGCAGCATTCCTTGAAACCACTGGTATGAGAAAACCGAAGCATCCCGACTGGTCGCCACGCTGGAGACAGCTCGCCGCTTCACCAGAAACGCCGCTCTGGACGAGCTCGCCCCGAGAGGGCTTCCACCGCCAGCTGGTGACCCAGCAAGGCCAAGCAACTGTTACCTGTCGACTGACATTACGGGGTGAAGTGATGAGAGGGAGCTGCCTGTTGCCAAAAAGCACTTGAGGAGAAAGAGCCGAGGAAGTGAGCGGGAGAAGAGGCCCGGGGCTGCACACGTCGCCAGCTTCCACGTGAACTCCAAGTGGCTAACTGGCAGCTGCAGCATCCTCGGGATCTTCTCGCCACAGCCTGGAACGCCGGGGCTGAGCTGCAGCCTTTATTGGGAGGACAGCATCCCCTAAAGACTCTGTTCAGGACACAATCCCATCAGTACGACCCCACGTCTATTCCTTCAATGTGCTTTGACTGCTTTTCACCCAAGATCTCTTGTGTGAGGTGGAAGAGGAGAAGGAAGCAGCAAATGGGTCAATCCGTTAGGACTTGAACACTCTCTGCCAGCCACGGACCGCGTGCTCTCCCGTCCTGCCCCCCTTGCTGACTCGCAGGGCCTGGGAGCTCTGGCAATAAATGTCACGGCGCTGACCTCTCGCAGGTCACAACCGACGCGGTGAGACATGTCTGTGGGGAACAGCCACAGCCTCCCTCCAGTCAAAGAGCAGCTTTTCAAAGACATGTGCGGTTAGGAAAGGGAAGCAGAGGGCCCCAAACGTGACAAGGGGCAACTTCACAGCTCCGCGTCCTCACAGCAAAACAGCCCCCGTGTCCCAGCTCCGAAAGAAGGGAGCTGCTTCCGGCATCCCTCTGCCACGACACGCAGAGCAAGTCAAACCCCTTCGGTCACGCCGCTCGCCCTTCACTTACCACCCCGAGGTGAACAGAGGTCCCTGGCTCAGGGATGGCCAGCTTGTGAAAGGTCTCCAGGAGCTCGCTCCTCTGACTGTCCTGGAAGAAGACGAAAGAAGGAACATGTAGTAGGCATCGCCAGGAGGAGCTGAGCTGCTATAGTTGGGCAACGGTTGTGTCATCGGGCGCCCAGAGAACTTGCACTAAGCGTTGTTCTGCACCCGGTCACAAGGACACCTGGGTGACTCTCTCAAAGACTCCTGAGACGGCAGCAGGGGAAGAAGGGGCCTGCTCTGAACAGTTCAGGTGCCCAAGAACCGCACGGTGTGGGTGACTGCAGGGAAACCACTGCCTGCAGTTGGATCCCCAGTCACGCTCTTGACCTTTGCCTACTCCCAAAAACCATTGAGCAGGCTACTTATTTTTCAAAGGCACTTGCCAAGCCTTCAGCTAGCCTGCACCTGATCTCCTGCAGTAGTGCAGGACAGAGATCAACATTCACATGGTCATCTCTGGCATCAGCTTGTTCTCATCCTCCATCGCTCATCCGACACCAGGGCAAGGAAAAGGAGGGCTGGTACCTCCGAGCAGTACCTGTCCTTTGGCTGAGTAATCTGCCAGCACGTTGAGCAGCTTGTAGAAGACTTCGAACCACGGGAGGTAACTGGAAAGGGAAAGAGAACAGCACACGTGTGACTTGTGAAGCATCAGTGACTCTGAGCTTTTGCTGTATGAACTGAGTGCTGACAGCCAGTCCTCTGCCAGGCTGCTGGGAGACTACAGACAGCAGGTTGTTTGGGGTTTGGACACAACTGGACTTATGGGATCACAGAACCAGTCCCTCAGTTTCCTAGAGACAGAGCTGTTGGGGTTTGGACACAACTGGACTTAGGAAAGCACACCAGCAGTACCTTAGTCTTCAGCTGCTGTCAAATTTACCCCATCCCTGTACTTAGCCCAGCCCTGGTTAGGGCAAACAAACTTTGCCCTCAGTGACTTACACCTGACTGCAGAACTAAACCAAGTCCACGGACAAGCACGCAGACAACTCACATCTTGCTCACTTACACTGCCCTCCCAGTCTGTGAGAGGCAAACAGCTACTTTCCACTACTCCCCAGTACAGACCTGGGTCCTGTTTCCATAGCAGTTGCTTCCACTCACAGAACACTAGGGATTGGAAGGGACCTGGAAAGACCATCCAGTCCCTTTAAACACCAGCAAGGAGCTGCCCCTCAGCTGCAGCAGGCAGGGAAGCGGGTTTGTGTGATGCCCCACAGTCGCCCCGCGGAGGCAATGGGTTCCATCCCGACGCGGCCGGGCAGGGGTTGGAGTTGTCACAAAACACGGCTGGGCCCTGCCAGCCGTAAAGGATTGAGTGGCTGCGGGTCTAACTGCGCTGCGCTCCGTAACAAATGAAGTGAGAAGCTATATATGAGAGAGATAAAGCGAAGGGCTCTCCATCACTACCATTTGTTTGAAGGCTGCGAAGGCTACTGTAAAATGTAAGTAGCTTATCACTACGTCCCGATAAGCAACCTCACTCTTCATGTCACATGACAGCACTATCGCTGACGTCCGTACGCGCCGAGCATCTCCACAAACCGCGCTAGACTGCAGCGCAGAGACAGACAATTACCACTTTGAGCAGCACCTCGCCTTGGCACCGTCTTGTAAACAATCAAGAAGGATTAGTGTGGAGATAAGTTTCGTTCTTTCTGCTCAGTTAAATAAACTTCAGCAGAGTTAAAAGCCATTACAAGAGCAAGGAGAAATCCTCGCGAAGCCTATCTGCTGAGCAGAGATTAAGGCCCTGGTAAACAAACCCTCGCAGGGCATCTATCAAAGGGGCTGGAAAGAGAAAACCAAGGCAGCAGGGAGCTCCCTGATGGCACCTACCGAACCCAAACGCCGCTCAGGAAGGCGGGTTTAACCTTCCCCTTAATTGCCCGGGGACCCTGCTGGCAACCGGCATTTACAGAACCCACGGGGGAGTCCTTCAGCCTGCTCGCGCCCACCCAGTCAGACCCTCCATGGGGCAAAGGGAAGGCTCAGCTCGTGCCTTACGGGGACCTGCACCACTGCTGTGTCGCTGTGAGTCTTCCTCACGTCCACCCACGCCTGCCAACAGCAGCTCAGCACCTCAGCACAAGTGGCCTCTTCTTGCTTTAAGAATGACTTTGCTTGTTGGGGAGAGAGGCTTCAGCAGTCAGAAGCAGAGGCCATCAGCTGGTAGCTGAAGCAGAGCTCAGCACAACGACCCTGCTGCGGCAGCGGGACTGGACCGGACGATCTGTCAAGGTCCCTCCCGGTCCCTGCTGATCGGGGATCTGTGAACACGCAGGGACGGGCACGGCTCTTGCTCAGGAGAGGGGTGCAAGATGAAACGGAACAAACCAGGCCACCGGGTGCGTGCACAAGCGAAGCAGAGACTCTCACTTCTGTTTTCACCTCCCTGCAGAGATCCCATCCTGACACCTCGGGACACGTCACAAAACTGACTTGTCCTGCCGTCCTCATACTCTGACTTCATCACTGGTTCCACGTGTTCACTACCCAAGAGTGAAACAAATCACAGAGGATTAGGGGCTGGAAGGGACCTCGACAGACCAGCCAGTCCAAGCCCCCGCCACAGCAGGATCCCCTAGAGTTATTCATAGAACAACTTGCAGGCAGGCAGAGCTAAGAATGGCCACAGTCACACGAACCAGCAAGAAACACAGTCGTCTGAATTCGCTTGTGGATCTCTGCCGAAGGGATTTCTCCTTACGCACAGCAACAGCAGCCTTCACCCCCCAAAGAAAGAGCAGTCGGATTTAGAACCAAAAGCCCGAGCAGCAGCGCTGGCAGCCCTACTGGAGATTTATGGCTTATGACTTGCTCATATTTAATTTGTAACCAAACACTTCCCCTTCCTCTTAGCTACCTCAGAACTTTTGATTAACTCTTGTTTTCACAGGTCAGAGGTTAAGCAAAGGAAGGGAAGCGCTCTGCGGTGAAACAGCCCAGAGCCCCGCGGCAGCCGCGCGCACACGTCCCCCTTCAGGCAACATCAAAAAAGCGATAGACTAGAGACTCTTCAAGGGAGCTGCAGTTCAAAGGCTCCAAGAAGCATAAATCAGATCGGGGTTAGGAGTAAACAAAAATAAGAGGGCAAGCTGAAAGTTGAACAGATTTTGTTTTGATTTCGCAGCCGGTTCCAGTTTCCGCACAGACACGGATGGACGAGGTGACGCGCTGGCCGCAGAGCGCGAGGAGCAAATCAAAGCCTCAAGTTAGGCTTCTTCAGGCCGCGGGATGGGTGTTTCACAGGATCACAGAGCACTGGGGATGGGAAGGGACCTCGAAAGACCACCCAGTCCAGTCCCCTGGCCGCAGCAGGATCCCCTGGGTCCAGTCACACAGGAACAAGCCCAGGCGGGTTTGAAACGTCTCCAGAGAAGGAGACTCCACAATCTGCTTTCTGTCCCCTGAACCTGCAGCGGTCGACGCAGCCTCAGCGCTGGAGACGGGCCAGCGTGCCGGCAAACAAGAGCGAGCCAGGGAAACGGCTCGTTCTGCTCGGCCGGGGCTGCCCAGGCTCGGCTGCGCGGGCTGCGCAGGGCCTCACTCAGCGGCTCGCATGTCATCACCTTTTTAGTGCGCTCCTCGCCAGCACAAAGCGTCGTCAGTCACGTGTGTCACAGCAATTAGGGCCAGTCAAAACCTTCAGACAACAGCGCTGCGGCTTGTAAACACCGGCGTCTCCAAAACGTGTTGTGAGAGAACCGCGCGCAGAACCAGCGACCAACGGCCCGGCTCAGGCGGCAGGGGGAGAAACGCCGCAAGCCAGCCCGATCCCAAGGCCCGGCCGCCCCTGGGGTCTGGCGTCGGCGGCTGGGACCAGGGTCCCCTTTCCTGGGTTCCTCTCGCAGCCCTTTGTGCTGGGGCTGTGCAGCAAAGCCGGAGGCGATGGGGGAGGTAGGACAGCGGCCAAGGCCCCCGGCCAGCCCTGCTCTCACAAGTCCGACCCACGCTTCGAAAGTCGGGCTGAAGAGAAGCGTCGTTACCCAGTGCCAGCTGCTGCTTTGCAGCCAGCTCAGCTTTGGATTTCTCACCCCATTAACTCACTCACATGCTTTGAGGTATGAGAGGGACAGTCAGCTCTGTCGCAGCAGCACACAAGGCCACATCTTCTGTCCTCCAGAAAGAGCTGCAGCCCAGATTGGAGACCATGAGGCTTTGGAAATAGCGCAGCTCGTCCCCACGCACAGCTGCACGCAGCCAGCACGCATCTGCACGGATCAGTCCCTGCACAACTTGCTCTAGGTGACCCTGCTGGGGCAGGGGATTGGGCTGGATGGTCTTTCGAGGTCCCTTCCAGCCCCTAGTGACTGGATCTAGGTGACCCTGCTGGGGCAGGGGATTGGGCTGGATGGTCTTTCGAGGTCCCTTCCAGCCCCTAGTGACTGGATCTAGGTGACCCTGCTGGGGCAGGGGATTGGGCTGAATGGTCTTTCGAGGTCCCTTCCAGCCCCTAGTGACTCTATGATCAGTGCTCAGCACGGAACAACTCAACAGAAGGTCACTAGTGATCCCAAGTTGCCCACAGGGATGAAACGGGGCAGAAAAGTGTATTTCCAGGATCCTCTCATTAAACACTTCATGCAGAAGCCTTAAAAAACAAACCAATTATTGGCATCATTTGCAATCAGCCTGTGTTTTTAAACAGATAGTTAAAGAAATCCCCCTCCTGTTGACCCACTGCCTACACTGGCATCTAGCTGGTCTCTTTATCAAGTAAAGGATGCCTTCCTGAGGAGAAACCCAGCTGCTTCTCATCCAGTCCTGCAGCCTCACTAATGACCAGGCCACTGGTAATAAATACTCCTCCTCTGAAACGTGAGCACGTCACCGTTATCATCTCCTCGACAGGTTCTGAGCGCTCATTAGGATGAAGCGGAGCCGCGGCGCGGCACGCACCACCCCAAATCACTGCAGGGCCCTCACCAGCACCACGGGCAGCCCAGGTCAAGTGTAAAGCGGGGCTGGGCACGCATCAAGCACAGGATGGAACTGGGGATGCTGCTGCTCAAAGGTCAGTCTCCAGTGAGGTCAACCTGGACAGGAGGAGATGTTCTAGTGCCAGGTGTGATGGACAACCATGAAGGAGGAACAGCCACGAGACCCAAGTGGGCAAGATCCTCGTAAAGCCAAACTCGGCAAAACAAACTCCCACGGAGCTCCAAGTGTTTGAAGGGGCATGGAGACCTCGGGCACGTTCCAGGGTGGCAGCAGCAAACCCCAGGGCCAAGGGGTGCCAGATGACCTCTCGAGGTCCCTCCCAATCCCTCACGTTCTGTGATTAGAATGATTTCTGACAATTACTGCGGTGCCTCTTTCCATCACTAACTCCCAACACTGACAGGTCCAGCAGCCAGTTTCTCCAGGGTGCTGGCACCACAAGAAGCAAAGCAAACACACATGGAAAGGTACCTGTCTACATGCAGGTGTCCTTGGAAGCCCACAAAGACAAGCACCAGCCCAGTGCAGAGTGTTCCTCGGGCACCCACAACTTCCAGTCTGTATGGAGGCAGAGCAGCAGCTTTTCCTCAGCTCTTTGTCCCGCAAAATGAGTGGCTGGTGGCTCAAGGCTCAAACACCAACGCACTGAGTGCAGCTCCCCAACAGACCGAGTTGTGAGCGCCCAGAACTTTGCTTCCTTCCATTCACAGGGCTCAGAAGAGGCATTTTTAACGCGTATTTATTTATAACACGCGCTGTATGTTTTGGTAGCAGCCCAACCAAGTGCCGTCTCCCCCGCGGAACACAAGCGTCATTCCCCTTTGCGGATGGGCACGCTTGTCTGGAGCGACAGGCTCACGAGAGCCAGCTGCACCCGCCAGGGCTGCGCGCGAGGACCAACTCAGCCTGGCCTGTCGCTCGGCACAGAAACCTACAGCGGCCTAAAGCCCTTGGCTCCGTCACTGCCGAGCCTGGCTCTGGCACGAACCACAGCACGGAGCCAACACACTTCACGGGAGACCCTCCTGGCTGACCAAAGCCTGAGGAGCAGGTAGCCCAGGGCAAGGCCCACTCGCATCCCTATCAACAGAAGTCACTGGGGTTCCGGCTGACCTCAGCAATGAGCCCAACGCACGTGACCTGGTGCCTGGTCGTGGCAGTGAAACACCACAAAGCCAGCAGGTTCTTACGTGCCAAGGTGTTGGTCTGGATGAATGAAAGTGCTGCCCTTGTGTGGCCACGCCGACACAACGTGAGGGACTGGTGTCAGCTGGCATCCAGCTGCCTACGGCTGCTCCAAAGAACATCCCTGTTCACTTGAAATCACACAGTCACAGAACATGAGGGATTGGGAGGGACTTCAAAAGATCATCCACTCCAATCCCCCCAACCACAGCAGGACCCCCAGATCCAGTCACACAGGAACAGTCCAGGAGGGTTTGAAATGTCTCCAGAGAAGGAGACTCCACAACCCCTCTGGGCTTCCAGGGCTCTGTCACCCTCACTGGGAAGAAGGTCCTTCTCACATTGATGTGGGACCTCCTCTGTCCCAGCTCACACCTGCTGCCCCTTGTCCTGTCACTGGGTGCCCCTGAGCAGAGCCTGGCCCCATCCTCCTTAGGAGAGCAATGAACCAGCTTAAAATCTCACGGAGACTCAGCCAGCTGAGAAGAGACAGAGTTCATTACTACTGCTGTCATTACTACTATCTCCCTGTATTCACCCAATAAATGTTGTTTGAGCCTCAAGGTACCTGCCGGTACCCGCAGACAAGCAGCAGATCCTTGCATGTGGAGCGCAGGAGGCATCTCTGGGGGTAACACCCCACCCCACCCTGTTCAAAGGGGAATTAGAGCAATAGATCTCAATGTTCTGCAGTTTCTTGGGGCACTTCAAGACAATCGTCACCACCACTTACACTAAAACCCAGTAGATCCTCTTTCCACCCCCCTGCAGCTGGTAGCAGCGACACCCCCAGCAGACGCAGCACCACCCTGACGTGAGCAGTCCTGGCCTCTCCGCTGACACCGCTTGTGGGTTCTGCTGAGGTGCTGTTTGCCAGGCACCCGTCTCTTCGGTGGGCCCGTGCGGACACACTTCTGAGCAGCAGGAGCGCAGCCATCAAAGGGCTCTTCCCTTCCCTACAAATGTGCATTTTCCATTTCAATTGTTTTTACCCCCCACCTTTGCTCTCAACAGCTCAGGCCAAGTTCAGGCACCCAACCACCTGTTTTCCTCAAGTGATCCTTGCTCTGCCCTCGAGAGAGAGATGAGCTGCCGTGTGCCTGTTACCTCCCTCGCAGCAACACCGCCCTGATTTGGGGGCTTATCTTCTTTCCTTCCCCCACCCTACGTTTCCAGCGTTTGAAAGCGCCGGGGTGTCGCCGGGGGATGTCCATCGGCTGCGTGCCCAGTTCAGCCACTTCTGGGCACCAGCGTCTTCCCCTGCACCTCGTGGAGCTCAGAACATCATTCTCTTCCCTTCTAGGCTCACTCTACTGACACATCCTCACACTTGGAAGCTCAAACACGCACGGCCACGAATCTCCATAGCAACATCTGCGCACGCTGACGAGCCGCCCGCGGCCCTTTTGGATCCTCAGCTGCCTTCCAAGTGTTTTGAAGTCGTGTCTCTGCACCAGACTCGATCCCTTCTAAGTGCCTCTGCGGAAAGGCACCCGGATCCTCTCCCCTTCCTGCTCTTCTAGGCCTCCTTGTGCCTTTCCCCCAGCTCTGCTCAACTTCCTTGCAGTGCTGCCCACCTGATTTTACCCACGGAACCCACAGGACCGCCGGGACACCCGGTTATCACGGAGCAAGGCAGGACACTCGCACGTGGGTATCGTGAAGGTGTTTAACCCCCCGAACTCGCGCGTCTCCTCTTACAGAGCGTCTTCACGCTCGCTCCTGGTCGATGGGGAGCACCCTGGTGACTTGCCGCTCTGCATTAATGACGGAAGCCAATCAAACACTCCCCTCCCTGCTTCTCCACGCGGTGCGAGCGAGGACGAGCAGCCACAGTAGGGCTCGCCCGACTTCTCTAAACGCCAGCCCTGGACCCGAGCACGCCCCGAGTGGCTACAGTGGCTCTTGAAATGTGGGGACCACGTCCCGCACAAAAGGCAGCTCAGAGGGGCTGAATGCGCCCCAGAAGGAGCCACAAAGAGGTTTATGCTGCAACAAGTTCACGTTGGGGTCCGGCTGAGAAGCACGCGGGCCGCTCGCGGCAGCCACGGCAAGGGCCTTTGTGGGGGCACCGACATTGGATTGGGGCATCGCAGCTGGCACCAGCGCCCTGACAAAGCTGTCATCCTGTCTTGGGTTCTTTGTGGTCACTCTGAAGCCTCGAGGGCAGAACAAGAGTCCAGCGCGGCTGCGCTGTGGTATTTATCACAGTATCACAGTAACAACAAGGTTGGAAAAGACCTCAGAGATCATCCAGTCCAACCTAGCTATGTCAATACAAGGAGCTCAGGAGGACTTGGGCAGCAGAGCAGGCAGCGTCGCGAGCTCCTACCCACCCAGCTCGCCGCAACCTCCTACCCTGTCTCTCTGTGTTTTAAGAACCTCGAGCACGGCGCTAGAGACTGGCAGAGAGGAACTGCGCACCGTTTGGCTTGCAGGGCCGGCACCAACATCCCATACATTGCACACAGCAGCAGGCAGGCCTGCAGGTAAAGAGACAGCAATGGAGCTCCACTTACTGGGAGCCAACTGGGACACACTGAACGATGGCTTGACTGGGCCAGGGCAAACCCCTCTGATAACAAAGAAGGAGAGGGCACAGAACTGCTGAACCGAGAAAAGCTCCAGACGACACTGGCACCGAGTTTCCTGGACTAAAAGAAGTGGTGCAGAAGTGAAGGCAGTTTGGTTTGATTTCTGGAAAGCAGGACGTGTCCGACAGCACCAGAGCCTGGAGACGCCCACCGAAGTGACAGCACAGAGGAAGGATTCCAAAGGCTTAGCCTGTCAAGGAATCTCTCCTCAGACATGAAAGCGCTGGAAGAGAGAGTTCTAGATGTGGCAAGCGGAGATCCCACTAGGTTTGAGACATCTGGCATCAGTTGAGACCCATCACATTTCATTTGGGGATCAAAGACGATTGTTAAGCCTATCGCAGGTTGAAACAGGAGGTCCTGAGCAGCCTTTTCATCCCAACGCACGTCAACCCTTTTCCCTTGACCGGAGAAGCAGCTCCTTTTCATTACGGGCTCCAATCCTGCGCTCGTGGAGCTGTGCCCTCCAGGACTAAGTTTCAGCTGAAATTCCCGTGGGGTTGGGAGCCTCATGATGAGCCAAACGTGCTCCCTGTGAGCACTGCTGCGGCGAGCTCCAAGGCCGGGGCACACGGGCACGGTTTGGACCGCGCGCTGCAAGGCCAGTCAGTTCTGCAGAGAAAGAGTCACAAAGAAACGAGGCCCTTGATTGTGATCGCCCACGATCGTTCGACTCGCTGAAAACTCAAGCGGCTGCACCAGCACCGGTCTATCGCAAACACTCAGGGGAGCTGCTGCTAGATAACCAGTACTTGTGCAGTTTGGAGGAGGGTCTGTCCCTTCCCAAGAGCCCTCGTGAACAGCCAGGAGTGCAGATGAAGGCTTCCATCTGAGACCCACAGGCAGCCCTGACAGAGCCTTTCTCTACTGCTACGCCACAGCCGAGCCCCGCGTTCCGCCGAAGCAGCCCCGCACAGCTTTTGTCAGCAGTTCCACCTCCCGGACGAGCGCCTGCTTCTCCAGTTACCACCGCGTGACCCGAGGGCTCCGGCCACCCCTTGATGCTGGAGGGAGGAAGTTGCCTTGTAACCTCGTCGGGGGGATGTTGTACCCGTCTGTCAGCAAGTGCAGGATGGCCTCCCCCCGATGGATGCACTCTGCAGGCCTGCAGACAGCAACCAGGAGCGCCCCGTTTGTGGAAGAGAAGATCTAGCCCACTTGGACCTGTTTGATGCTGGGGAGCGGGGTTTTCCCCAGGGCGATGCCCTGCTTGGCTCGGTCGGCACTGGCCCCGGGGTGGCAGTGCCCAGGGCAGTCAGCAGGGCCCGGGGCAGTAACGACTGACGCGACGTATCGCCCGTCGCTCTCGTGCGGCAGCTGTGGAAGATGCGACACGAAGCCCGAGCGAATGAGGCAGAACTGGTTTCTGGCCAGCGAGCTAGCCGGGCTAGAAGGCGGCATTCCCAGTTGCACCCAGTCCCACCAGTACAGTACGTTAGCTTTGCTAAGAGCCGACTTGCACTGTTGGCATCTTCCTCTTTGCCAGTTCGGAGAAGTGCTCTGACCTGCAGTCAAGACTAGAGCTTCGGCAAAGCCTGCAGCCAGCGTCCTGTGGCGCAGCTGCACCGTTCCTCACGCTTGCCGCAAGCCACTTAAATCAGCAGCGCCCTGGACTGCGGATGGGGAGGTTAAGAGGAGGAGGAGGGGTCTGTGTACTTGTTCTGAGGGACCCTGTGAGCACGATGGCCAACAAGCCCTGAGAAATCTCTGCGCGACTCCTTGTGACCTTGGAGGGAAGGATGAGTCCTTTACATCCCCAGGCATCCCTAGGGCAAGGTGGCAAAGGACGCAAAGAGGACTAGGGGTGTTTAGGGCAACTGCAGTCAGAGCCTGGACTCTGCTTTGGCTGGAACTGGGGGGGCTGCAAACAGCCCAGATCTGCAGGGAGGTGCCAGAGGGTCTCAGAGCTCGGGACCCCTCCCCTCCCTACGAACCAGAGGGGTCGCTGCACGTCTTACGGCATTTCCACATCCCTGTTCCTCCCCAAGACATCCCAGTCTCAGCTCTGTGATCTCTGGTTCTCACAGAGCTCCAGACACCAGCGAGACTCAGCCCCAGCAGTACGAGCAGGAGCAGTGTGAGAGGAAGGTTCTGCCGTGGGAGCTTTGCTTCCTGCTGAGGACCAACACAGAGGGAGACACAGGGGAAAACACCAAGAGTGGAGCTGCAACACCCGTGATGTTGAACTCAAGAGCCACGGGGCTTCTCCCCGGCACCACATGGCACTCGTGCTTCAGAAGAAGCCTCCTGCAGCCGCGGCGGCGGCGGAGATCCCTTGGAGCGGGTTCTAGAGCGAGACTTGGAAGCGTTTTACTACTCCGCTCCTCGTAACTCAGACCCTGTTTTGTGTCTGTCTCATAGGTCACTGCTGGCCAGATGGAAAACATTAAGGCAAAGGGACTGCAGCGAAATCAATCGGCTGCAGCCTGCTGCCAGAAGGCCCCAGGCTAACTGTAAGCAGATTTGCGAGCAGGCTCTGCTCCGGTACAGTCTGAGATCTGGCACATCCTTTGCCCTGACTAACAGCAGGAGGGCACAGGGCCAGCTGAGAGCAGCTACTGTGCCAAACAGACTGTGCAGGTCTTGCTGCTTGAATGCTTCCACAGAAAAGGGGAATCGATGGGACTCTCTTGTAAACAACTCCCCGCGCTTTCTGGCTGCTGCCGACTTCAGAAGCGGGAGGCCGCCACCCCGCTACAGAACGAACGCGGGGGCACAGCCCAGGCGCGTCACCAACCGGCACGGAGAGAACACGGACCGCGGCTGCAGGATCCGCTTTCCGCTGAGGGTGACGGTGCACAAACACACACAGGGGGAACACAACCACAGGCAGGGTGAAAAACAACCCCCGCATCTTTTGTCCAACACGACGCACCACCTAGAGAGGGCTGAGAGCAGACCAGAAGATGAGCTCGGGTGAATCTGCTTCGCAACCTCTGATTGACAATTAGGAAGGGACTTGGCTTCGGTCGTTGAAACTCTGACCTTCAGCACCTACTTCTAATACAAACACGGCCTGGGAGACACCTTCTGGTGTCACACAGCTCACGTGTGCAGG
This sequence comes from Rhinopomastus cyanomelas, assembly GCA_013400115.1. Lineage (NCBI taxonomy): Eukaryota > Metazoa > Chordata > Aves > Bucerotiformes > Rhinopomastidae > Rhinopomastus > Rhinopomastus cyanomelas. Next base: position 305,236 of record VXBP01008118.1, read on the forward strand.
CATCAAGCAACCGGTCCAGGCAGCACAGTGGGAGAACACGTTTTGCCAGCACTCACCACGTAGCCTCTTGTGCTCTCGATGTCCTCTTGCAGACACCCGTATCTGCGGTAGCCGGCCCGGCGCAGCCGTCCTCACGCATGTTCCCAACGACTGGGGAGCAGAAGGAGGAGCAGACTGGCTGGAGCTGGCGCTTCGCAGCGCCAGCAGGATCTCTTTCTTTCTGCAGTCAAGATAAAACCTTGACCTTGGTAGGTGGACACAAGGAATTTCTGTTTCGAGTGGGCAGCAAGAAAGACGTTGATGGGAACAAGGGGGAACTGGTGCTTCAAACATCGTCACCAGTGGATCACGGACAACGAAGCATCGGCAGCAAAGACTTCACATCCCTGCTCCAACCACAAGGAGGGAGGAAGGGGACACCCACCTAGCCAGCCAGATCAGCAGAATCAACCCCAGCCATCAATGGGGTGACAGATGTCGCAGCCAGACCGCCCTCAGACTTGCACGATAACTCAGACGGCCTCACAGCCTTCTAACAACAAGTGGTCAGGCGCTGGAACGGGCTGCCCAGGGTGGAGGTCGAGTCCCCATCCCTGGATGTGGTGTTGGAGGATCTGGTTCAGGGGTGACCTTGTAGAGTAGGGTTGAGGGTTGGACTCGCTGATCCCAAGGGTCTTTTCCAGCCTGAGTGACTGCGTGACTCTGGAGTCTAAACAGAAGTTTAACGGCAGAGGCGAAAGCGGAAGACGAAGCAAAGGGCAGACCCAACACAAAACATCACTCCCCTTTGCCAGGAAAAGCGCTTCCAAACAGCTCATCTCTGTCTTGTGAAACTTGTCAGGACAATCAAGCAGCAGCACAGGAAGTTTGGAAGGAGCATCCTGGAAGCAGCATGTCAAGAGACAGCAGCACAGAGCAGATAGCGACGTTTAATTGCTGTCAAGCTCTTTCCGCGAGGTTCATCACTTTGCCGAGCACATTCTGACAAGCAACTGGAAATCCAGGCCAGGGCCTGGCTAAGCAGATCAGCAGGGGTGAAACCCCCAAACTTGTCAGATGTAAACTGTTTTAGCAGCTACATGCCTGCAACAGCAGCTGAACCTCCCAACCCTGACTGCTCCAGCCGTGGTGAAATCACGTTGGCTAAAGCTACAGGTGCCCCGGAGGGTTGTGCAGTCTCCTTCTCTGGAGACGTTTCAAACCCACATGGCCATGTTTCTGTGCCACTGGATCTCGGGGATCCTGCTGTGGCAGGGGATTGGACTGGATGATCTTCTGAGGTCCCTTCCAATCCCTAATGCTCTGTGATGCTGTGATCCAGACCAATTTCCCGTCACACACAGCCCAGCAGCCAAACTGGTTTGTTATGGTTGAAGCTTGGAAGAAACCAGCGCTCTGTGACGGAGGTTCAGAGCCGCAGGCCCTGCCTGCCCTCTCCTTGCCCCGTGAGGGCCACGTGAAGGAACCGCCGACCATCTGCATCCCTCACTCCCACAGCCAACGCGCCGGCTGAATCTGCTGCTAAAGAACTACCAGATAATGTTAAAAACAAAAAACCCCTCTGGAGGCAGCAGACGGGGGCTCAATAACAACCTTTTATTAGGTTCAATCTTGCTGTATCGTTGAATCAGAGAGCTCCAGCTTCTCATGATTTATAGATGCCTTTTCGTGGCCTTTGCCAATGTCTGACAGAACCAGTTGGCTCTCTGCTTTCATCTCCGAGGCGCCCGGGCAGCTCAGGGACCGCAGGGTCGATACCCCAGCAGGACCCAGCAGACGGTCCAGCGCGTGTTCCACAGCACCTCCAGCGGCACCGAGCGCCGCTCGGGGAGGCTCGCCAGGACCGCACGGAAGCAAAACATTGATTGTGCTTATTACCATTTTATTTGCCTTTCGACAACAGTAAACCTCATAAAACGGGGTCTGGAGGTTTCTCTCGCCGAAACAAACAGGGAGACTGTTCTGTGTCCATACAGGAGCCTGACAGCAGAAACGGAGGGAGGAGGAAATCAAGCTGAAGAGACGCCCAGGGAGATGGGGTGCGGGGGGTTTGCAAGCTCTCTGCTGAAATCAGTGCCTGCGAGGGCGCAGCCAGGCCAAAACCCACCCAAGTACGAGCCACAGGGGGACAGCGGCGCACAGAGCTTGACCAGGAGCTCGGTGACACCTTCCTCAGGGCAGCCTGAGCTCTCCCTTCTGTCGTGCAGCAAATTCCAACTAAAAACCCCTGGTCAGCTCCTGTCTTAGCAGTCACAACTTCCTACCAACTTGCTTCGGTGTACGCGAGGCACGAAGAAAGGCTCCAGCGGGTGAGAGCCTGCAGTCAACAAGAACTCCAAGGCTCAGCCTTCCTGCACAGCTACTAAATACCTACTACACACCTACTACATGCATCGAATCAGTTGCTGTTAGTGTGAGAGCCTCCACAGGACAGAACTGCTACGAAACACCAGCGCAGCCCATCGGTGCTTTTTAATGCCCTGGACTTTCATCCAGACCCAGTGACAATGGGACGTCCTTCCTTATTCATCTGCAAAGATTCCTGCACAACCAGCAGCTACAGAACATGCTAGAACAACCACCATCAACCTGAACCATTTCTGTAGGTTATCCAAGAGCTTCTCTAGGCTGAAGCATTGCTTGACTCCAGCTTGACTGGCTGAGGGCTCTGCACCGTGCACGGAGGCAGCAAAGTCAGCTCTGGAAAAGGGGGTGGAATCCAGTGAAGCTCCAATGACTTCAGCAGATCAGGAATGAGTCCAGTAGGCAGTCCAGCCCCCGGAGCCTATGGAAACCAGCACAAGAAATCAAAGAGGGTGATGACTAATGAAGGGTGAGAACCTTGTAAGCTGGAGCAAGGGAGGTTCCACATCAATATGAGAAGGAACTTCTTCCCAGTGAGGGTGACGGAGCACTGGGACAGGCTGTCCAGGGAGGTTGTGGAGTCTCCTTCACTGCATGTGTTCCTGTGTGACTGGATCCAGGTGATCCTGCTGTGCAAAGGGGATTGGAGTGGATGATCTTTCCAGGTCCCTTCCAATCCCTAATGATTCTATGATTCTATGAAAGAGGGCAGCTCCGAGGGGGAAGCAGGTTCCAATTCCTTTCACTACTCCTCCCTCTCCACCCCTAGACCACAACAGCCATCGGTGTCCGACACTGCACTGCACTGAGGACAAACAAGGTGGGTTCACCTACTATTTCTTCTTCAAAACACCCCCAAGAAGATGTTTAAAACACCCCAGGAGGCCCAGCAGCCTTTAAGAAATGCCTGCACCAGAACTGCAGCGTTTGGGACGGCGCACGTTCTTCAAAGGATCTCGAATAATGAGACTTAACCCCAGAGTAGCGGAGCAGCGTGAAGCATCACTGCAAACCCATCCAGGATACCAGCAGATCCCAGGTCACCACCCTCCTGCTCCGCGCCTGCTCACGAAGATGACTTGCTCTGGCACGCTCCACGTTTAGCTCCAAATTAACCTGAGCTCGGGTTCCCCTTCCCACGTCCCACTCTGCTCCTGTTCTAACCACCAGATATCGACGGCACAACGTCACGTGCGGAAGGGATGGAGCCGCTCACTCCAGGAGTGCAGGGCAAGTCAGGTGAGGCTTCACGCTGGCCAAACAATGAACCAGCTGAAGACACGCAAACCCCACCCAGGGCACAAGGAGGAGGTTTCATCAACTCAATCCTTTTCTGGGGGGATAATCTGACTGTTCAGCACAATACAGCCACATTTTCAAAACCAACCAGCCAACCCAAACCAAAGAGCCCTCTGTCCCTGGAACAGGCTGCCCGGGGAGGGACGGAATCACCCCCCCAGATGGGTTTCACAGTCGTGGAGATCTGGAGCTCAGGGACAGGGTTTAGCAGTGGGTTGGGCCAGCTGGGATACCGGTTGGACCTGGTGATCTTGAAGGTCTTTTCCAGCCTCAACAGTTCTTTTTCAGATCTCGTTTTTCCCCCCAAAAACAGCAGTTTCAGCTCTGGGATCAAAACGCACCCTCCTCCCAAAGCACAAAGCTCTGCCGGTGGCTTTCAGCCGAATCACCGAAAAGGGAGAACTCTCAAAGACAACGGGACGATCATTTTAAACCCAAAACCACAAGACTTTCCTCTCCCAAAGTGACCTGCACGCATTTTCCTCCCCAAAACGACTTGTGACAAGAGACGCGCGGCGCTCCGGGCAGCAGCGGGGCTCCGGGCTCTCTCCCCGCAGGTATCCCCAGAGCCGCGGGCTGCCCTGGGGACGCGCACGCCCCGACGGGGCTACCCAGGCCCCGAAGGCTGTTTGTCCCCTATGCATCAGTGCCCTGCCAGTTGGCAAGGCTGGGCCAGGAAGCTGTCAGCTCCAATCAAGGTTAGGCGACGCAGCCCTATTAAAGAAGTCTTGCTGGTTAAGGGGCGTCCGCTGTTTCCAAAGCATGGGAAAAAAAAAGGGGGGGAGGAAAAAAAGAAAAAGGGGGGAAAAAGGGCTCTGCTTTCCTTAGATTTGAGCTGGCAACTTGTGCTGAGTAGAGTTTTCAAGGAGCCATGAATGAGCTGAACAAAGGAGTTCTGTGGCTAGTTTCTGGCTGCAGTCCATGTCAACAGTTTTGAAGGTCACAGGTCACACTAACTAACATTTATTCCCAGCAGACCCCGCTCCAAACACAGGCTGTAAGTAGTACAAATTTGGAATTTTTCTGTAATCCCTCGAGATATTCCTGATCCTTCCACATGTTTCTGCTCAATTAAAAACAATTCTCACTTTGCACCGCAAGAGAGGCCCCTGCTCAGAAATCTCACTCTACCCCAAGAATAAATGGACAAAGACTGCAATCAAAGGGAAAGGAAGGGAAGGGAGAGGGGGAGGAGAGGAACTCGCCACAAATCACAACCACAACCCTCCAGCAACTCCACGCAGAGCCACATGCACTCAGCTGCATTTTGTGCCATCTGTCACAAACTACTACAGAGTCACTTCTTGCTGTCCGGGAACAGGAGCGGTGCGGGGCTCAGCTACTCTGGCCGACAGGGACTTCCAGGCAAACGCTTCCTTCCGCGTTTCGCTTCAGAAGGGTGGTTCTGGTGGTGGGTACAACAGCTGCCTGCCTGCCTGCTGAAAGCCTCACGTGGAGGAAGACTGGAGCCAGAGCCGCATGTGGCGACAGCACCTTCCGAGACCACTCTGCCCGCTGGGTTCAAACTGAACAGAAGTTCTGTCACCTTCCTCTTTGTTTTTAACTTAGAATCACGGAATCATACGGGATTGGAAGGGACCTGGAAAGATCATCTAGTCCAATCCCCCTGCCACAGCAGGACCACCTGGACCAAGTCACTTGAACAAACGTAGCAGCAAGGTGAAGACCCCTGGGTTACGTTACCGCTGTCAGGAGCAGGTGCTGTAGCTCCCGGTTTAACAGACAGGTCACAAACTCTACTGCTTAGCCCGGCACAGGAGCGAAGGCACTTCTCCACCAAGTGCAATCACTTCAGCTGTGGGGAAACCTCGGGGCCTTCGCAGCTCCCCGGAGCTCTGCCAGCACCAGCCATGACATCCGTTACTGCTGACGCCCTTAGCGACAGGGAGGGGAATACCGGCGCAGGGAGCTCCCGAGGGACAGGCGACGGCGGACGGTCGGGCAGCAGCTACTGAACGTCTCCCAGAGATGTTCTTACAGCAGCTACGCAAAGGGAACTTTGAAAATTAAGTGCACCAGTAAATGACCCAAATGACAGCTCCTAGATGTGAATGCTCCATCACCAGCCCGCTGCCCGACGGCTCTGAGGAGCACAGGCGCTGCGCTCGGCCTTGCCCACGCTTCCTTAGGGGCGCGGGGAAACGGTAAGGACATTATCTTTCTCAGCCACACCGCTGAACCCGTCTTTTTACACCCAGCCACGCTCTGGCACGGGAGAGGCACCCGCCGAACCCCAGGGTCAACCTGCCTGCGAGCTTCTTGTCTCTAGGAACAAACAAGAGCTGTTCAGGTGGCCACTGCATCCCGCTGCACGGCCCGCGCGCCGAAGGCAGCTCAAACCTGCACCCGACACCCGCGCTCGATTCAGGCCACAGCGGCTTGTTTCACAAACACGCGGCTTGTTTTACAGTTCAGGCCACCAGGACACAAAACAAACCGGCGCTGAAGGAGTGACTGGGCCCTCTCTGCTTACAACCTGAAGAATTCCTCGAGCATCAGTGACAGGGTCCTCACCACTAGGTCCTGGAAATATTTCAGAAGGCAAAAGATAAAACTGCCTCTTTTCTAAGAGCTCAAGCTTGTTGGCTTCGTTACGTAAACACTCTGCGCGGAGGGTATCGCACGAGGACTCGGGCTGAGCGGGTGGCATTTTTCACATTCCTGAAGCAGAACTTCCTCTTCCTTCACCATCGCACACAAAGCTGTCAGGTGTCCAAGACTCTGCTCCTGACAGAAGTCGGGACAAAACCCTCCAGCTCCGAGGGAAATTCTACACGCTTCTAAATCAGGTCCTCACTCAAGAGAGCTTGGTACCGTTGTCTGAAGGCTCTCAAGAACAAATCCTGAACCTCTTTGGCATCTCTCAGACTGTTTTACCTCGTGAAAGAGCACTGCCTCCCGCCAACACATCAGAACAGCAGGACACAAACTCCAGAGGGGAAGTGGATGTCTCAGAGGAATGAGCAGCAGCAGCTTCAGAACATCCTCCACACTTGTTTTTGGCCTTCCCTCCCCCCCAAATAAAAGGCTGGGACCCTTCACTGAATGCAGCCCCGTGCTGTTTGCCCCCAACCGCCCGATCCAACGCTGGGTTAAAGCAAAACTCTCGGAGCCAACAAACCAGCTGCTTAATACAGACCCAAGGGGGCTGCTTCCACCTCAGCCACAGGCCCTAAGCCAGAGGAGCACAGACCATCGGGGCTCGGAAGGGGCCTCAAAAGATCGTCCAGCCCAATCTCCCCACCACAGCAGGATCCCCTAGATCCAGTCGCACGGCCAGGTGGGTCTTAGAAAGACAAAGCCTTTTGGAAAGTGTTCTGGGATAATAAAAGCCCCGAGTCAGAACTCTGATCCGATGACTCGGCCACTAGGTCTCCACTTCCTCGGCATCGAGTACTTGGAAGCAAAGAGCAGATCCAAGCTTTGTGACAGTCCAGCAGTCCAAGGTTTTGATGTGTGGCACGGGAGCTCGTGGGGGTTTCCAACTCGCTTCGCTCTTCAGCACCTCAGAACCCCAGCGCAGCCCGTGCGTGACACCAGCTCTGCGCCGCTGGCCGCCCTCTGCTGTCTGATCTGCAGAAAGGAGCCCCCAGAGCAGCGGAGCTCCCACAGCCCGGGGCCACGCAGCAGACCCGAGCGCCGCAGAGGCACGATCCGACCCGCTAGAAGCGAAGCGAAGGAAAAAGGAGCAGAGTAAGAGAGCCGGGCTCCGCGGTTCTACGGGGAACGGAGATCACAGGACGCCCGGAAGACGCCGGTTTTAGGCCTAGTCAGAGATTTCCATAAATCTGTGTGATGCTGACTAACCGCAGCAGGAGCAATGCTGAAAACTACCCTGAGAGCAGACTTCTAAACAGCTCTGGTTAGAGCAGCCACAAGACTCCTCTGTCAAATGGAACTGCCTTTCTGCCGGCCACAGGATCCACGGGACACCTTTACTGCTGCCGAGCTCGAAGCACCACCCCACTGCACTCCGCATCCACGTGGAAAAGCCTCTGGGTCACGTTAAAACTCAGAGTCCAGACGGTGACTCGTGGCTTTAAACTTCGCTTCCAGACCTCTGCAGAAACCACAACCAGACCATCAAACCTCTGGCTGACAAAACGCGACTGTCACCTCTAGCAACAACTGCTGCCGAGCACAGAGCGGAGCACCTGAAGCTTGCTAACATCCAGCCTGGCACTCAAAAACAAACCAGCCACCATCCCTTTCACCCCCATTTGCTTCTTCATCTCATCCTCACATTCTCCAGCATGGCCAGACCCATCTGCTTGCCTCGCAGCATCCTTCAACTCCTGACGGACGCCAAGGAGATCCACATCAACAGCGGGGGCAGGCAGATCTCTGTGGGGCTGATGCACAGCCTCTGGTGTGCCCTAAAGCTCACACCCACTTGCCTCACCGATGAACTTCCACTTTCTCACGAGCTCCCAGCAGAAAGAAGCAACAGGAATGAAGCTCAGAGTCCCGACTCGCGCACTGCTGTGAGCCTTGGGTTTTTGTTGGGGTTTTTTTTGGTTCTGAGTCGAAGCAGAAGGCATTTAACTACAACATAACTCCTCCATTTCTTCTGGGCATTCACTCAACATAAGGGAGCTGACAGCAGAGAACTCTTATCCAGGAGAGATCAAGAAGGGACTTCTCCTCCTCCTCATTCAGATTTTCTTTTTAAACTGTGTTTCCCCTTTAATTCGTCATTAACCAGCAAAAGTTACCGAACGAAACCAGACACTTCCCACATGAGAGTGAATCAGCACCTGACCAGACACGGCAGCAGCTACAGGAAAGAGCCAGGGAAATACCTTCCCATCCTCGGTCCGCGGTCCAGATTGCTGGGTTGCCATGCCTAAGAATAGTTGGAGTGACTCCTAGAGACAAGAAGGCTCTGAGAAAGCACCTGGCACCCTGCTGCCCGCACAGCTCCTTAGGAATCCCAGCAGACTCCGCTGAGGTGCCTCCGAGCACTCGGCTTTCCCAGCAAAGCCCTAGTTAGCAGGTCACTGCCGCCACGGTGGTGCTGAAGCACCAGGCAAAAGGCCTTCGGGACCGTCACTGCTCTGCTGCCAGCACAGACACTCGCTTTAAACCACAGAACACGAGGGATTGGAGGGGACCTCACAAGGTCAGCCAGTCCCATCCCCCTGCCACAGCAGGATCCCCCAGATCCAGTCACACAGGAACATCTCCAGGTGGGTTTGAAACATCTCCAGAGGAGAAGACTCCACAAGCCCCCCCCGCCGGCAGCCCCTGCCAGGGCTCTGGCACCCTCACCGTGAAGAAGGTCCTTCTCATATTGATGTGGAACCTCCTCTGCTCCAGCTCACACCCTCTGCCCCTTGTCCTATCACTAGATGACACTGAGCAGAGCCTGGCTCCATCCTCCTGACACCCACCCCTCACGTATTTATAAACATTATTGAGGTCACCCCTCAGTCTCCTTTTCTCTCAGCTCAAGAGGCCCAGCTCCCTCAGCCCTTCCTCAGCAGGGAGATGTTCCACTCCCTCCATCACCTTCATGGCTCTACACTGGAATACTCCTATCACCCCCAAAGCTACTCCACAGCGCTGCTGTCACACAGCCCAATGAAAGCAGAAGTGTCCTAGTACTTGGCAGGCGCAGCATTAGCCCCCAAGACTTCCCCTGTGGTCACAGCCAGTAAGAAAGACAGAGAAGGTCCCACTCTGTCAGGTGCAACACCCGGTATTTGATAGGATAACAAGCTCTGGCTCTACAGGTAGACACTCAGACTCATTTTCCTCGCACCGTTTCTCGCAGCAAGGGCAAACAGGAAGTTCTGGACCATATTCCAACGCGAGGGGTCACCCAGAAACACTCTGCTAGAGCCCCTTTGCCTGGTGTTCCAACTTCCACTCGCAGCCTTTACTCTGACAAACTCCACAAAGGGCTCGGTGGGGCAGACGAAGGCGCGCGCACAGCAACCCCGAGGACGCGGGGAGCCCCAGTGACATTCTCTCAGTTACCAACAGATGCCTTGTTAATAAAACTTGCATATACAAACGTCCACAAGCCGTCCTAACGAGATCAGTTGTGACAGCTCAGGATAACAGCTGCCACCGCGCTGTGTCATATCACATTACTGCAAGGAGCGACTGCTCGCCCCGCGCTGTTAACGCAGGAACGTCGACCACAAACAAACGCAGTTATCTGCGGAGGAACTCCAAGTGCAAGACACTTCGCATCACTTCTGCAAGAGAGCAGCGACTGCGAGGACCAGATAGGAGAACGACTCTGAGCAGCTGGGAAGTGTAACAGCAGGGTGACCCAGCGGGGCCAAACGCGCTGCTTCCCAGCGTCAGCCCACCGCCAAAGCACAGACCTACCTTAAGATACAGAAGCAGCTCTTGGCCCCGGAAGATAAGCGGCAGAATCCAAACCTCTGTTTGCTGTCAATGTCTGTGAGCACAAACGTGAAGTTCTGCCCAACCTGGTTAACTGCATGGCTGAAAGAGAGAGCGAGAGAGAGCAAAGTTAGTGCTGGGCTAGCGCTGTGTCAAGAGCACCCAGTGCAAGTCACTGAACCCCCAACGCTTCCTCCTTCAGCAGAGGGGCTTTCGACGTTACCTCTGGGACCACAAACTGAGATATGTTTGTTGCTCAGTGAGGGGAGAGTGATTTTGGGTTTGTTTTTTCCCCATGTTTAAGTGTGGTACGACACCAAGCACCTTACCCAAATCACAACCATTTATCTTAACTCAAACGGTTGTGACTTCCAGGCGTCTCGGTACCAGCCAAACCCGGGTGCTCTCACATCACCAAAAATATTTACTACCCTTCATTTGAGAGTTGGTTCCATCTGAGAGCAAGAAAATGCTTAATAACATGTAAAGCTTCTTCAACACTTAAAGAATGACTTGTAGAAGCTTTATCAGCCCTCTCTCAATTTCGCATCTGAATTGGAAGAACAGTTTTGGAACCCAAACTAAACCACCACAACAACCAACCAGCAGCAGCAGCAGCAGCACAAGAAACAACAAAGATGGAGAAAAAGAAAAGGGAAAAAACCAAACAGAAACAAGTCCACCTCAAGCCCTTAGAGAGTCCTGATTTAAAACACTCATCCATAGCTCTGTTTCACCACTGCTAAGTGGTGCTCCAAAGAGGAAGTGCAAATCAAAACAAGATGCTTCCCATTTAAAGCACGGCACTTCCTGACGGCTCTTTACTAACGACACGGAAGCTGCTCTTGAGATATCACCAGTGGGTCTGCAGGTCATCAAGAGCCTGCAAGCGGCAATGGCTGATCCATATCGACCGAGCCCAACTCACCTCCCAGTTTGCAGAGGTGGAGTTTTGCTGTTCACCAGACACCCTGATGCTTGGTGCTGAAGCTGGGACCACTGTAATTACTAGCCAACTGAACAAAGGCTTTAGAGCTCGAAGGTGAATGAGGATTGGAAAGGTGTCGCTGCCCGCCTTAGCAAGAAGAATCCTTCAAGGGATTCCAAACTGGGAAGTACATGCTGGCTGTGATGAAGATGCTGAAGGGCTCCAAACTCACAGCTGAACTGAGACAGACAGCAGAAGCACCTTCATCCTCCCGCAGTAGAAACTTCACCACGGAGCAGCCCTCTCCACGACCCATCCTGAGCTGCCAGAGGATGCCCCCACATCCCTTCCTGGTGCTGTGTTTCATCTGCAAAGCCTGGCTGTAAAGTTTCTATGGTGATGTTAGTGGGGTGTTTTCAAAGGGGATTATACGCTTAATTTTAACACGGCCGCTGTGCGAGGAATCTCCTCCTAGCTGACAAAACCGTGGGAGAGGGTCACAAACACCCCCGCGCTCCGCTGGCAGCAGGGAGAAGCCTGTTTATTCACCAGCTGTGAGAGGCTCCCCCAAAGCAAACCCAGAGATGCTGGCACTGCCACGAGCTGCAGGAACTGAAGGTGGCTGGCAGGTCTTGCTCAGGGCTCAGGTCTCAGCACTCCCAGCACAGACTGTGCTCATCCCAAGATCTCACTATCCACTCCTTAGATTCACAGCTCTGCTTTTAGAAGGGAAGAAGGTCTATTTAGAGTCTAGCAGGACGGAAGCACCATCAGTCTCCTCTCTAAGTGAGCAGACAGAAGTCACTGCTGGAGGGAAAGGGAGAGAGGAAGAGCGACTTCATAAACCTCCTCCATCCCTAGGTGTGCGTGACCAACACCAACTGGTCCTGCTGGGACATCTGGCTGTGGCCGCCTTCTTCACTCTGCAGCAGGAGCCTCTGCCCTGACACTGCAAGGGCACAAAGCTTGTGGCCCTCTGCCTAAAGAGGGACAACTAGTCCCTGGTAGTTTTTTGGCCACTGGCAAACAAGTATTCAAAAAGAACTTGGAATGTGCGTAAGTGAGAGCCAGACCCTCCCCAAGAGAGCACGGCTCTGCAGAAAAGCTCGAGCTGCCTCAACGTTTTGGAGTCACATCTACATCTGGGGCTGCAACCCTGCAGAGGCTTTGGCCACCTGCTTTATCAAACACTCAGCCTTGGAGGAGACGGGCTCCTAGGTGGAGACTTAGGTGCTTTCTCAGCGCTGTTTAACATCAAAGCGGCTCAAGTACCATCGAGCACACTTCTGCCATCTCTGAAGGGCTGACACAATGCTGCACCCAGTGCAGTCATGTAAATGAACTTGCCCCAAGCAGAAGTCCTCACAAAAAGGCTCTAAACTGGGGCCGTGACTCTAGTAGGGATGAAAACCCAAGTTCTTCCCTGGCTAATGCCCCATGGGGCTCAGAGTGGGCGAGAGGAAAAGCAGCACCTACTCTTCAGCGACTACTTCAGTCTCACACTCTCTCCGTCGCAATTCGTACTGATCCCGAAGAGCCAGACTCCCACGGAAGGCATCGTCCCACGGCCCTAAGCTACTCAAACAATGAATCTCCACTCTTCTATTAAGAAGCATTTCAAAATCTCTCAACGTGGCAGAGAGATTCCTAAAACTACCTACGAGGCAGCCCAGCCACCTGGGAAGAGGAGCAGGGGGGCTGGAAGGCCTTCCATGCTCCTCTCCTCGTTGCCCAGAGGGAGCACAGCAATATGTACTGAAACACCCCCCCTGAGGAGCAAGAATCAGAGCCACCGCAGACCCGATCCACACACCACTCCTCCGGCACAGGGAGAGGGAGAAAATCCCACTAGAGAGTGCTAGTCAACTCTGTAAGAAACAATGACTGCGAGAACCTCTTGACATGCAGCTGAAGACAGCCCTGCAAACAATGTCTTTGCCCCTCCCAGGACAAGAAGTGGTGACGGCAAAGACTGCGGGGATATTAAAGCGTTTTCTGAAGCAACTCCATGATGGGGGCTGCCTGCTCACTACTTTCATCACTTGATTTAAAAATGCAGACTAGGAAACTGTCGCTGCTTAATAGTAAACAGGGAGAGACCAACTAGCGCGAAGTCATCGTGAGTCGAGCTCCAGAAATGGCTTCCAAGGACAGGTTCTCAGACAGTTCCCGACCTGGAAGCAGCTAAACGCTGAAGAGCACTCACCCTGTCCTCTCCTTACCGCGGCCACGTTACATTCACTGGCTCTCTGTGAGGGCAGTGTTTACCTTGGCGCCGTAAGCGGCCGGCTAGTTCCCACTCAGTTAAACCAAGTCCAATTTGCATCAGAGGACTACAACGAGTGCTCAGCTCTGCCTGTGCCCACGCACGCGCCCAGGCACGTGCCCGCGTGTGGGCTTCCACAGCCGGAACAGAAGCAGCACACGCATCGCTCGGCTGCTGCGGCCTTAACTTGGGACGACACCCTCTAACCTCACGGAGCTCTGCGTGTCCTCTCTTAAATCTGCAATTATTAAGTGTCTCCTCTGTGTTCAGCGCGGTTGGCTTCGAGCCTCTGCAGCGACAGCCTGTGATGCTCAGTCAGACAAGCAATTGCAGAAACGGGAATCACTTTTCATTCCCATTATGCTCTCATCTGCACCCCATATGGGTTTGCCGAGCTCCTCTCGTTCAAAACGCTCCATTGCTGGGGAAAACCACAAAACAATAACACAAACAAAGCCTCTAGGTACAATAAACCTACACGCAGTAAACACAAACATTTCCAGCGCAAGTACATGCGCGAGGAAAAGAAAGCTGAGCGCCTCCCGGCTCCCTCCCCCAGCAGAAAGCTGATCAGCCAGAAGCTGATCCAAAAGCGATTCCACATCGTAAGAAATATCTGTGGCTTTCAAAGGCGGCCGGTGCCAACAGGCCCTGGGTACAGAGCCCGTGTTGACAGCCCTGGATATTCAAATCCTCTTTTCATGTAGCAATGGGGTGCAGCAGAGGCGCTGGTAATAATAGCTGTCTCCAGCAGTGCCTCAGCTATGGCTCTGGGCCCTGATCTGCAGGAACCACCTGGAGGGTTGAAAGAACATTTCATCTGCACGACCCAGTCAGGCGTTCAGCCTCCTCCAAGCCCCGATTACTGCAGCGGAGGGCGACGCGTAGCAGTGGGTTTATTGCACAGACTCCTGTCTGCAGAGGAGCCCAGTGAGGTTTCGGCTCCATTCACAGAAACCAGCGAGCACTGCTCCACGGTAACGGAGAGCCACCAGTTGGCCTGAGGGTGGGGGATGAAAACCAAGCTGAAACGGAGGGAACGCTGGCTCAGGCAGGCTGTGACATTAGAGATGGATATTGATTTATGAAGACAATTAATTTCTCCTGGAAATATCACAGATTTCACTGAAATGAGAAAGATTTCCAGCAGTTTAATCGCAGTTAAGGTCGATTTTGTCAATAAGAGAGTTAACTGACTTCAGACAAGTGATTCCAACCAGCTAAATGATGCCCCTGGATCTGAGCAGTGCCGAATCCTGCTTCCTTCCAGGAAGGCACAAAAATCACCTACAGTAAAAGCAGAAGCAAAACTGTCCTGGAGCTTTCGGAACTAGAAGAATTAAATAGTCTCAGCTCCTGTCAAAGCCACGGCATCAGGCAGCCGCCGAGTACAGCGCCAGCATTCCAGCAAGATCAGGAGGCCCTTAAATGTAAAGCACTTGATTCATTGTTCTGCCCAAAGCCTGGCAGTGAAGAAACAAAACACAGATGCCCACAGAGCGCCGATACCCACACTGGTGCATTTGATATTAATCGATAGGTTCGATAACCGCTACCCGACCGCTTCCACATCCACGCATGACACAGAAATAAACCCACACACACTCTGACTGCAAAAACCAGCTCAAAACTTTTAAAAGCCTTTTTTTTTTTGATGGTGCCAATAAAAACCCCGGGAAAGAGTGATTCTAAGACTATAATTTGCACTTGGGCGCTTTAAATCACAGCCGAGCAGACAGAACTCGCGAAGGGCATGGTTTTTATTTTCCACAGCGGTTTTATTGACAAGCTGATTGTCTTGTAAAGTTTGAAAAACCAACACTACCTGTCCACACAGAAGGGGAAACAAAACTTGGTCAAAGTCTGTAGAACTTCCTGTGGAGAGAAAGAGAGATAATTTATACATCTGCTGGGAGCAATAAATCTAATATTAACCACATCACACAATTTCACAACTTTGCCCTGAAGAAATAAGAGACAGATGAAGAAATATGGGCTTTATCAATTACACGGAAGGAGTACCAGGCAGTCAATCATGTGAAATAATAAACATGATCAAACTTCATTAAAAATGAAAAATTAATCAAGATTCACACATGGGCAGGCAGCAGGAGCCATCCAGCAATTCTCCAAAGAGTAGGAGGAGGTTGGGTTGTTGAGTGTTAACACCTCTCTGGGGACAATCTCTACCCTGACCATATGGATCATAGTGAATAACACCAAACCACATGGGCTTGGCCTGGCAGGACCACTTCTGCTGGCACAGCTTTTGACTGTTACCTAGGAACAGAGGTCTGGGGGATTAGAGAACACTTCCTAACATCCGCAAGATAAATAACAAAAGAAAGCCAAGAGGTCTCATAGCAGGAATGTGTAATGCTGCCTGCCGCTACCAGAACGCGGAGCCCGGCGCTACGAGACGGATGAAAACAATGGGCACAGCAATCAATGCAAACGCCAGCCGGTCCCTGCAAGTTGTGAGCCAGCAGCACGGAGACACCGGGCAGCGCAGCGAAACCGGGCAGCGCGGCCTTCGCAGGGCGTCAGACAAAAACCACCCGTGCAAGAGCAGGATGGGCAGGGACGTCACTCAGTTCCAACTTCAGAGCCTCAAACGAACGCAGTCATCAAGGGCCAGGAACGTGCTAGTGGCCCAGTCACCGTGTTCACGGGCAGAGGGAAGCCGCCTCCCTCGCGCTGCTCTCTGATGGTCAGCACCCGGACTCCGTAACCCACAGCCCATGGGCTGCCCGCTCTGCAGCCCTCACTGCCAGCCAATTCATTTCTCATTCTCCCTCACGCTTAAATATTTCAGGATGTGAAACGTAAACGATCTCCCTGCAGACAGCCCTGACCGAATGACAACACCCCCCCAATAACCCCCCCACTTTTGTGACCAATAGCAATAAATTATCATCAATAACTAAATTGATGCTTCTCGCTTCATTTATTTCTCAAAGCAGAGCCATCGTTCACCAACAAACTGCATCAATCTAATAACCTATTCAATGGAGCAGAAAACATATTGACTCCCCTGCAAGAGCATGTTCCTCCTCCGTAATTCAAAGCGGCTCAGCCCCTTCTTAGCAGTTGGTTTCAGGCTCAACTGCTCACAGACCCTTCTTTGGGGCTGTCTTGACAACCAAAACGTGGCAAGTTCTTAAGGTTTCGGGCAGGGAGAGATACGGAAACTTTGACTTCTTGACAGTTTATTGATAGATTATTTAACAACCTCCTGTTTTTAGAGAACAAGAAAGGATCTAGTGAAGGCTGCCATGTAAAGCAAAGCAGGTCCCCCTTTCATTTTCAGCTGGGAACTCGGCAAGGAGCTACTCGGGTTCCGAGTGAGCTCTGCAGAGCCCACAGGCAGGTCTACTGGTACAAAAGAGAGCAAGGGCCTCATTAATGGGACTGGGCTCACCCTTGTGCGGAACCTCTCCAACTTCCAAGCGGGTCAGCCACCTGCAGAACACCTCTGCCTGCACACAACCGCTACCCCTTGACAAGTTCGCACTATTACGCAGCTGTAGTCTTTATGCATGAACTGCTGAAAAAACAACAGCCCCCACTGACAAACCAACCAGCAAACTCTCCAGAAGATTAGATCGGCAGGAGAGCAAGGTGTCTGCACGAGTGCTTATCCACAGGAACTGCCCTCAGCCTGAGGACTGCGCATCTGTCTGTTAGAGAGCCAGCCCTGTGGCTGCCACACAGAACTCCGCAGCAGCGCTGCGCTGAAAGACAACAGGTCACCAGGCACCTCAGAGACACACAGTGTCTGGTCTCCCTTATTCTGATGATTTAAATAACTGCTCTAACTGCAAGGGAAAGCATGCACATCACAAAACACTCGGTGCTTCTGTAGGGCAACTGTCTTACTCAGAACTTAGCTTGTGCTTCTTGCTGGTTATCGCTTCCTAAACACAGAAAAGTCTCTATTTTTAAATAACAGAAGTTAAATAAAAATGTAAATAATAAAAAATTAAAATCCTAATGAGGATTAGTTTTGGATTGCCAAGCCGATGCCCTCTTGTAGGGACAGCTACTCCCTCTTTGCTGGAGCTGCAGGCTCGTTACCATGAACGCAGTCTCTCCCTTCCCTTGAAGCACTGCTCAGTGGGAAAGGTTAGCAGCGCCTGCATAATGTACAACTTCCTCGCAGCCCTCTTTAGGGGGGAGCAGTTACTTACTGCCTGGAAAACCCATCATGTCTGCAGGATTTCAAAGCCAAACGGTAACAAAACCAAACCTCGACTCTCTCCATGTCAGCATCTTCCGACCCTTTTCATGTTCCCAGCCGACACGGAACGCGGCGCCGCTATCAACAGCCTGTTTGCTGAGTTTATTCCCCCATGCCTGTTTTCTTAGGGAAAAACCTACACAAATGCCTCTAAAGCAACCCCTCCAAAAGAGAAGGAAAAACCCCCAGCAATCCAGGACAGAGACAGCTGATCAGTGTAAATTACCCAGTAGCTGCAAGCCGGCTCTCCGGGGGATCACATGCCAGTTTCTGGATCAATCCCCAAGTTTATATTTTCACAAATCTTTTCACATGCGGTTTGATTCTTAACATTTTAATGAGCAAAAAGTGCATCTCTAGCAGGCAGCCACCACAGTTAAAGTGCAGGGCATGAACTGCGTCCCCGGGGGCATTCGGCCCAGCCGCGTCACCGTGGCTGCAGGACATACACCACCTGGTTCCTCGTCCCAAGGTTCCAACTCTTTTCATAATCAAAACACTGCTGACATTATAAGCCCCACATGGGTTTTCTGAAATCCTTCCCAATCAATAAAGCCAGTACATAACTTATCGGAGACAAGGCAGAGCTCATTGATTAAGTTTGGTTTCAGCAGCGAAGCTTCCAAAATAAATGAGGCAGCAAGGCGGTGCGCTCAGCCCCTTTGTGTCACGCGGCAGCTCACGGAGGCGAGAGTCTCCGAGAGGGTTTCCTACCCACACGCGCGACACCCGGCACGCGCATGGGAAACCAGGCTGTTACACACGCCCAGCACACGCTTGGCTAACGGCCCGAATCAGCCAGATACTGGGATGAAGGAGTAACGACAGCTCCGCGTCGCTGAAGATTTTCTCACACGAAATTCGTCTCCAAGCTGCAGCCTCACTCAAGGCCTTTGTTTTTAACTACTGTGGAACCTTCCACTCTCCGCTCCCTCTTGTGAGGCGGTAGCACAACCGCCACGACTCGGCAGAGAGGGCCGCTCTCTTCTCCTGACCAAGCAACCACTGGCCAAACCCCCCTGTGCTGCAGCTACAGTGAAGCTGCTCTCATACAGCAATGTGCAAACCAATGGCCTAAGGCAGGCTGTTCCTACTCTACGATGCAGGACACAACAGACATTCAACGTGGAAGGAGTCAGTAGAACTGGAGAGAAAAGAAACTGAAATCCAAGCAGGGACCTGTGAGAAGGGGTGAATGATGAAGGCAAGACCTCGCAAGTCAGAGAAGGGAACCCACCCACCCCAAAACCCAACAGGTTGGGGACCTGTGTTCAGAAGCCTGCTGGGAAACCTGAAGAAAACCAGGACGGAGTTGAAAAGGCTGCCCAGACAAGAGTTTGAGCTGTGGATCATGGAGGGCAACCAGCCCCCAAACCTCACAACCATACTGCAGGAAGTCCACGGGCTTTTACAGGAGGACAACTTGTACGTAACGAGAGAACTGGGCACTGTAGATAAACTGTAGATAAATCTCTGTGGAGAGAACAGATGACTCGGAGATGAAGAGATGACTGCAGCTGCATTTCCTGCACCTCCGAGCAGGGCTGCATGGAGATGACTGCAGCTGCATTTCCTGCACCTCCGAGCAGGGCTGCAGTGTAGCTGAGGATGCTCTAACCTGAATGCTAAACAAAGGGGGCGGACACACAAATAGTTCATCCAGCTTGAAACACCACCAGAACGCGTGAAACAGACAGGACCCAAGCACCCCCTTACAGTGCAGGGGACACGCAGTCACCTTTCACACGTTCATTTAAAACTAGCAGCGCGACAGTCCAACTGCCCAGCTGAACACAGCTGCGAGCACTAGGATCAGCACACCTTCCCACCTGAGAATCTGAACTTCCATTCACAGTTACCACCAGTGCCAGTCTGTGTCACAGAACCACAGCACGTTAGGGACTGGCAGGGACCTGGAAAGATCATCCAGTCCAACCCCCTGTCACAGCAGGATCCCCTAGATCCAGTCATTAGGGATTGGAAGGGACCTCCAAAGATCATCCAGTCCAGTCCCCCTGCCACAGCAGGATCCCCCTGACCAAGTCGCACAGGAACAGATCCAAGTGGGTTTTAAGTGTCTCCAGAGAAGGAGATTTCTTTGAGCAACTCTTCCTAAAGTTATTATCGCAGATGGTTCTCAATTCATCCCCAGGTCGTTACGGAGTTAAAACATTCCAGTTGCAGCAGCCTAGCAAACCTAAGTCTCCAAAGAAAGGATGCACCCACAGGCAGGGGCCCCAACAGAACTCTGCGATGTCGCAAGATGATGGCGAGAAAGCAAAGCATCACCTTCCAAAAGAAAACGTCACTAACTGTTACGTTTTTTAAATGGACGAGAGAGCTGAATCTTTAGAAAAGTCACTGATTTTAAATGTCAGACTTCACCTGGGACTGAATTTACAGTCAAATCTTCCCACATCTTACATCCACTGCTGAGTGCTGATCATTTTTAAACGGTCACAATATTCCAGGAAGTCCTTTTGACCAGGGCTTTGAAAGAACATTCCACCCCAAACACTCAGGAGCAGGACTGGATTAACAGCACTAATTTACATTACCTGAAGTTCTTCTCTCTCTTTTAATCCCACTGCTATTCCAACACTGCTCTCTAGCACTAGTTCCTCCAGTTCTTCTAAGAAGCCATTGCCTCTCTCTGAGCAATTACAAAGCTCGAATTAGGGGAGGGTTTTTCGCTTCTCCCTGCACAAGGGTCACGAGGGGAGTGGAACCCAGTACGAGAACCCATCATTTCACTGCAGGTAACCCACGTAACGCTGGGTTTGAAAACAACGGGCCACCCCAACGCACAGACGCGCGCAGCCCTGCCACCGCGAAGCGATGAATCCCAGGTCCCCAGCACGCCGAGGCCCGCTATCATTTAAATATTGTAAGCGTTCACAATGTGAGCACAGATGGGCAACTTCCCCCCTCACATTACTCAAAACATATTTCAAGATAAAGCTCAAAATCCCTGAATTTTTTAAACCTAATTGTGACTCTGTTTCTTAGGATTCACACCCCAAGGCCAAAGCTTTCCTGCCACCAGTCCTTCAAATCTGATTTGGACATTACACGGGAGGAGGCTCCAAGCCTCCCTGAGGTCTCGCTCCTTTTACAACACACGCAAAACCAGTAGATAATGGGCCTGTGCTGAATTTGCGGCTCTGCACAGCTCCTCCTGGGACACAGGCCTAGCAGATGTGATAAAAACTGTGGCAGGGAAGGAGCTCCGGTTTTCGCCCTAATGACAACTTCAACCTCTCAACTAATAGAACAAAAGAACAGGAATGAACATTACTGTTACTCCAGGAGAAGATGGAATCGGTCTGGAAGGAAAGCTGAGCTAAATATTTCAGCAGGTTTTCAAAGAGATCTCCTCAGTAAATGGATTTAAAAACCCACCCATAAAATAAAGGTTTCCTTTCATTCTCAGGCAAACGGGTTTTAGCTGAATTCCCCAAAAAATTCTACAGCTACTGCTGCAGAAAGAATTGTTCCAGTCCTGAATCACAGAGAATTAACAGGAATTGAAAACATAAACCAGGTGCAATTATGTGTGAGGGCTCCGAGCAACTGATGACTGAGAGTCAATCCTGGGAAGCTACGACGGCGATTGAATTCATGCACTTTAAACACCTATTGATTCAAAATTGGGAACGTTTTCCCTTCCCCGTTCAGGAGAAATGAGGGGGGAGCCGTTAGCTGTGCAGAGACAATTCCCCGTTCAGGAGAAATGAGGGGGGAACTACTAGCTGTGCAGAGAGAACCCCGTCGCGTAAGTGCCCGGCACAGGTGCGCCGCAGAAACCCACAGCCTTCGCTCCATCCTGGGGTCCCTGTCAGTTACACACGGTAACGCCGGCTCAGGGTGCCGGGCCCTTTAGAAGGGTCTCGAGCGCTCTATTCAGCTCCACCACGTACCCACTCAATCAGCAATCATTGTTCTCCCAGGCAGGACTTTGTTGTCAAGACAAGCAGCGAGACCTTAAAAAAATTTCAGAACTGGCCTAAGAAAAAAGTGATCTTTGTCAAACAAGGACAAATTTATGCAAATCTTTTATAAACATTCACAAACATTTATTTAGCTTTTGAAATGTTGGCCTCATTTGAGAGCATGAAAATGAGGGGGAAGTAGGAAGATGCAAAGGACAGCTTAGAGGCTGGCACACTGCATAAATATTCAGGAGGAAGATTATAGGATTCATGTTAGGCTGTCTTAGGTTTCTCCAAAGTCCACATAGAATAGCGAGGAACAAAACTAACGAGAAGTAGAGCAGATGTCAGACAATGCAGCAGCCCTCTTTTCCACACTCGCCTGGCTATACCGCGATGCTTTCATTTTTCCTTTCAATATGGTTGGGTCATTCAAGGATTCTCCTATAGACTCTGTATTGTGGCTGCAGAGCTATAAGCTGGACCTCTGTCAGCCTTCCAAAAGTTCCCAATGAAAAGGCATTATGCAAATTCTACCTCTCTGCCTCTCTTTCAGGAAAAAAAGCCTCCAGTATGCAGTCATTGGAGTATTGGAAGTCCCAGCCTTCATTTCTGTATGGTTGTGTTTGCCTTAGGGCCATGCTGCTTGTTTTGACAGTGGATCCCCCTAGATAGTTGGGATTAGTCGAGCTTGTTTAGATAAACTTGAAATCAAGGCCTTCTCTAGGTAGACAGCTAGATGTAGCTACCGAGTTTCCAGCTGCCTTCTGCTTTCATCCCAAAACAACTGCAGATTCACAGCAGAGATCACAGCCACAGGCTATGTCACACACATAAGTACAAAATTAAAGGCTGCTAAAAGAAGCCCTTGTAAGCCTTAGTGCTAAAATAAGGAACCTGTACTCTGTAGTTTAAACAAATTATTCAAGAAGCACCAATAAAGGTCTGCAAGGGAGAGTTCACAAGGCACCTCCACGAAAGACAAACCCTGGTCACCAAACGGGCACGATCCCGCTTCGCTAATCACTTCTGCGCCCGCCACCGGCCAGCGTCCTCCAAAACACCTGCAAGCAAACACTCCGGGGCCGGCTCGAATCGCTGAATCGCACCACAACAGGGACTGAAAGGACCTCCAACACGGTTCTACGTGCACGTGCTTATCAGGTACAAACCTCACGACCACAGGAGACTGCTGAGGTGGGACTGTTCCCATTCCCAGACTGGGCCAGGCTTGACCTTCACTGCCATCAGATCATGCAAACCAGGGGAGTTCATAAAACCCACCCGGCCGTGTTCCTGTGCGACTGGATCTAGGGGATCCCCCCGTGGCAGGGGGGTTGGACTGGATGGTCTTTTGAGGTCCCTCCCAACCCCTAATGTTCCATGATTCACACAAATCCTGAAAGGCACGGGCCAGAGCTCCCCACCGAAAATCCTTGCCACGCAGCTACGCGACCCTTCGTAAGTCTGAGTGAGAGTTCAGGGTGGCAAGAGAACCCCCAGGTTTGTCTGCGAGGGACTGACGTCTCTTCCCGCTGTGGTTTTTTCACATCCACTTCTGCAGCACCCAGGCACAACAGACGGGAAAGAAACCAAAGGACAAAGTGAGCACTAGGATGTTATAAATAAACAACAGGGGGAAAACAAACAAACGGAGCAAACGGAAAGAACTTAGTTCAATGAAGAGTAAACAGCGTTAGAAAAACAACGAGCCCTGTCCTTCGCCCAAGACAAAGGATGTGAAAACACTCGCAGTGCTGAAAAGGGTTTAGTGGCCACAGCAGAATTCTGTGGGTAGGAAGGACAGGTAAGAGTTTGCCACCAATAACCTTGCACAAAGAGGGACTGCAGTCCACGTCACAGGAATTCTGTCACCTCCCACTGTGAAATTCAGTCATTTCCACACAAATGGGAGAAGGAAGCTCTTCCCAGTGAGGGTGACAGAGCACTGCGAGGGGCTGACATGGGGGCTGACATGGGGGCTGTGGAGTCTCCTTCACTGGAGACATTTCAAACCCTCCTGGACACGTTCCTGTGCGACTGGATCTAGGGATCCTCCTGTGTCAGGGGGATGGCACCAGATGATCTTTTGAGGTCCCTTCCAACCCCAAACGTTCTGTGATCCTGTGAGATAAGCTACAGACTGCGAATCTGAACCACCACCTGAGAAAGAACTCTTCAGAGTCGGTGAGAAAAGGCTTGATCGTGCTACCGCGCTTCAAGGGAAATGGGAGAACACCTTTAAAACTGGTCCCTTGAAATGAATTCCAACTGCTAAGACAAACAGCTGCACCTGGAAAGTGGGAGAGCTCATGGATTTGCCATCTCACAGGAGTTCTCTCACTGCTACGGGCAAGATCCTCCTTACTGCTGGAGAGAAGGACACGTCGCTGTGGAAGAGCTCCAGTCAGGTCCCTCCTAAGTTGCTTAGCTCCGTATCGCAGGTATCACCTAGCTGCTGCAGCTGAGGAAGATAAATCTGAACTATCCCAAAGGGGGCAACAGCTCACCAATTTTCAAAATTCCAGAGTAGCTGCTTCTCAGCCTCGGCTCCCACCACACCTGTCTGAGAATTCTCTTCAGAGAAGGAGGGAGAAACTGATGCTCTGTGATGAGGACACTAGTGCCCCCAGGGAAAGAAGAACTTTTCTAACATCCAACTTTGCAGAGATGAGGCTGAGTGCATGATCACCTCAGACAACTGAAGGTTACCAGAGGACACAGCTCTTCAATTTTACCGGTGTTCTCACAGTGCTTAGATTTCCAGACGCGAGGAAACACTAGAGAGAGCACTGACCAAAAACCTCACAGCCATCAACACACTCCTTAGCTGTGGGAAGAGGCTTTTCCTTGAAGAAAAGGCAGCTGATGCACACAAAGATGACTGGACTCACACTCTTAGTTTTCCAAGCACAAAGCTAAGACCTTCAGACTTCCCCGGTTAGCACCGAATAATTCACAACATATCACCACAGCACACTACCTGAAGAAGTTCTTTCCATCCACCCGGCCCACCCCCAAACTCCACAAAGTCCCTTTGCTGTCAAGACTGAGTCATGGAAATCTCCTGCCACCTCAGACATCCAGGCAAAACAAAAGGAACCTTGATGACACCACTTACCTGCCAAAACTTATTTCAATCATATTTCCAACTAAGTCCTACGGTCGGCAAAGGACATTCTCCGTGAGCTCCTGTACGGGCAAGCATCAGCACAGCCACTCGCAGCAAGAAGGCTGTTACCTGCACTGGGAAGGCTGCTTCAACAGCTGGGACTCTTTAGCTTAGAGAGAAGGAGACTGAGGGGTGACCCCACTCATGTTGAGAAATGTGTGAAGGGCAGGTGTCAGGAGGATGGAGCCAGGGTCATCTAATGGTAGGACAAGGGGCAGTGGGTGTGAGCTGGGAAAGAGGAGGTTCCATACCAATATGGGAAGGACCTTCTTCCCAGTGAGGGTGCCAGAGCCCTGGCAGGGGCTGCCCAGGGGGGTTGTGGAGTCTCCTTCTCTGGAGATGTTTCAAACCCACCTGGCTGTGCTCCTGTGTGACTGGATCTAGTGGATCCTGCCATAGCAGGGGGTTGGACCGGATGACCTTTTGAGGTCCCTTCCAATCCCTACTGTTCTGTGATCCTGTGATCTACCCACCGCATCCTTAGGGCCTCAACCTCTTTGTACTGTTCAACAAAACAAAGATCTCTCCTATAAATTACAGGGCATAAACAAGGCTTTTGAAATAGTTTATCAATTGATCCACGGCCCCAGCGCAGACCCAAGTGGTTCAGGAGATGCACGCAGGAAAACGTCCTGAACTTCACAAAGCGAAGCAGAGCACCTCTGCACAAGTGTCTCCTGTTTTCAAGATACCCATCTGTACTCGAAGCGAATATTTCACAGTTCTATCAATGCATTTAAACATCAGTGATGATGATTACTCACTTCAGCGCTGATCCTACAACCTTTCCTCACAGAAGCAGTCCCACCGGGTTTTACTATGACTACCTCAACGCATGAGGGTTGGCAGGACAGGGTTTAAATTATTCATCTGCTCGCAGATTTTTGAGGCCAGAAGGGACTATTATGATCATCTGGTCTGACCTCGTGTGTAACAAAGGCCATACGATCGTATCCAGCAATATCTGCACTCGGCTGAATCGTTTGTGCTGAAGTCACGGTGTGCTCATTGAGCTTCCAACGCTGACTCAAATTGTACACGAAGAGCACTGAAATTGTTTAGAAAGTGACTTGAACTACACCTTCTCACACCTGAACCCAGTCACTCCCCTACTTCTGCTCACAGTTAGTTTCTAACTGCCGGACACCGACGTTTGCTATGACTTTGACGCACAGGCTCCAGAGTCCAACACCAGCTCAGGAGCTCCCAGGCCAGATCCAAGTGGCTCCCAGGCTCCTTCCAAAGATTAACTGGTAGCTGATCTTTTATTTCCTGCACTTGTGTCACTCCTGCACTGCCTGATGGTTGCTGAAATACAACAAACAGGGAAACATAATCCAAATAAACAAAGACAGAGTTCTGAGGGTTTCCTCACTCAGACTCCAGGACCGACTGCTTTCAGGGACCTTGCAGAGCGACTGACTCTGCTCGGCGCAAATCCACTGCAGGGCCTCCTGCAGCCAGGCACCAAGTTGCAGTAAAATAAACACACACAATAACGGAAACCTGGAATGCCCTGCTGCTCGGCGCAGCCCCGTGCCGATCCGATGGATTACTCAAACCAGCTGCTCTAGCAGGCTGTGAAACACAGGCTCTGGCTAAATTCTCTCACCACAGAAACACCGAACTACTGTCTTCCTCAGATCACTAACTGCAACCCTAAAATGGCAGAACAGACGATGTCCAAGGCTCTAGGAAGCTGCAAACCATCTTTGCCAGGTACTTCTGAAGGTCTGCAGTTCTACCTAGCGTGCTAGGAATACCTGGAACATCTAGATGCTAGGAATGAGGACAGTGTGTCCCTGCTTCATACACAGAGCCACTCGATTTGAAGAGGTTCTGCCTTTTCCACACTGATGAAACGATGGTAGAGAAGCAGGTAAAAGGCACAAGCAGAGGTACGTAAGGAAATCTGACCTCTCACTTGGCCTAAAGGCAACGGAAATACAACCTGTAACAGAATCCCAGAACATCAGCGGTTGGAAGGGGCCTCGAGAGACCATCCAGTCCAACCCCCCTGCCACAGCAGGATCCCCTAGACCCAGTCACACAGGAACATGCCCAGGTAGGTTACACGCACTCCCCTTCTCACATCATCTAGAAAAATCCTCGGCAAGTATTCTACTCTATCGCCAAGGCCCTCGGGTTGGCCCTGTCCATCTCTTAGGACTTGAACCGAAGAGCCCAGCTTTGTCCTCACAGGGCAGTGCATCCAGCTGCACCATCAGCACAGAAGGCCCAAGGTGACCTCCTCGCAGGTTACACAAACTGTTTGCCCTCCCCACACAAAGGTTTCCATTCACACTGCTGTTTTCCTGCTCCCTAGTCCGTAGGGGTCACCGTACAAGGAAAATGTTCATGACTACCCTACACCGAGTTCTACTAGGCTTTCCCTTGACAAGACACTCTGTGTGAATCCAGTGTGACAGCTCCATCCAAAGCCAGGGTTGCCTCTGAAGCATTCCACACTATCAAATACTTCATATATTTACCTTGGTTTCACTGCTAAGTGGCTTTCAGAGCCCTGCAACTGCTTCTCTGGGTTCTCTGAACGACTAATTACTCAGCGTTTCCAAAGTGCTGTTCCTACGGGCTTTCCCGTGCCGTGTCTGCAACCTGCACGGCTAAGCCCTCAGACTACAACTCCGCAGTATCACGTCGGATTACAATCATCCCGGTGCAAGCAACTAAGCCCTGCTAGTGCACAACGATTTGGCACGACAGGGGGGTTCATGCTCCATTTATGGGCAGCCCTGTGTAAATGCTCTCCAACCGCACACCTCTCGCGGCGACACAAAGAAACGGTGGGGCTTGGTTTTCCCCGCGTGCGACGTTTTCTACGGCGCTCGTTGACTTCGTACGAGCAAGACCATTAGTCTCTATATAAAGAGTGCCATAAAAGTTTTATAGTTTCTATAAATGCATAAAGATTGCTGGTTTCATTGAGCACTCCCTTCGACGGCAGCGCGAAGGAAAACTGCCAGCAGATCTGCATAAGCAGCAGCTTGCGAGCAGGCACACCTCGGTCGCTCGGCAGCGGTGAAGGGACGCGCACAACAGCGCTCCTCGCTAGAGGCGAACCCTCACACCCCAACGGCACCTACCACCGCTCACACGCTTCCTTCCCTTCCAGAGGAGCGATGAAGATTAAACCAGTCAGGAGCCAAACGATGCTCCATTCAAAAGAGCCATTTCAGCGCTGCGGTGCGTCTCACGGAACTGTGCCGCTCCTGCCACACCCTCACTCGCTGCTGCTCGTAGGCAGCTGTACAGCAGCTCTGTGCTGAGATTCTCTGACAGCAGTTCATGGCTCTGCAACAAGCTTCCTCCTATTAAAATTACACCAGGTGTCCCAGGGTAGTGTTGGCCTAACTCTTCAAAACAGCAGACAGCCAAAACGAACACGGTGGTGACGGGGCCGTGGCAGGGGCTGCCCAGGGATGTTGTGGAGTCTCCTCCTCTGGAGACGTCTCAAACCCGCCTGGCCATGGTCCTGTGGATCTAGGGGATCCTGCTGTGGCAGGGGGATTGGACTGGATGATCTTTTGAGATCCCTAATGTCCTGTGACTCTGTGATGAGGGTAAAGCGACCGGCCGTGGGTTGGTATTTTATAACACTCCAACAGCACAGGATTCCACCTACAAGAGAGTCAACTTCCTTACCAGAGCTTCATCAGGAACCCAGACCAGGCAATGTAGCCACACACAAGTGCTCTTCTCAAAGAATCATAAGGGATTGGAAGGGACCTCAAAGATCATCTAGTCCAACCCCCTGCCACAGCAGGATGGCCTAGACCAAGTCAAGCGCTAGAGCACTGACTTGTTCCAAAGGACCCTTCTACCCACAGCCACTGTCTTTTACCAAGAATAACTAAGAGCTCTCAGCTGCTGTGACTCTAAGGCCACTGATAAAATCTGCTCCTTATACACCTACTGGATTTCAGGTTAGGCCCAGCCAAACGTCCAGCAGGACACATTTTATTCCTGAAGGTGACTACAATCCACCCCAACAAGTTAAAACACTCTAATACTTAGCAAAAAATTGGGAAAAAAAACCCTGGGGATTACTTCAGCCCCCTCCTGCCATTCAAAGAAGCCCCTCGTTTTAACCGTTTCGAGTGGCCTGGAGCGATCATTAGCATCTCCTTCCCCGAGCCGGGCTCCGAAGATACCTTGTCGGTGCCGTTCCCTATAAAATACTCCCTTACACCGTTATTTAACAGATTTAAAGCGTAGATGTCATTGTGGTCTGAACGTGTCAAAGACAACTCGAGGGCAAAGAATCAGGGCACGCGGAATTCACTTTGTCAGTAATTACAATCAGGATTCCTGCGATGTGGCTAGTCTGCTCATTACTTCCCCACGCTGTATCAAGCCCCTTATTTACATTTCAGATTACATTTTTCATGAAACACTAACATCTATCAGAGCGGAGAGGACTGAAATAATGAGGGAGAAATATTTTAATACAACGTGTTGGGGCTGCATTACTTCCGTGTCAGAAAGAAAGGTTTCTTCTGTAGCGCTGGATCATTTATTCTGGCTCCAAATGAGAAGCCAAAGATGAAACTGATGAACTTTTACTGCCCATTTGTCTTTAGCAGACAATTAAGACAGAAGATCAAAATGGATTATCATACCACGCAGACAACTGGCCCAACAGTAATACATCTCCGGGACCACAGATTTGTAACTCTCTTTTATCCCTCCCCTTTCTTCTTACTCCTTTTTCCTCTCTAAAGGCAATGCTAGCTTTGTGGCTCAAGGGGAGCCAAAAGGCTGGTCATCATTATTCAGTCACAGATGTCAATCTAACCTCCCTTTTTTCTCAGTTTCTAAAGCAGTGAGGCACAATAATTTGTGACAGATTCTTTTACTGTAAGGTACAAAGAACACACAGAATAAAACATCTAGCAGCAGCGAGGGTCTCTGATCAGATGTGCTGGTACATGGGAAATACAGTGTATGTAAAAACAAGCACCCAGAGTTTAGATTAATAAAAAAAAAACTCGCTGGGCTCCCCCCCCTTTTTTTTCTTCTCCCTAACAAGTGCTTTACCTTGTGTTGATTTAACTCAAATATTCCTTCCGGATTAAATCATAAATGTTTGATTGCCAGAAACAATTTTTGCCAGCGTGCAGATCGCAGCTCTCCTTTGCACCGCGAGCACACGCACAACCAGGAGGGCTTCGCCGCGTCTGGTGGCGGTGACTGAGCACTTCAGCTCCTTTTCCTCCAAAAATCAGTAAGGCACAAGTTTTAAGAAATAAACCCACTCGGCTGATTTGCAGCCTGTGCATTTCTTAGAGCTCGAGATTAATCAGGAAACAGCAGCTCTTCCTTTCTTCATGTTTGGGGTTATTTTCCCTCCAGCTTACTTGAATATTCACAAATAAGAGATTTTTCAAATCCAAACCTGTCAATTCCGGACACGTTCTCCTCTTAACGAATGAACAGCGACTACTAACGCAGAAAACACTCTGTGCATCAAGAGAAAATGGGGTTTGAATCTATCCAGATTGATAAGTTGGGCCTCCTTTCCTTTGCTCTCCCTGTAAGTTTTTATGTGCAAACTGTGATGATTTCAAAATCCATCCCATCCCCACAAAGACGCAAACGCACGACTGTGTGTTTGGTGGGGTCTGACATCAGAGACTGCAAATTCTGACTGCAACTGGGTGAACATCTTAAGAATTATATATGAGCCTGTGGCTCCTCTGAGTTTGACTCAGTCTTGCATATTCATAGCAGCATTATCCAAGTCTAATCAGCTGCAGCAGAAGGAGGAGGGCTGCTAGGAGTTCTGTGAAGCCATCGTTCTGTCCAAGACTCTCCTGACATACCCTGGTTGTGGACACGACTGACCGCAGCAGCGCTGAGGACCACTAGGTCACAGAACATTAGGGATTGGAGGGGACCTCCAGAGATCATCCAGTCCAATCCCCCCGCCACAGTAGGTTCACGTGTGGCTAACTAACGCGCTGAGGAGCGGTCAGTCTGTCCTGCAGATACAAACTGAGGGAATCTACTTATTCACAGACTGCAGGGGAAATAAGCATCTAGTCCCTAGAAAAGTTTAGTCCCGTCCAGTGCTTCACGTGTAAAGGAAGACCTGATCATAAACCAGAGGGAGAAGCAGGCAGGTAGTTGAACAGCTGCTCTGAAGAGAGAAGAAAACAAGAAGTAATCGCTATTAGTGCTACGAGAGCACCCAGAGGCCCTGGTGAAGTGGCCATGGCCCAGAGCGACGGCAGCCGACGAGGAAAACGCTCCTCGCAGGCCCGAGGAGCCCTCCCCTCTGACAATTTGTTAACGCTTTACTCTGAATGCCGTAAATTTCATATTGCATGAAAACGTAATTGGGGGGAAAGGACCTGAAGTAAAACAGCTCCGACCCCGGCTCCGCATCAGAGGCTCGCCGAGGCAGAGTTTATTGTTGTATTAAAGAGTTACAGATCGCCATAACTTCGGCACTTCCCAGAACCAGAGGTGCCAGCCTGCGCTCCCAGCCCAGCGGCAGCAGCTCCCCAGCGCTGACAAACAATACCAGCGCCTCAACTCCAGTAGTACTCACACACAGCACAGCACAGTAATAATCCCTTCTGCCTAACCCCTGACCCCTGCCCCAATCCACTTCTAATGAGACACAGTGAAATACAAGGGAACTCGGAGCTCTTAATTTCAGAGTCAGCTAGAGATGCTGTGAAAAAAGCGCCAGATTCCCTCCGTGCGGAAGCTAAGGGACAGCTACCTGGGCGCCCCGC
This sequence comes from Rhinopomastus cyanomelas, assembly GCA_013400115.1. Classification (NCBI taxonomy): domain Eukaryota; kingdom Metazoa; phylum Chordata; class Aves; order Bucerotiformes; family Rhinopomastidae; genus Rhinopomastus; species Rhinopomastus cyanomelas. The sequence continues at coordinate 336,582 of VXBP01008118.1, forward strand.
CTGCTCACGCTGCCGGGGCTGAGAGCATCTTTGTGGAAGGGAACAGAGACTGCGGGATCAGGCGAGAAGGCAAAGCGTGTCCTGGAGGGCCAGGTGCCCAGTTAAAGCTGGCCATAAACCCCTCGGACAATGAGGCGAGGGCTGCCAAAGGAACCGTGGGCTGGGGCACCCAAAGGCATCAAGTGAAATTTATTAATCAATTCTCCCTCCCGCTCTCGCGTTCACGTGCAAAATCCAGGTCGTAAAAACAACCTTACGAGGCCCCCAAACTCTTCCATTTTCTGCTTTAAATGTGAGAGTGTTTTTATCCTTTGGCTCCTAATTACAGCTGCCTTTTCTTTCTAAGAATGCATTTATCTCCCTCAGTAAAAAGAGCAGCAATAATATGTTGAACAACCCTGAAATAAATTTTGTCATGTAAAAAATTAATTACGCATTCCAAACCTGGTCATTGTAGCCCTCTGGGAATTGCCTCCGCACCTCAGGATCTGTAAATAATTGACAGATAATATTAATTGGCTTTGGATTAGTGAGCAAGCAGAGAATCACACATTAATATTTGATCAGAAGATGATAGCAACCCTGGCAGGGGATCCAAGGAGGGCAGCTGAGGCTGCTGTGTTGATAAGAGCAGGGAAGGACTTTTCAAGGCTCTCCCTTCACCCTCCTCCAGAAAGACAAAAACCGTCTCCAAAACCCACACACAAACCACACGAAGCCAAGGATGCCTGTGTGTACAAACACACACAAACACATATTCAGATATAAATCATTTCATGAGGGGTGTCCTGGTGCTGCACTGCACCTCGGCCTGCTCCCTTGGGCAGTTTGTGCCAACCAGGTTTGCCACCAGAAGATGGCTGGTTACCAGATGCTCTTAGATTTGGGGTTTACGCAGTAACTAGCTTTGCCAGCTACAGACACAGTGGTGATTAAGCTCCACAAAGAGTTTTCAGCGGTAGCAGATCACAAATCTCCTAAAACTCCTCTGTATTAGTGCTAAGAAACGCTCCCTGGAAAACAGGCGTATTTATCCCGAATTTGAAAGGGATCATTAACAGAGCCCTGGACCCTCTGTCCTCAGGAAAACAAATGCTAAATGCTTCGGATTAGCAAGCGCTGGAGACTGAGGCATCGTCCTTACTCCTCCGGCTGTCAGAATAAATAACGTGGAAGTATTCCCCGAGAAGTTATCTCAAATTTAATTGGAGATGCTCATAAAGCAACAATACCGGGATTGTAATTATTTATACGACAACCCATTAAAACCAAACTCTTCAAAGCCGTTCCTCTTTCAAAGGAAAGCAGGGAGAACGCCAGCTCCCACAACACAAAGCAGGTTTCAATGGCAGAACCCCCAAAACCAGACCAGGAGTTCAGAATCAAGGGTAGCACACGGTCAAATCAGCCGGGATCCGGCGCCGCCTCTACCCTTTGTGCAGTCAGACGGGCTGGTCGTGTGACAGGCACTCGGCGCGCTCGATGCCCTGCTGCCACAAACTCTCATCACGCCGTGGGAGTGACGTGGCGCGCACGATCGCTGCTGAATTGCCGCCATCCTCACTGCAGCCGAGGTGTCAGGGGAAGAGAGACGCTTTCACGACCACGTACCACGCTGTTATCTCAGAGCGGTCCCAGCTCAGGTTTGTCAGCGGCAAAGTTGCCTAAAGTAATAGATGGGTTGGTTGGGGGTTCAGCCGTTGGCAGGCGCACATTTGTCGTTACACCAGCAACACCGCAGGCCCGGGCGCTCGCTCCCCAGCCTAACGCTGCAGCAGACAGACAGTCAGATGCTCTGCCCTAGCATGTCACCACCACACACACCACAGCGCACACGCAATACATCCAGTGAGCAAACCGTCCCACACAGGACAATAAACACCCACAGAACAAACGTTTAGTACTCAGGACAGCCAGGGTCACCGCTGGAAGGACAATGACGAGGCACCACGTAACCACAACATCCAAATCGCTCTGACCAGGGGAGAACAATCACACGGACAGAGCAACACGGGAGGGCAGCTCAGCCAAGCGTCGTGGATTCGGCAGCATCACAGCACAATATGCTTCAGCACTCGTACGAAACACTTGGTAAAAACACAAGCACGACTGTCAGCCCTGCCAGTAAAACCAAAGTAACTCCAGACTTCAAACACTTGTACTAGCAGTAATTTGTTCTGCACACCGAGCGCCAGCAGAATCCGATGCAGCTCCACTGCACCTCCAGACAGCTCGCAACTCAAAACGTCGTGAGCGCGGGCGTTCAGGTACTTCGCAGGCTCCTCACGAAACGACGCGCCAGTACGTCCCGTTTTAATACTGCCGGTGTAGAGCAAACACGTGCAGGATCCCTTTTGTCAGGCTCAGGAGCGTGGGATCTGTTTGCTGACATCAGGAACAAGGGAAGAGAGACTGAAGGCCCACCCAGCCTCTCACAGAAGCGGAGAGCAGAGCTTGAAGGTTTCCGGTGCACCCTCATCTCTGAAGTTCTAAAGCAGTAAGAGCTCAGCGGAGGTCAGCAAGAGGAGACATTGCAAAACCATGAACAAAGTGGAAGTGAACAACACAAGGAGTCACACGAATTATGGAGCTGCTTCTCAAAACAATGCCCAAGCAGGAACTCGAGTTGTGCTGCAGGCTCAAGCTCTGTGTTGGTGGGAACTTCACACCTCTTGACAGCCTTCCATTAGGTCTGGTTCTGTAGCTCCCGCTCACGGAAGACGACAAGATCTGCACAGCTTCTGCTCAAAGCAAGTGCTGACAAACTTCTCTGGAAAAGACTTGCGTTTAGTGTCCATTGTAGCTGAAACTGAGCCGCACAAACCAGCGTCGAGGTGTGAAGCACAGAGTGGACAAGCTACACCAGCCCAAACTAAAGCCAAAACACACCAGTTCCTCTCTGCCATCTCCCGTCCTTGTACAGCCAGGGCCCCAGTGCAGGGACACACAGACACAGCACAAATCTAAATTAAAGCTGTTGGCACCAAGAAAAGCCAAGGCAAAGGTCAATTTTAACCTCAGTGTTTACAGGCAGGTTTAAGAAGCTTCCAAAGCAATGGCAGGTTCCCCACGATTCACAAGCACATGTTGCACGAGCTCTCTTCCCAGGTCCACACAAAGCAGCTGCTGCCCATGAAATCTAGGCTGGTCACAGACCTGGAGATTCACTAGCCCTCAGGACCCGGTTCTAGGGAGGAGCAGTTAGGACAAGCACAGAGGAAGCGGCTCTCGCCGTCAATTGTGAGGCATTCCCCTTTGCAGCTCTGTTCAGAGGAGCTCTGGGGGAACTACTGACCCAACTCTCGACTGGCCAAACGTGACATTTCACCACTGAACCAACTGTTTATTTTGAGAAGGGGTGAGGCCAGGCCGTGCCCCTTCCCAGCGACAGGAGTCAAACCACTCCCGCTCCTTGCCGTGCACTCGGAGCCCATCAACACGTGGGTAACACCAAGCACCGGTGCCACACGAGGTGAACCCAGTTCTCATTTCCCCACAGCAGCAGAGGTCCGATCTCACACCTCTGAGCGTTACGTGGAGCATCACTGTGATAACTCACACCCACGCTGAAGCTACTCCTGTGCTATTTCAGTCAATAGGCTCTATTACTGCTTCTCCCCACAGAATCTTGTTCAACAAAAAGCCAAATACAGCAGAATATTGAAATTAGCTGTGACCTGTATAATCCCATTGTTCAATTTCATGGCATTTAAGGCACTACCTTCCCCTCCTCACAAGTCTAGATGTTAATCCACGCTGTACCCTGATTTAATTTTCCAGATGACAGGATGGGAACATGCTACAATGGCATATTAGTGGAACTGTGCTGCTCTTTTCCTCTCAACTTCTCTGACACCATAGAGTGCTTTCAAAGGAGCCAAGCTCAGTCACTGCTGCAAACAGCGTGCAGCTCAGACTGGGCTGTACTGGACATTGTAAAACCAGAGAAGTTCTTCAAACACTGAGAAAATGCTTCCCAGAGTCAGTCACACAACAGCAACACCTTCCATCCTGCTGCTTCTGGCCAAAGTCAGCCAGTTTGATCCACGCTGGCAACAAACAGTTCAGAAATATTAATCCAAAACAGAAAAACACAGGGAAAATCACGTCATTCCCCCTCCCTGGCTGCACGATTTAGCTTGTTCACCTCCATGAGGTCTTCGCAGCTCAAACACGAGAAGAAACTCCATTCAGAGCAACTTCAGTTTCGACACCCTCCACACTTAGCAGCACCCATGCAGCACAACCGGGAAGTCACGCAGACTTCCCCCCAAACCTCTGCAAACTGCAGGACATCCTGGATCCAGTGCAGCCAAACCCTTCTGCTTGCCCCTGCACTGCTGCAGCCTTTGCATGCTGCTGGGTACCACCTCGGAGAGGGGCAAGAAGGGGAGGAGGGAGAAGGAGGGGTGGGGAGGGAAGAGGAAAAATCTACTCACACAAGACAGGCGGGAAACCTCCGCACAAGATCTGGCAGAAAATACATACGGAATAAACAATATTGCTTGGTGGCTGTGAAGCTCTAAGGCTTCAGCCTTGTTAACATACGGGGAGTGTTAACGCTCCACAAGTGTCCGAGGCAGAGAACAACCAAGACGTGAACCACGGTTCTGTAAGAGCGCCTCACAAACCAGGAAACGAAACACAGATCCCCCAAGACACAGCTGAGATCACCCCAAAACCCCGCTGCTCGCCTCGCAGCCCACACCGCAAACAAACGGTCTGCACCTTGGCGACTAACTGGGCGTGCGTGGACACCGACCCATCGCTCTCAGCTACCGCGGGTTTCCCCAACGATGCACAACCGCCGGCTGAGGGAATCGGCCAGTCCTGGATCCATCAGCTGCTGTTCACACGAGTCCATTAACGCCACAAAAAACAGACTTGCAAGTTGGCCTCTCTCTCTCTCTCTCCTAAGAGAAGCAGCGTTTGGAATTGTGCCCCACAAGTGCCAAAGCCCTCGCTGGTAACATGAAAATGCTTTTCATAACACTTTAATCTAGAAACAGAAGAGAAGGTTTGCGACTCACACACAAAATGCTGTTCAGAGTTCAGTAAAAGGATCCAAAAGCGGGAAAGACTGAGAGCAAAGGCAGCATAAAATATACATCATAGGGAATGGGAAGGAAGAGAGAAAACCAGAACAGATTAAGCAAATCACTCGGATTTCCATGATTGTTTTCATATGATTAACACTTCAAGAGCCAGAGGGGCAGTGAGGAGCAGAACTTCCCCAGGTGCTGCTCAGCAATTTACTGCTTTAAAAGAAATCCTCCCAACACGGCGCAGGGTAAGGTGCATTTGCACTCAAGGCTATACACAGCTCTCCGGAATAGCGAAAGATGGAGAGCTAAGGGCCCTAACACTACAGGAACCAGGAGAAGTTACCAAAGCTGCCCTTCACTCAGTCTGCTGGAGGTGGCTGTGTTCCCAACTGACCCCCCCATCACTGTTCCCACACATGCAGAGGTCCATCACCAGCTTTCTGACCCAAAACCTCAAGTATGAGACTTTCACTGCTCCTAGCATCCAAACGAACTTCCCATCTAAACACGTTCTTGGTCAAATTATCACAGAACCACACAGAACACTAGGGATTGGGAGGGACCTCCGAAAGATCATCCAGTCCAATCCCCTGGCCACAGTAAGATCCCCTAGATCCAGTCGCACAGGAACATGGCCAGGTGGGTTTGAAACAGCTCCAGAGAAGGAGACTCCACAACCCCCCTGGGCAGCCCCTGCCAGGGCTCTGGCACCCTCATCGAGAAGAGGTTCCTTCTCAGATTGATGTGGAACCTCACACATCCAGCTCACACCTAGTGCCCCATGTCCTATCATTAGATGCCCATGAGCAGAGCCTGGCTCCATCCTCCTGACACCCGCCCTTCACATGTTTCGCAACATGAAAGAGGTCACCCCTCAGTCTCCATTTCTCCAAGCTACGGTCCCAGCTCCCTCAGCCTTAAACAAGTGACTGTAGCCATCCTGTTGCTAGAAAAGAACAAACTAGACACAGCAGTCACTTTGGGATAAGGACCAGAGCAACATAAGTTGCCCTTTGCAGAAAGGGGAGGCTACACTCCTTTCCTCTGGGCACCACCTCATCAGTTCCTTGGTGTCAAGTTGTCCAACTGGCCAGCTCCCCACTTACAGTTAACAGCCCCCAGACATTCCGCTACAGAACAGCAGCAGAGTTACCACTGGTGCTTCCAGTGCCCTCTGGCACAGCTACAGCTTTGAGAGAATCTGTTCTTTTGTTTCAGCACCAGCTGAAGAGCTGAAGTATGAACTGAGCTCTGTTACACATCAGACCATTTAGAGAAGTTCTTCCCAGTGAGGGTGACAGAGCCCTGGAAGGGGCTGCCCAGGGGGTTGTGGAGTCTCCTTCTCTGGAGACATTTAAAACCCACCTGGCCATGTTCCTGTGTGACTGGATCTGGGGGATCTTGCTGTGGCAGGGGGACTGGACTGGGTGATCTTTGGAGGTCCCTTCCAGTCCCTAATATTCTGTGATTCTGTGACCCTTTTGTAGGGTCATATGTTCCACCTTCCAGTGCCGTCACTCCTCTTGGATCCTCATACAGAACGACAACAAGTTTTGATTAACCTTTACCAAACCTTCTAACAGAAACTGTGAAACTTGTGCTGCAAGCACAGGGTGCTCAGTGTATGAAACACGCCTGGGGAGCTGCCTCCGCTAAATCCTTAACTGCCTTTGTTTCATCCACACCAAGGAATCGGCTTTCCAAAAGATCAGCGCAGATTCATCTCTCCCATTATCATTCCAAACTGTAGGAATAAGGAGACGTCTGAGAGCCTAAGTTTGTGATTCCCTGATGTCTTTGGTGCCCAGACAAATCTGATTTATTTCCTCACAAAGAGCAGAACACCCTCCGTCCAGAGAGTTTTGAGTTTTCAAGGTGAAGGTGCTGATATGGCTAAAGCTAGCCCAACAAGAAGGGGGTGCAGGATAGGGCTGAAGGTAAAATAAGCGACCAAAAGCAAAAGCCAAGTTCTTATTTCAAGTCCTGCCTGTTACACATTTCTCCCATCTTCTTCATTTGAGGTGCTCAGGTCCTTTATGCGCAGCGGCTAATTACCCTGGTGATACCTCAAGTCCACATTAAAGCACGGTTGATGAATCTTTTGAGTTTGCTTTGCTCTGCACTTAAGGGGATATTTCTCTTCTTAACCATCTGTTCTTCAGGCAGCCCAGAAATCTAGCACTACTGGAAATCTAAAGCCGAGCTCCAGGAGCCCTGCAAGGAGCACATTTTGAATGGATTATGGTTTTAATTCTCTCTTTCCCCCCTGTAATTTTAGTCAGCAAATTACACAGCAGTTATAACTTGCCAAAAACACTCGGTTCGGTAACATCCTCCTTTAACATTCAGGAAACCCACAAGGTTTAGTCGCAGAGCTCAGCACCCAGTGTTTCGAGGCACTTTATAGGCTGCCTGTAGTAGTGATATAAAAGAGCTTAAATGTCCAAGCTGTGCAGGAGCAACTGCAGGACGTGGGACTTTTTCTTCTGTTTTAATAATTTTCCACAGTTGTTTGTGCTTAATCAGCATCTTTTTCCTCCTACCCTTCTCTCCACTGTGTACAGTTAACAGAGGGATGCTTCGAGTGCTGGGCCATGAGTGCTGAATTTGTTTCTCTCCTGCCTCTTTGTATTCATCCTCCCAGACAGCAGAGCTGCCTGGTGACAGCCCCTTCGCTCCAGCAGCAGCTGGCAAGCCCTCCCTGTCCTGAGCACATGAAAGGAGCAGTGAACTAATATTTCATGCCATGATTTCAATGTGACAATCGGCAAGTGCCGAAGCCACACAGGGCAGGAGTCACAAGAGGTTTTTTCCAAAGTCTCAGAAGCGCCAAAGGAAGAAGGGAAATAAGCAGCCCCTGGTCACACACACAGAGCAAAACCTCACCCAGAGGTCAGCGATCCCAGACACGAGTGGAGGCTGTGTAAACCTGCCAATTCAGCTTCTACTTCCAGAGCGCAAACTCAGAGACCAAAGCACCCAGCGCTGTGACACTTCTACAAGGAACAGTCACTCTCTCCAGTATTGACAAGACGTGTCTTTCCAACTGCTTTCACATCTGCTTTCCCAAGACGACTGCTCCTGCTGAAGGTTCAAGCACAGGAAGCCCAAACCCAACCTCTCTAAGCTGGTTTTTTACAGCAGAAATGAAAAACCAGCCAAATTTGATATAATTCTAGAGTTTATAGCCAACTTAATTCATACCTAATGGTGTTGAATTACTAAGAACTGTCATTCAAATAAATCTGATTTGATTTCTTTTTAGGGGAATTCACATAATGTCACATTTTCTCCTTTCCCGTGGCAGCCAGGTGATTTCTGATTCTGTTTGTTGTGTCGCAGAGAGCCAAGCACAACATTTTAGTGTCACACGCTGCCTTTTAGAATCGCTGCACTACGAGGAGCTCACGTACAACCGCTACGCGGCCACGGCAATCAGTCAACTGCATTACAAAACCTAAAGGAATTGCTAATGAAAACAAATAGTATTTTCCAGCTCACTGCGGGCTTTTCTCTGCTCGGAAACACTCGGAGTTCTACAAACATCTTCCAAAAGGCTTTATTTTCACTGTTTTTGCTTTCACTTTTAGTGATACGATGGCCATTTCCATTTGCTGACACCTCATATTTCCCAGCAATGCATCACGGATCATATTTAGAACTTGCTGCTCTAGCAAGTCTTACGGAACTCGCTAGAACAAGTTAGATGATCGTCATGGCTTTCCAAAACTCACCAGCCATAGTCACTTGGGACAGGCACTGTCGGGTAAATACAAACACTGCAGGAGCACAGTCACAGGATCACAGAGGGTCAGGAATTGGAAGGGACCTCCAAAGACCATCCAGTCCAACCCCCTGCCACAGCAGGATCCGCTAGATCCAGTCGCACAGGAACATCCACTGTTACACGGACCATCAGTTACAGGTGTAACCTGAACTGACTCAAACAGCACGGGGAACAAAAGCGCTTGAGCAGACCATAAGATCTTCAAGTGTTGTACTGAGAACAAGGGAAAAACCCAGCCCTATTCTTTGTGTAATGGCCTGAAGTGCAGAGAGTACCAGAGCACCTTCTCTGTCGCACGCGTCTCAGCGAATACTGATTTCTCAGCCTCAAGCTATGTAGCGGTATCATGTTTAAAGCTCTGACCTTACTTTCATACCTGCCATATCGAGAGGCTCAGACTGTTTCCAGTTTCAAAGTTCTCATTGCCACTGTAGCCGTAGAGAACCACCAGCTCCCAGCAACACTGCTGCGCATCGCTGATCTGCACAGGCGTCGCCTCTCGCAGGAATGCCCCTGTGCAGCAACATAAGGCTGGAGACAAGAAGCTCTGCAAATCATTTCGTGCAGTGATGGCTTCAAACCTTCTACTAGTGCACCTCTGCTGATTTCAGGATGTTTTAGTTATTCAGGTGGCACTGAAACAAAAAATAGATTCTAGGAAAGACGAAGCGACGCAGGAAACTGAAAACGGTCTGAGCTCCATTGTTTTCTGCAGGGGAGACATTAACACAGACACCTTTGGCACGTAGAGTCTATGGCACAAGAAACCTGATGGGTCAGGCTAGACAAAAGACAGCCAAACCTGGCTCCCACTGCTGGGACACACTGCAGCGAACACTAAGGCTGCGGTCGTGCTTTGTACAACACCCACAAATCAGACACTGGTCAGACTTAGCTGAGACACTGCTCAGCTAAGGCTGAGCCCTCAGCTGAACCCTTGTGAAAGCCACAAACCCGAGCGTGAAATGAGAAGCCTGTGAAAACAGGGAGAGCATTCAAGGTTCTCTCCTGCAAAGTTTTTGTGGAGTCAGACGCGTTGATGACAGCAGCCCAACTTCTTGAACAGCTTTCAAAACTTAGTGGAAGTGAGGGCAAAGAGGTCTGAACATGTAGCTAATGACCCCGAGATGAAAGCCAAAGAAAATCGCTGGGAGTTCAGCTACTCGGACAGACTTCTCTCTCCTGGAGTAAAGTTCATTAACTGGGCAGCATCGAGCACTGCAAGAGAACCGGGGGTATATTTACACTTCCTGTAGTGACCTATTTCATGCCTGCAATGCTTGTAGCTGCTATTAACAAAATTCACCGTATGCCAAGTGCTGGAACAAAAAGGAGCTCTCTGGGAAACTAAATTTAGCACATTCACAGCAGTACTATCGGCCTGAAGAACGATGGTTTTATCTGAAGAGGAGTTTGCTGCTGCTCAGTGCAGCCACACAGGGCATCTGTCACATCACTACACAAAAAGCTTCAAACATCCCTGCTATCGAAAAGGTAAAAGGTCTCAAAAGCACTGCTGAAAGCAAACGACAAGGCACCAGGAGCAGCTGAAGGGTTGATACTGCCACGACGTACCGCAGTACGCACCCGGATGCTCCCGAGATCGGCCACCGGTCTAGTTCTGAGCAGGAATACTTCACAATCACCTTACGTTTAATAGCCAGCCCTTGCTGTTTCATTCACTTCTGTTGGCTTTCCCTTCACCACAAATTCCCAGCTACACTTCCAGACTTCCTCAACCACTCTGCCAGTTCTTTTCAACCTGTCCACCCTTAGCAGCAAATTTCCTGGACACATTTTCTTTCCATCACTACTAACTCTCAAGGCCATCTGAAAGTGCAACTGGAATCCAGCTCCACTGCTTCTCTCCGGAGGTGGATCCCTGAGGTGCTGAAGTGCAGTTGGTCATCGACTCCCACGGTGCTGACGTGCAAACCTTCTGAGGAGTCATCTCCTTCTCTGGAGTCGTTCAAAACCCACCTGGATATGTTCCTGTGCAACTTGGTCTAGCTGCTCCTGCTCTGGCAGGGGGACTGAACTAGCTGGGTTCCTTCCAATCCCTCATGTTCTGTGATGACTAAGGAAACAAGGAGCTGTAACTTGCTCTGGCCAGCTGGCACCACAAACACAGGCTCCCCTATCCGCACATCACCGATTTGCAAGAACACCTAGAGTTACACAGACCAGGACTTGCTGGTCCTACAGACAGCAAGTGCTCAGAAGTGACTCCTCAGAAGAACAGAGAAAGCTGATGGAGCAAAGCACTCATTTTTCCCGTAGTGCTTGGCTGAGGCATCGCTGACAGCTAGAGCTGCACTTGGGCTGGAGCACACGATCGCATGCTTAGTGCCGCAAAGCAGCACGACAACAGCCCTGGAAAGCTCCCAGCACCAGGGCCGTAACTGCTTTTGTCACAGACAAGCACACCTTGAGGAGTGTGTACCCTCTTCTGGTTATCTCACACCAAGCCTGATGGAGCTCTCTGCCCCCCACCTGCTTTTTCCAGGCCTGAACTCACATCACCTCCGAACTCTCTTGATTAGAGTACAAAGCACCAGGCATCATTTCTAAAAACTCCCTTTCCCATTAAGCTGTCCTTTGCCTTAAGCCCATCCAGTCATCCCTTTTGGAGCACCTACGTGTGGAAAACTAAGCAGTGGTACTATCACAACACTAACACACGCCATCACCGCTCTGGAGGAGCCCCACTGCCTTTTCTAAATGGTCAAACAAGGCACCAAGTTCTCTCCAACTTTCAGACCAGCATATACGTTTAATTTTTGAACACGAAAGATTAAATTAGAAGCTGCACACACAAACACAACTCCTTTTAAAAGGGCTCAAAACACTGTATTTACATCTGCAAGTACTCACTTTATTACTACAACCTTTATAACAGAGCTTAGGTTTGCTCAAACAAAACAGGGTTCTCAGCGATGGAAGCACAAGAGAAAGCCCTGCATACAGTTCGGCTACAAAGAATTAACTGGATTAATTAGCAAGGGATTTGAGAAGCAGCTTGGAGCTAGAAAACCAAAACACTAAATTGTTTAAATACTTTGGCAATGGATCAAGGTTTCCAGGCAGCCCTATGTTCCATTCTCTCTGGGTTTTTTTTCGCTCGGTGTTTTAACACATTTAACCTGACGAGGTACTTTTTCATGAGATATGAATGACACTGTCAAAATACCAAAAAAGAAGATGTGAATTAAAAAATGCCACAAGCTGTTAGCAATTCTGCCAACATGTACGAGCCCAGGCAACATTAATTAAAAATCAATAGCTTGGGACATAAATAGCTCTTCTCTCCATTATAGTATATCTCTGGCATAACTCCTTATTAAAGAAAAAAAAGGCAGTGCCTCTGCCATTATGCTGAGTGAATTGACCACAACAAAGCGAAGGGAATCAGGCAAAAGACACCGCGCAAGGAAACACGTAGGAGAAAGGGAGGACAGGCGTGTGAATGATTGGAATGTTCCAACCTTGATTATCGTTAACACACAACGGGCTGCAAACAAGCCGCGCTGCAAATACTTGTGGAGTAGTTACCAGGAGGAAGAAGGTCTCGGGGTCTCAGTGATAACTCCTGCCTGCCGAGGAACCACACCTCTGTCAGCCACAGGTCATTGCTCGGGGTTTAAACACTACACACACACTTCTGCAGAAGAGCAGACCAGGGAACTGCAGTGTCCTAAAGGTGAGGGTTGCTTTGAGAGCTAGGATTTCCCCTTTCAGCCCCCAAGAACATCTCACAGCAGACGACCACAGGCAGGTGCGGTTCACTGAAGCACAGAACGCAGACCTGCAGGTGAACTGAAACATCAGGCTCTGGGTAGCACCACAGCAAACAGACAGGTATTCAGGAGCTAAGAGTTTGCAATGTATGAAGCCCTTCACTCAGTAAAACCTTACGCCAAGCAAGGGCTGTATCTGCAGGAATAACAAGAGATTGATTAGAAACTCACTTCTGTTGCAGCACTGCAGCCATGAAGCACCAACCCTTAGGACCTTACATGATAATACGCCCCTGCATCAACTGGATTTTGAGTCCTACCTCATAGCTGAGCTTTGGGACACTCCTACTTCTTCCCATTCCCTTGTCATAGAATCATAAGGGACCTCGAAAGATCATCCAGTCCAATCCCCCTGCCACAGCAGGATGACCTAGACCAACTCACACAGGAACACATCCAGGCAGGTTTTAAACATCTCTAGAGAAGGAGACTCCACAACATCCCTGGGCAGCCTCTTCCAGTGCTCTGTCACCCTCACTGCGAAGGAAGTTCCTTCTGATATTTATGTGGAAGCTCCTATGTTCCAGCTCACACCCATTGCCCCTCATCATATTCCCACCTCTCAAAACCTCAGTTTATTGACTACAGTACACTGGAAAAAGTCAAAGGTCCTACTCATAAAGCACAGAGACCAGGTGTCAGGACAGGGGAACTGAAGACCTCACTTCCACTAGACCTTTCGATCTGAGGTTCCATGGAGCTCAGTCAGAAATGACACATCCCACTGAGGGGGAAAAGGTGTCGGAGGAAGGAGTGTCAGGAAAACCAGCTAATACAGCACTGCTACACCTTTTGTGGGTGCAGTTTTGTTGGGGAGAGAGGTAAGGTAGAGCACAGGTCTGCTGCTCACTGTCCCCCCCGCAAGGAGTAAGTCAAGACCGCCCAGAGCTCCACCAACAATGTTCTGTCATCTCCTCCACGGAAGGCTCGAGAAAACAAAACATTCCAGAGGCTTTCTTACTCCACGTCTCCATTTTATTTTATGACTATAAATTAAACTGATTAGAAGATGCAGAAGTGATTTGTAAACTCTTTCAAAGGACATGATTTACATTTCTCTCCTACGAAGATGAAGGTACCTCCCTAACACGATCCTCTGATATTAAATATGAAATATTAAATGAAAACACTCATCCTACACGTATGGCAAAAATGGGAGGTATTTCTGCTATGTTTTGGGATTACTTTCAGCACCCTAACACTGTTGATAATCCGGGGTGCAAATACTGCCACCAGTAAAGAAACAAACACTAAAAAGGTGTCCTTTAAGCTTCCCTTTAAGGCATCTCCCATAATCGTATAATTTGCTCTGGACATCATTAAAATGTAAAGTTAATGAGGATTCAGCTGAAAACAGAAGAAATGTAACCTATTTTCAGGCAAAACTTCTAACACTGCAATCAGAGGGAAAACCTCTTTGATGTCTCTTTGTCTCTTCTCATTAATTTTCTTTTGGTTTTAAAAAAAGAAAAAAACACAAAGGCTGTTTAAAGTAAAAAATGCAGAGAAGTTTAAACATGGTAATTATAGTCGAGCTGCAATGAGGTCATTAGGTTTTTAAAACTTGGAGATAAACAAAATTGAGACGTATGACTATTTTAAAAACACGTCAATAGGCAGTTTTAATTGTCGGGGTGATTGGCACCCACTGCATTCGAAGGGCTTCGCTCAGACACACAACTGCCTCCAGATGATTCAGTGAGGGACCCAATCCCGCCAACAGGGCAAAGCAAAACAATCACAAAACACATCAAAATAGAGCCAACACATCAGCCCTGTTAGCTGACACCACGTCTGGTACCTGCAAGCACCACAAAGCGTGGGGCTGCCTTCTCCAAACAAAAGAGAGGCAAGTCATGGCACTCGGCGGGTTTGTACCTCTGGAGTTCATTAAACCATGAGGCACTGAAGGAGTCAGACCTCCATTCAGCCCCTACGTCTATTTTTGTTGATGGCTGTGCCCAGGTGCCCACGGAGCTCTGCACTGCTGCCTGAACACGCTCGCTCTACCCTCAAGAGGTCTTTAGTGACGCGGTGCTGACGGAACCTCTGCGGCACCCACGTGAAAACATTTGTAGCGAACAATTTACTAGGAAATTTGCTCAAACCACAATCAAATCAAATGTTTAGTGCTGCTGTGTAGAAGACAGCAGATCACCACAAACACACACAAGGTATTTAAGCCATTAACTGACAGCAACACAAAGGACAACACAGTTCTGTGGTACAGGAGGACTTCAGCCACAACGAAGCAAAATGAACAGATCTACAACGTTTTCCGTGTGCAAGCACCACCTCCAGATAAAATGGGATGATGAGACAGCAGCGTCTCAGCCTGTGGTAAATGCAGGTATTTTAGTGCACTTGTGGACACAGGTTCTAGCCCTAATAGAGAATTATTTGCCCTACTGAATCTTCTCGACACGTCTGATAAACTCCACTTCAAACGAAACACAGTGAATGATCAACAGGGAAGCGTGAGATCAAACCAGATACTGCTTTGGGTGCAAGTGAAGAACGCAGAAGAAAATCTACTGAACACAAAGAAGAGCTTGGGGTCTGGTGTTCTGGGGCGACTGGTTTTGGTTTGGGTGGTTGTCTGTTTTCCTTACCCTGCAGGATTTTATTACAATTCAGTCTCGCCCTTCACCACAGGCCACTTCTGTTCCACCGTCTCTGCAGCCAACTGTTGAAGAGACAGCAAAAGCTGATTTCCATCCTGGCTGTTTCTCATATCCTCACATCTTTCCCTACTTTCTTGCACTGTCCTACTACAACAAGATAAAGCTCACGCTTGGTCTAGGTGATCCTGCTGTGGCAGGGGGATTGGACTGAATGATCTTTTGAGGTCCCTTCCAATCCCTAATGTTCTGTGACTCTGTGATTTAAATAACATGAAGTCAGACATGAAGCTTACAGAAGGGACAAGTCAGAAGCCCGACTCTACTGTCCACCTACACTGTCATACTTAGCCAGCTCTTCGGTCTTCACACTTCAGCATCTGATTTGAGCCTGCACGAATTATTTTTGATAGTTTTTCCCACAGAGTGATGATCTGGTTTTAGAATCTCTGGAACAGAAGAACTCAAGGACCTCAAAAGTAGACAGTGACGGAAGAGTTCAGAAAAATCATAAGCAACTTCAATACTGGGGATTTCGAGGGGTTTAGTGGAATTTTTAGATCCCTAAGGACATAAAAAAAACCCCACCAGTACTCTCCATAACCCATCCCAGATAACAGATTAGCACTCTCAGTTGTTGGTTCCCACCCCTCCACCCATGGTTATCATCTGTCACATTGCAGTTGGTATCTAGCCCAGTATTCCATGCAATAGGTCCTATTAAAAAGCCTATCAAAAGCTGTTTCAACCTAAAAAAAGCCCCCATAAAAATCATCTTTGCAAGAGCCAACAATCTGTCAGCATCTGGAACTCTGACAAATGGTTTACCAAGCCCTGGCAGCCCCAGCAGGACCAAAATACTCCTTATTCAGCAGCTTTCCCTGAGCTTTCCGTCCCCCTCTCCAATGGCAGCGTCCAGTGGGGAGCAGGTGATGCACCTTGTTCAGGGTGAGAGCACCGGAAGGGGCTGCCCAAGGGAGGGTGTGGAGTCTCCTTCTCTGGGGACGTTTCAAACCCGCCTGGACGTGTTCTGCGCAACTGGATCTAGGAGATCCTGCTGTGGCAGGGGAATTGGAGTGGACGATCTTTGGAGGTCCCTTCCAATCCCTAATGCTCTGTGACTGTGTGTGAGCGTGTTGGGGCACTAACAGAACCTAATCCAGTTCTTCACGACTAAAATGTCCCTGACCACTGCTATTCACAAGCACAGCACAGGGAAGCGTAGCACACTCTGCCCCTCCGTTGCACACCAGCACACTAGGGCATCTCATGTGGAGTATCTCACACGGAGTATCTCGTGGAACGCTGCAGGAGCAGACAGGTCTCTGGCAGCACAAGAGCTGGGCTTTGGGGTTTGCACTGGGGCTGGCTTTTCTTACAACCATTGCTGGAGTAAAACCATAGTCCTCAATCCATTTGCCACTCTTATGGCCATAACTTACCCTCACATCATGTCTCTTTCCTACTCCATTTCAGTCTTAAAACAGAAAACCCCAGAACCCTCAAACCTAAATGAACAGAAGCTGCACAAACCCCTGACAATGTCTCTTTTTGTTCGTGACACAAAAAAATATCACCCCACAGACTGCCTGGGGCACTCTGACGGGCCCCTTTTTGAATGGGAGGTTGTGTTCTCCTCTTGCAAGGAACCACCTATGAACAAAGAGAGCCAGGAATAAAAACAGAGGCGGTTCATCTTTAGCTCTGCCAGACCTGCTTTGCTCCGTGCGAAGCAGTGCTCTGTGAGGGTGCAATCACTGACCTGCATGTCGGGCTAACCACGGGCACGACTTCTGAACTCCCGATATTCCTACGGAACACACCCCCAGGAAGCGTCGGCGGGACTACAGATGGAGCGCGTCAGTCATTTCTGGGGCTGGTCTCACAACACCAGGCAAAACCCCCCAGAACCTCTACTCCTAGTCTACAGGGAGTCTACTTTAAAGTCATTACGACTTTGTTTCTTTTTCATCTGAATGACGCTCTAATTAAAGTTCTTTACTGAGATGTCTGTAGGTAGATTAGGAGCTGATTGCAGATGCATTAAGCTTTAAGTAAAAGTTAACACTCATTAATGAGATTACCTGTTGTGATTAAATAAGGACAAACAAAAACAAACCACCACGGAATTTTTTGTGGCTGAGGATGAATTAAAGTTAAAGTTACTCCCTCACATCAAGTCACACAAACCCTTTAACAACAACTTTTTGACCCTATTCAAGCTCTTTGCCGTTCGTGCAGTAAGGCGCCTACTCTTAACGGGGCGGATGAACAGAGAGTTAATTGCAACAAGTGCTCCATCAAATTCCCAACGCTGAAATATTAGATGTTTCTGCAGTACTTCGTTTCTAAACGGAGCCTCTCAAGAACTCTGAAAAAGAACAACCACTCAAACTCCTCTATAAATTCAAGGAAAACTGTAAGTGCAGCCAGTGAATGAAAATAATTTATTAAAATGGTGAAAAAGCCTCCGTACAAAAGTTTCAGTTTAGCAGTTAATTTGAACCTGCAGTTAAAAAGGCACTGGCTGTCAGTCAGTTTTCTCACCCAACTCTATCGTGAAAAGAAAAACTGACAGATCACAGGAGCTTGCCTTTGTAAACCAATTCGGGAACTTTCATGCTTCTTATTTGTTAGGTTAAAGGTTAAATTGCTGACCTCTGCCCTCCTGCTTAGCAGCCTTTCCCTTTTTCTGTAAAGCTTTATTTTGGGGCTGTATTTACATGGATTAGTCTCTTTTCACGCTAAGAAGGAATCTGTTCACAGCCAAAGCCTTAGTTCTGGTTGTACAAAAAGCAGTCACAATTATTCAGCGGCAGACAATGACCGTATTGTGGATTTACAAAAAAACCACCTCAGCCATGGCAAGTTCTGTCCTTGCTGCACAAAACAATAGAGGAAAAATCTTATCAAGCATTCAAGAGAAAGCAAACAAAGCAGGCCCACTGTGAACTTGATGAAGATGTCAAGCTCCTTTAAAAAAATATAAATCAACAAAAGAGTTTAAAGTCTTGTGAGCGAGACTTTCTGTGCCGAATTCTTCTGTCTAGTTAAACAGTGCCAGCAGCAGCAATATAGTGCAGCCTAGCAGAGCCTGGGGAGATAGAAAGGACTGCAGACAGGAGCTGTTAAAGCGTGAAGCAAAAAGGAGAAACACCTCTACCCACAAAATAATTGAGAGCCGTGGAAGGACATTCCGTCACGCTCGGTATTAATATTGGGGGTTTCACCAGCTCGCGTGATCGGCTCAGAACACACCTAGTAACGTCCGCGGGCGTTTACACCTCGTGTGATCAGCTCGGAGCACTCCTAGACAACGTGTTGGACAACACTTGCGATGGACTGCATTACGGCAGATCCTAGCATTTCTTCACAAAGTGCTTTTCCCTTTGAGCTGTGTGTTTCCTTTACACTGTAAAAGCCAAACTGAACCGACTTCAAACAGTGCTGCTTGTTTCCTCTGGACACCGCAGCCCCAGTAAGATCTTTGTGAAAACCTTCCTCCTTGTTTGTACTTAAAAGGGATCAAATGGAAACAGAAAAACAAAGCAGCAGCAGCAGCGCAGGAGAACGAGGATTCCCAGGCACTACCCATCCACTTCGCTGTGCTTACTTCTCCAGTCCTGCTTTAGGAAGTCTGCTGTAGCAGCACCACACCTTAAAGATGGGCCAGGAGAACCCGCGGCACCTGAGTCACAGCCCCTGTTCCACACCAAGCCACAGCTCATGGGAAGAGACCTGACCTTTGCTAGTGCTCAGCCTTTTTGCCCAACCTGTTTTGCAACACAGAGCAGACAGACTTCAGCAAAACGTTCTCACCTTAAGGAAAAAAGGCTCCTCCAAGATGCTCACGGGTACAGAGGTTCAGAAACCTCTCAATGACCAGCTCTTAATCCTACACTGAGAACTTTGCCTATGTTCAGCAAAATACTTGATCTATACAGCAGGGACTGCTCTGCTGCCTACAGTGACGACACAGGACAAAGGGAGAGTAAGGAGCAGCAGTAAGTGTTTGCAGAGACAGAAACCTGCTGGGTCTCTCTGCCTGTGCATATCGTATCACGGAAACCACAGTGACAACTGCAGAACAATCTGAGGGCCCAAGGACATCATGATTTCTCCCAGTCGAGTTAAGAACTTCGATTAGTTTAAGTTGTAAGGTTTGTGATCTGCTGGGAAGGGGGCAGAGGGAGGGGAAGAACTATTACAACACAAGGCTGGAACATGAAAAGTAAAGAAGGAAGTACTTAAACTACTCACAAGCTTCTAGTAGGAACAAGATTAGTAGTACATGCTACTCTCAGAGCCAATTCAAATGCAAATGCCATCCTTTCTCTCAAACAATGATAAACTACCTCAGAGTTAATAGTTTCCTTCTAAGATTCATCTCCCTTTTCAACGTAGTGGTATGTTGTCAAGAAAAGAAAGAAGCACATGGCGAGTCTTGCAGCCAGACCTTTTACATTCTGCCATAAAAGCAGCGGTATAAACGACATTTCCTTCACTAATCCAGTGAACATTTGTTAAACTCTCACACTTCCACTCTGTCCACGCAATCACATTTAGGCTTCCAACTTTCCAGGGCTTTTTTTTTTTTTAAAAAAAAGAAAGAAATCCTTTGGCTGCACTGAAATATTTTAACTTTTTCCTTGAACACACAGCAAGAATTTATGCTACACTCACAAAAAGATGAAAGATGAGGTCCTTGGAGAGAAAGGCCTTTTGGCACACTACATGGCACAGCTACAGATTTGACACACTTTCATAATGTCTGCTTTGGCGAGAACACAAAACCCCCGCACAAAAGCGCGCGACGTCCTCCCTGACAGGGGTGTAGTGGGGTGTCTCACTCTTGTGAGCATTTACTTTCAAACGCTCCTACTTTAGAGGCTATTTTGATCAGTTAGACTAGCAAATTCCCTTTTTCTGCATGAACAGTTTGACAGACGACAATTCTCCTCGCAGCCCCATCTAACAAGAGAGGATCTCTGGCTGAGGTCCAGCGAGATCCTTACATTTGTCACATCCTATTCCCGATGAATGATGCGCAGCGGTTCTCAGATCACAAAGTGCTTTGGAAGTTAAAAGATTTCCTGAGCAGTTAGCGCGCTTTAATTTCTTTACATAAACTCAAACTGCTACTGGAGTCTTTCTACTTCTGCGTCTCGGAAACACGCGCGTCTCTAGGCTGAGGCTTCTCAAAGGACAAAAAGGGATCCCGGTGGCGACGGCCTTTGCTCGCAAACACGCCGCGTGTGGGTAGCACAGCACCGAAGCTCCGCAGTGCTCAGGCTAACTGAAGCAGCTCATATTTGTACAAACAAACGTGTCCCTCCTAAGTGACTGCCCTGATATCTATGAGGTTGTTACTATTACAACAAATACACCAGCCCTCCCTTTAGGGCTTCACGCTCTTATGAAATGTATCTTCCCTTCCACGAAGGTTAAAAAAGGCAGAAGAAATCCAGCAGAAGAGCAGCATTTCCTACAAAGCGTCGGTTTTGCTCTCCAGTTATCTCCTGCCTGTAGCAATCCCCATGAATGGGAGAGCACCAGGCACTGGACACAAACTCATCAGCAGAAGTAGCTGCAGTTTAAAACGTCCAGGGAACATGCTCCTTTATGGAGCAGGCACCAGAGGACTCAGAATTTCCAGCCAAGACTTAAATACAGCCTTATATGTGAATTGCCATGTGTCTCAGTCATCACATTCCCCAAACAACCTCTCTGCTCCCCTGGAACGGGTGAAAGACACGGTTACCTGTCCAAGAGCTGACTCTGCTGCGCCCATCTGCGCAGCCAGCAGCTGACTACATCGCACTTACGCCACCACACAAAAGGCATCTGCTGGGCCTACTTCACCTCAGCCAGCCCATCCTTCCAGCCTTGGAGCCAAACCTTCCCTCCAAGTCACCCTCACCACCCAGTACTCACCTGACACGACGAAGGAATTCGTAATCTAATTTGTCATCTACTTTCTCTCCGCAATCACAATCCATTTTTTAAATAAAGCCATGACTGTTTTCTCCTCCTTTCCTGCAAGTAACTGTGTGGGAGTTGGTGAGAAGCCCTGGACTTGAAGAGTTCCTACGCTTGACATACTTCCACTCGACACACACCCCACAGATTTCACACAAGGTAACTTCCATGTACAGCCACTGTGAAGAGGCAGATTCCACTCTTTCTGTTCTCTTCTGCTGCCCTAGGCTTTTGGTGAGAGGGCACCACCGTTTATCAGAATCGGGTACCACAGAATCACAGAACATTAGGGAAGGGAAGGGATGTGCACAGATCACCCAGTCCCGTCCCCCCTACAACAGCAGGACACCCTAGATCCAGCCACAGGTACGGACAAGAGAAGAGTGCTCCTGGATGAGACTGAAAAGCAGCACAGGAATGAATACAAGCTGAACTATTAAGTGAAGAAACTCTGAATTCAGACAGCTCAAAGAAAATTCAAGTCAGTTTTAGAGGAGTGGAAGCAAAGTCACGAGAACAGCAATTTAACATTTTTATTCAATTTTCTAAATTCACATTTAAACACACACACACACACACACTCAATCTGATTCAATTAGCAAAGGCAAATCTTTTTAACAACAAATCTCCATCTCAGTGGTGCCCATCACAGCTGCAGCCACCTTCCTTCCCGGTTCTCAGAACCGCATTTACCTAAAGTGACCCGGCAAGAAATATCTCCAAGTCCCCCAAATAAGAAAAGCACCAACACGGCTGGAAGGGCGTAACGCAGCAAAGGCCTGGGGTGCCAGAAACACACAGGTCACAGCGCTGAGCACAGACGATCGTTACTTCTAAACAGCCCAGAGGGAAAGGACACAGCCCACAGCCGAGCCGACCCAGCGATCGTTTCCTTTCCCAGCTCACACATTTCACTGTGGTTTGGCAGAGTGCTGCCTGGACTGGAACCAAACAATGGTGGCTTTTTCAAACCCTTGGTTTCGAAGAAGTTCTCTCTTCGTGCCTTATTAGGAGTGCAAAACATCCTCCAGATGTTCCCGAAGTTTAGATTTCTAGGAATCAAAACTTAGGATTGTTGAATTCAGGCTGGCCGCATCCTCAGGAGGTCTCCGATCCAACCTGCTGCTCCAAGAAAGGCCAAGTGTGAGGTCAAACCAGGTTGTTTAGGCTGTGATCCAGTCAGATCTTGTAAAACTTCAAGGACAGAGGCTGCATCACCTCTTGGAGTGTCCTCATCAAATGCTCGAGCATCCCCATGACAAATATATTCCCAGTAATCATTAGAACACCTAATCTTGACTCAGTCTACATCATTGCCTCCTGTCCTGCTGCCACGCACCACTGAAGCGCCTGGACACCTCAACTTGACGAGCTCCTCATAGGCAGGGAAGGCTGCTATTCAGAGGCCCTGAAGTTGACAAGCCCAGCACATTGCTCTAGCCCATCATACCAGCCCTCTGCTGAACTTGTTCCAGTTTATTGATGACTTTTTGAAGGCCAGAACACCTTTTTTTCCCTTCTGCAGTCAACTGTCTTGGTAACTATGAGGGAGCCTTCATAACAGACTGTCCAGGGCAGCGGTAGCATCACCATCCCGGGAGGTATTTGAAAGACATGTAGACATGGTGCTTAGGGACACGGCCTAGGGGTGCATTTGGCAGTGCTGGGTTTATAGTTGGACTCTACAGTCTGAAAGATCCAACCCAAGTGGTTCTGTGATGCTGTGCTGCAGCCACAGATAATGCTGCTTTCGTTCATTTCAAAAGTAATTAACTCAATAAACTTTTAATGCAAGATCGTTAACAATTACACGATCAGTAAAGCTACCCAAGCGTGCAACTGTCTGTTGGCAGTCAGTAACACCAGCCAGCATCTCCCATTTCAGCAAAATGAAAGCAAACTGTAAATTCTATGGAAGCCTTTTTTCCTCAGCTGATCTGGGAGTCACATTGAAAATCTCCTTTTCTACTTGCTTGCTTTCACTCTTCCAGTTCTGGCCCTGTCCCACTGGAGGGGAGCGAGCGAGCAGCCGGCAGGGGCTTAGTTGCCAGCTGGGGTTACACAAACTTCTGAATAAAATAAAACAGAGGCAGGTTCTACAGTCCCACAAGCCTGTCTCCCACACTGGGACTGTTACAGCTTTGGAGCAATTCCTCAGGTCCATGCCAGAAGATTGGTACAAGACTTATGAGCGCTGTAAGCGATCGACAGCACTATTGATCACTAGAGACCAGCTTCAACAACAGCAGTCTTAGTTGATTTGGGGATCCATCACATGGGAAGAAATAGCTTTTCTAAACGTGCTGAGGAGTCGGAAGCACAATCCTTACAGCTACGGTTTTCACTTTGTGAAGACTTTGTACCTACGAGTGCACGCAGCAACCCGAGAAACACAACTCTGTGAAACTCCCTCTGACTTGGCCGGTTTATAGAACAAGATGTATACTAAATTCTCCAATTAAAAACCTGCAAAGTAGTTTCCATGCTTTTTAACCCACCTTCCCACAGCAGGGAATTAATCCCTCCGGGGGGATGCAAACAAACTTCAAAGAGAAGATTATACCCAGACACTGGTACTGTACAATGTAATGTTTATGGTCAAATTTGTTCAGATTTGCTGGCACTAGAATCCAGGTCAGATGTGCAGAAACAAAGGCCAGTTATTAAAAGGGCTCCTGCAGTTCCATCGAATGGTCATGATGGCAGACAGCAGTAGGACAAGCCAAAACTGTACTGCAGCTACGGCCCCTACGGAGGCTTTGGCAGGGAAGGAAAGAGTTGCAGCTATTTGACTTTTGTTGATTGGAACAGACAAAGAGAGATATAAGAGGAGATAAATGGCCTTCCAGTCAATAAAACATAAACAATCTTTCTCTTTGTTTATTACACACTTTATAAACGTTACCCAGCATGTGTTGACTAATCATAATTATTTAACTTGGACATCCCTCCTTCTCATGACACTCTAGACACTGACGTCACAAAACAGCATCTTCAACGACACTCTAGGACTATGAAGCCTTTCCTGACTTTTCTAAACCTGATGAACTTGATCAAATACATTGCAATTAAAAATGCACATGTTGGTTACAGCAGCTGTGGGACTTCTCCAGCACAAACACAGGACTTCTTGTCAGAAATAACATTACAGAGGACTACTTGTGTAATCACGGCTGGGCTAACAAATAGTTAACCTGATCCTAAGCTGTGTTCATGCCTTCATTTTAGATAAAAATGGCTTGATCAGAGGAAGAACTCTGGGAACAGATAAAAATACTTCTGTAGACAAGCAAGAAGGAGGAAGTAAAAATAAATCCCACATAGGAGGTTTTTTTATTTAAAACTAGCTGCCCTTCAGATGAGCAGCAAATACAAGTGTGAAAACACAGTTACTTTCTCCAATTATTCAGTTCTCTCCATTTTAAGAGACAAAAGAGGCAAAACAGTCAAAAGACATCAGAAAACTGCCAACAATGAGGGACAGAGACAACCACTTCTCATTATTAGCACAAACCTCCACACAGCCCGTGGTGAAGACACCTTTAAACGCCAGAACCACACTTCATCATCTCACACAGGGCTCCTTACAAACAGTTTTAGCCAACGAACAGGTAGAGTCGCAGCGCAAAGCCGTACCTTTCCCAACGGAGCCGATTCCCGAATAGGACACTTCTGCATACACCTCAAAGGTCGTGTCTGGATTTTGTCTGAAAGGAGAACAAGAAAACACATTCAGCACATTGAGAGCGTTTCCCAGTTAGTCAAACTGGGGGATCAAAGGGCTCTCACGTGAAATCACAGCCTATGGACCAAATCCTGTTACATCCTAGCAAGGCAGAAAGATCTGATGTTAAACAAGACGCGACGGGAGCTCAGATGAGTCAGTAGGAACAGGGTGTCTGACAAACTTCCACGGGGGGAAAAGAATCCAAACACTTGGGAATCAGGCACAAAGGACCTTTAAGTCAATTCAGCTGTCGTGACTGGTCTGCAATATGTCTGCAAAATATCACAGGCCCATCATTCAGAACTTTGCCAGAAAAACCAGCCCATGCCTCTCACACAACAACAACAGAAGCAACAGTGACTTCAGTTCTCAGCCACAACTGTGATTTTCACTGATCACAGTCGAGCAACTCGCAAAACCAAGTTTATTTGAAACGCCGAAGTAACCCACCTATGAGCTCAATACAGCTAAGAAAAGTCAATCCTGAATACCCTTTTCCACAGACAGACCCACTGCCCAACGTGGGACAAGCAATCCAGACTCACATGTTCATGACTGTGACCCTTGCGCTCAACTTCGACACCCATGTACTCAGAAAAAGAAGCAAACCAAAAGAAGGCTGCAGCCAAAAGGATGCAAAGTCACTCAGTGTGGTACCAGAAGCACAAAAACACTATTGGAAAATGTAAGAGGCTGCATTTAGGATGCAGACAGTTCAGCTATTGATGGCCCTCAAAATACTTCTTCTTTGCCAAAACCAAAAGGCCACGCCGATGAGCATCACAAACGCATGACGCTTCACCTCACGAGACTCCAGTCTGACATCCAGAAAGGTGCCAGGTGCACGTGAAATAAAGAAACGGGGGCAACAGCCAAAAAGTGCACCGAATCCAGCTACAACACGTGAACCACGCTTGAGGAGAGAGACCTAAGGAAAAGCACAGTGCACACTCTCAGCTCTCAACATAACTCCACGAGCGATGCTCTGGAATTCCATTTCCTAAGAAGCACGAAAAGCAGCAGGTGATTATACAAGAAAGTCTACCTTGAGTTAAACTCCCGACTCCAACGTTTTCAGCTACTCCAAACTTCTCTTTATGGGATTAAAGAGATTCACACATTAGACTGTAATTGTTTGGTTACTGAAATCAAGATTTTGAAAGTCTGAGCATGAGCTGTTTTATTCTTAGACTTTTCTGGTCAAAACCAAGACTCGAGGCAGCATAATTACTGCTCTAAATTTGTGGCTGCTTGTACAGTGATGATACTGTCTCCTGTGTGTTCATGTAAACTGTGCGACACTAGAAGATTGTTGGAGTATAATTAACTTGTGAATGCTGTTAGCTCCCTTAGCTAAGGCTGAAAATCATGATTAAAACCACACAAACACACACATTCCTACCTGAGTAATGAATTTAAATGTGAAACTCATCTCAGCCAGCATCTCAAGCTAAACATATAAACACAGCAAAAAGAGTTCAGCCTACTCCTTGGAGAATTGATTTTATTTTTAATCCTACTTTAACACCAACAGGATTACACAAAACATTTCTAGCCATGCCACAGGCCCACTTAGTGCAACTGGAGTGGCTCTAAGCCAAACCCTACACCTATTTAAATCGACAGAAAAGCTACCGTTGGGTTTCTGCAGCACAGGATCACACCGCAGTTTTACAGAGCACCTCGCAGGAGCAGCAATACGGTTCACAATTCAATTAACGTTAATTTAATTTGCCACCAGTTCCCAAATGATTTGTGTTAAGTGGCCACTTTTCAGAAAATTAATTCATAAGTTGATAAATCGAAAACCAACAAGTCAACTATTACTTTTCAGAATGAAACAAACCTGCTTAACTCTCTCTGCGCTACTCAAGAGTTGCTGCACAGAGTCCGCTTGAAGCATTGAGATTCTTGGCTACATCACTCCAGTCAACAGGCTGCCCTGGGAGTTTGTGGAGTCTCCTTCTCTGGAGACATTTCAAACCCACCTGGACATGTTCCTGTGTGACTGGATCTAGGGGATCCTGCTGTGGCAGGGGAGTTGGACTGGATGATCTTTGGAGGTGCCTTCCAATCCCTAAAGTTCTGTGACACCCACCCGACACCAGCACGGTTTTTCCTTTCACACGTATTGCTGCACAGCCTTATCTTGCCTTCCTTGTTTATGTCTTTATTTTTAGCACCCTGTTTCCTTAATTAAAGGTTTATACATTTTATAATATTTTTACAGCTAATGGATAAAATAACAAACACCTTTCAGTATTTATGTTAGAGGCTGTGTTCACGCTCTTCAGTGCGAACGCCGTAAGAGAGCTGGCAGGAGCACCTCCTGTGCACACAAACACACCCACCCCATGGCCTGCAGACAAAAAGACATGGCATTTTGTATTTCAGCATTCCGTGACAAACGTCCACTTCTTTCTGTGAACAGTGAAATTAAAGCAGCTTTGCCAAGTCAGAAGCTCAGTATTAAAGGCTGCATTCAACAAGCTAACACCTCAGGACCAGAATGAAGTCATTGTTGGATGCTGAATATTTTATAACTTTTCAGAGGAATTAAGGAAACAAGTCACTGGGAGACCTGGTGCAGCTCACAACTGCAGCCCAAACACGCACCACAGTGTGTATATTTTGCAGTTCATTTTTATGACTATTAAACTGCCCTGCAGACCTCAAATGCCACCTGTGCGCCGTACTGAAACCTTCACTGAAAGCACCCGCAGCACCAGAACCTGAAGTACATAGAGTCTCAAATAATGACTGCCTGGCCCACAGTTATCAAGTGACAACTGGGTATTTTCAGACCAAAATGCAATACTTCTTCATAAACACCAATTTAGGGAGGAGTTTGATGACAAAAGACTGCTTTTGGATAAACGCTGGTTGTAGGAGCTGCTTCAAGTCTCTCTGATGAACAGATAGCTTCACAGAATCACAGCACATCAGGGATTGGAAGGGACCTCCAAAGATCATCCAGGCCAATCCCCCTGCCACAGCAGGATCCCCTAGAACCAGTCTCACAGGAACATATCCAGGTGGGTTTGAAATGTCTCCAGAGAAGGGGACTCCACAACCTCCTCGGGCAGCCCCTTCCAGTGCCCTGTCACCCTCACTGGGAAGAAGTTCCTTCTCACATTTTGTGTTTAGAACCAAAGCAACTCAAAGAAATTCAATTTTACTTTGAAGTAGTATACTATTTTATGTAAGATATTTATGTACCTTCTACAACCAAAATCATTTGTTTTTACCAAACAGTAAGGGATTTATGCAGAACAAACCTAAACAAGCTGTGTGTATGGCAGTACCTGCCTCACACATCTAAAGGCTGGCCTGTCAAGAGCATCTTTTTATCTACAGGGGAATACACACTGTAAAACAAACTATCACTCTGCTCCACAACTGAGGCCTCAGAGGAGCCTGACACTGATAATCAGTTGTCTTGTATCAAGACTTAGTTGCCTAACTTTTGCAGAAGGAAAAAACAATAGCAGAAATCTGTAGCTGTCAATGCAATTCAGAAATTGCACCTCAAAACCAGATTGATGTCTGTACATTTAGCCTTTTCTGCCTGCTAGGTAGATAAATATTACTTTCCACTATACAGCAAATTCTGTGGTGAGTATCCCAAAGCATTCCCAGATTCATATTAGGGACCCCTTCTGTAACTGCTGAAATGCAGCCACGTCTGGAAGGAACACACCAAGTTTTTTATGGGGCAGTCTGTCAGAGATTCACACTGACACATTATTGTGAAAATGAAAGAAAGAAATCCTGTCTCTCTCGTAGTATGAGCCAGGTTAAGCAGACTCGTATTCTGCACTACTTCACTGGCACAGTGTCCTGCCTCTCCTGCCCGACATGCTCCAACATGAAACTTAATCTAACAGTGTAACCCAACACTCCATTTACCTTTCTTTCTGCCTGCAGCTATACACAAACCAGATTACAGGCCTACTGGCAACTCGCTGATTTCTTTCATTCCAGCCTGATGCAGCTACTGATCATGTTCTCTAGGCAATCTTTCAATCAAACAGCTCATTACTACACACCTATCAGAAACAGAACTGACACCTATATCCAGTTTTCATGCAGAGCTTATCACAGTATGTGCAAATTATCATCTCCGAGGAGTTTAAGATCCCTCCTGAATAGCAGGAAGCAAGAGATGTGACTACTGGGCTTTTGAGAGGGCTCCAACACATAGTGATGGCCCCACTACAGGAGCCATGCCCCAGTATACCCAGTTAGAAAACAGCTTTCACATGCACGCTTCCAGCAGCCTCATCAAAGGAGCTACTTATCCATCTGAAAATCTCTGCTGGGTTAAACATCCAGCTCAGAAGAGCAGACTAGAAAAGCCTCTTACTGAGACAGGGTCTCATTCTTTCTGTATTCCAGACTGTTTTGAAACTTAGTCCTTACTCTGCCTGGGCACAGTGCTCTGTCTGATGTGGAAAAATGCAATTTACTACTTGCTGTTTAAGGTGAAGTTGCTTAATCACAGAATGGACAAAATATTTCCTCACAAAGTCCAAGAGGAACGGGAAAGCAATGCTTCTAAAGTCCACAGCTGAAATAAACACTTCTAACTGCTACATCTCCTCACTGACACGGGCAAGGCTTCCAGCTGAAGACTCTCAGATGAGCGATTACATTCACCAAAGTGTATCAAAGGTCAAATTAGCAGTCAAAACCCCAAAGACACCAAACACAGCTTGTGGATTTGGCACATACATAAAAGAAACCGCACAGGCAAGCACCAGCCTTGTCATGGATTCAAGATAAGGTCATGGTAGGAGGTCCCTTCAGATCATAAACTTGACATGACACAGGCAAGGGTGACCGCTGCAAGATCCAAAGGTGCAAGTTACAGACACAGCTGTGCTCTGCTGTCAAAACAGTGACAAGTTTAGATTCTACCTGTGTTTGAATGTAAGCTAAGAGCCCAACTAATTTCTGAGACTATGCTTTGACTACAGCAACAGAACCTGTACGTCAAAACAGTGCCAAACTGATCCAAACAGCCCCTCTGGAAGAAGGAAAGTTGCTTTCTGAAAGCCATCTTTCACCTCAGCGCTATCACTACCAACACTTTTCATCCACTTAAAACACCTGCCGGGAGAGACACACATTCATGTCTAACCAGCCTACAGGCTTGGGATCATGAAGATGTGTCATCTCATTAAGGACGCTACAAACTGTGTGGCCTCCAGTCTCATCTTCAAGTCAAAGCCCTGTGTAATCTTGAAGAACACTGTGGTCAAGAAGCAAAAACAACTGCTCCACAGCACCTACTGAAACTACTGAATGAACTACAATCGAGCTGGATCTCTCCACCCTATCATACCACTCATTCTCAAAGGTGTCAGCACTCCCTGCTCGGTAATAGCTTTACTACACCTCTGTGTGTCTCCGGGGAACTGAATTTGCCTGGAATGACACACGAATGAACTGTGAAAATACCGAGCATGCCAGCAGGGCTCACCAATAAATCAACCCTGTTTTATGAAAATTAATGAAACGCTGAGGGCGTGGAGCTGCTGGTCAACGCATTAGCCATCTGCACCACCCTTCTCCTCCCCCTAAACCCCCTTGCTGATGCACTTTCAGAATATCACAGCCGGACGATCCTTCTTTCCCTTGGCACACTCTAAGTTGGGCGAGAAGCTCTGAACTCTCCCGATCCCACCACACCCCACAGAACTCACAGTGCTGGCAGTGAAAATCTCCCCACATCAACAGCCCCAGCCCTCTGCAGGGCCCGCACCGATAACACTCGAACCGCCCCAGGCGATGCCCCAAGAGAACCGCAGCAGGGGGAGACGGGGCCAGGAGCAGGGCAGGGCGTGAAAGCTGCAAACGACCCTGCCCGGGGCAGCGGGACGGGGCAGCTCCCAGCCTGAGGTCCTGCCCGAGAGTTGCGTCTGACGGCCCGGGGCCCTCCCGGCTCCTTCTCCTTTCTCCAGCCGTCCGGAGTGATCGCCCCTGCCTCCCGCTCCTTCCTCTTCCCGCTCACTCTAGCCCTCTCTGAGGCCTGTGGGCTCGGCAGGGTCTGGCCCGCGCGGCCTCTCACGGAGCCGGAGGCGGACGGCGAGTTCTCCCGTCGCTCTGTCGACCCCTCCCGCGTTCCCCGGGTACGCGGAGCTCGCGGCGACACTCACTTGATGCGGGATCCCATGGTCCCGGCGGGGCCCGCATAGACCTGGGTCAGGGCCGGGGGCCGGTGCGTCCGGAGCTGCCGCGCTCTGCCCGCCGCTCGCCCCCTCACTCCATCCCGGCCGGCGCCGCCGTCGCCCCTGAAGCGCGTCACGCGCCGCGCGCGGGCTGCCGGGAGCTGTAGTGTGGGGGGGGCGGGGGCGCGCGCCGTTGTCACGGCGACGCACGCGGGCGCGCGCGGATCCCGCCCTCAGGGAGCGGCGGGAAAAGGGCCGGGTCGGGGCCGTCAGTGGGGTCGAACCGAGCGGCACCGCTCTGACAGGGCCTCAAATGCGCCACGGGCTGGCGGCCGATACCGGGCCAGTGGCAGCGGGGCCTGGAAGGGCCTAGAAAGGCCTAGAAAAGCAGTAATGGGCCGAGCCATCCTCACCTGCTGGCACCAAGAGTGGAGCCCTAGGCAGAAATACAGTGTCCGAGGCTTACACAGTCCAAGGAACAGTCAGAGGAAGGGCCGTGAGCTGGTGCTCCCACAGCGCTACCACAAAGCGTTTTAGTGTTGGCCACAGAACCCAAGGCGGCTCCAAGGTGCTGAAGGAATGGTAGAAAGACTTTACCAAGTAAGGCCATAAAGAGGCCTGGAGGCTTCTCAGGAAGGAGTGAGGCGGAGATGAAGCATCCTGCAGAAGACAGAGCTCACACTGACCGCACAGTTGCAGTAGGACAGATTTTGACACGTGCCTTATCGGAGTTGGCCAACAGGATCAACCAGGTATCCACCAGTTTTATTAAACGTCTTCTACAGGAAGTTCTCAGGGAAATTTGGACAATGTTCTAGTGTCCAAACTTGTGTAAGTTAATGCCTTCAAAGTTGAGCTGGAGATGGTATGTAGTGAGGAATGAAATTGGAACTTTGGCTTAAAATTACCTGTAAATTGCAAATCACTGTGGAAGCCAAGTGCTTGGCTGGAGAATCTAGGCAGCTAAGAAGAGGGAGGAGAGAATTTCCCATTTGAGGTACTTTTATATCCCATTTGCTTCCCAGAGAGGCTGCGTAGGAGAACTCATACCATCCTCCTACCAGTAATAAGTACAAAACACGTATAAAAGTCCTGGAAAATGTGGTTCACAGTTACTGTAAGTTGAAGAAATGTTTGGGTAGATGAGAAGGAGTGTTTCTAGTACTAATCTGAGTACTTGAGATGAGATACCTCCACTGTAGGCTTCCCTGCACACTCTGCCTCTGCCTTATGTAAGCTCCAGCCTCAGCGTTCTCTCAAAGCTTGAGCTGTGGTGGTACCTGTCCCAGTTCTGATCCTGAGCTGTGCTTTGGAAGGTTATGTGTGTATGACCGTTGAATGAAGGCGAGTTTGTAGAAGTATTTATGAAATCGGTTACAAAAGCTAAAACCAACACCCTCCAACAGTGAGTAATGAGGAAATAAACCAGGAAGTTGGTAAATGCAGTGCAAAGTATGATATAACATTACAGAAAAAAAGGCTTTTCTGGAGTGGCTAAGAGTGTTTCTTGAATTTCATCACCCTTCTTGGAAGAGGGACTGGCATTAAAAGGGAGAGCTAAAGAGTCACTCGGTTTTGCTCTGTTCTGTTTAGCAAGCTCTTTAAAGATTGGGGAAACTTATTCGTAGGAAGAGATGTGGCAAATATGTGATGAGGACCGGGCAGTAGACAAGAACAGGTTTACTCCTGAGAGTTTTCTGACTGGACGTACTAAGGAGTAAAATGCTGAATTATTCAAATGAGCAATTTAAATCTTCTCACAGAATAAATAAATGATTAGGAGGTTTGTAATCAAGCCAGCATAGAAAAAACAAGGTATAAAAAAACTGGATTTCAAGAACTAGGCTGAGAGGACTGGAGAGCTGTGTTGGTGGATAAACTGATAGTGGCTGATGACTAATAAATGCCAGGAAAAACATCTTGCAGAGTTACTGTTTCGCAATTACCTTTAAATATGTTTCAGTGAGACATCTATTTAGTAAGTGACTGGTTTGTAGTGAGCGTATTTTTCCTGCCTTTAGGGCAAGGAATTATAGTAGCAACTCCACGTTGGAACCCGCTGATCCACATTTTCTCAGTGTGGATAATGTACAGGTTCTTGCTGAAAGTTCTGAGCAGGAAGGTTTTACTGTTACATAAGTTAGGGGGTAAATGTGTGATCATTGATCTGAAAAACAGTATGGATTTCAAGAAGAGGGTGGTCTGTCTCAGGGTCACAGTTGATAGAGAGGTGTTTAATTAATAAAAACAACTGGGAGTGTGTATGGGAAATGGTGAACTTCTGTCCTTGCTACAGAGGACATACCAGGGAGGTTGTGGAATCTCCTTCTCTGGAGACGTTTAAAACCCACCTGGCCATGTTCATCTGCGACTGGATCTAGGGGATCCTGCTATGGTGGGGGGATCGGACTGGATGATCTTTTGAGGTCCCTTCCAATCCTGGATGTTCTGTGGTTCTGTGACATACGAATAGGTCAGGTGACAGGAACGCTGCCAATTCAGTCTGTGGAAAGTCTGGTTTCAAAGGCAACTCAATAAACCAAGTGTCAGCTCTGGTAATGCTGAGCCAGAGGACACCTGAAAGGTGAGGAGAGGATGAGCGACCAGAATTTCTTCTAGTTCCGGGATACAACAGGCAGTCCTTATATAATTAGTACAGTATACTCTAACTATTTTGTGTGAGCAAGCAAAGTGGGGTAAATATGAGACTTCTGTGTGTGGCCGCAAGATACAGATTGTAGCCTCCAAACGGTGATAGGAAAACGAGAGAATTCATGCAGAATTTCCACCAACTAGAGACTGAGCATTTAAATATGTTCCAGTTGTGAAACCTGTGTTTTCTGTGTGAAAGTGCTAACAGACAAAGGGAAACATTAAAGATTATGTAGCTGTTCCGGTTCATATGCAGCAAGCTTTTCTCTCTATCTGCTTAATATGAATTTGTGTTCTGAGCTGTAGGATTGGGGGTTATTTTGCCTGCTTTACCTGGTGTATTTATGTAAACAAGCTGCTCATTAGGTAACCCACGTTACATTTTCTGCCGTCTTGGTGGTGGTACTGATGTCAGCAGCTGGCTCGATGCTTTGCTGGTAATTGTCTAACAGTTACAGGGCAGCAGAGACAGCGAAGCCCCTAAGGAAAGAGAAGGGTTTAACTGCACAAGGGTTCCAGCAATGCCTGCTGGCCTGTCCGCAGAGCAGGGTTTTTGAATGTCTCAGAATAGATGAGCTGATTAGCAGTGAATCGCCCTCCCAGAAGAGATGAAGCATTAATAGCAAACAAAAGGAAAGCAGAAGGGAAACTTCAGGCAGTAGAAAATAATCCAGGAATTAAAAGATTGGTGAAAGCCTTAGGATGCTTCCAGATTGACCAGAAAGTCTTAGTTCAGTACCATAGAAATAGAGGTCTGTGCGCTCTCAGATGAATTCGGGTGGCTGTGGCTGAAGCTATAATTTAATATATAATGCACCCGCAGCAGCAAATGCACATGCAGATGTAGTTAACCATTTCTTCTCAGTCAGTGACAAGCCTACTGAAGCCTGCTGTAATCTGAATTTACTTGGGAAATTCTCCCTGCTACATCTCAGCCGATCCGAATGGCATGAAAAAAAATGCTGACTTCATAGATCAATAGTTAAGCTTCATCTAAAAGGTTATGCCTTGAAAGGGAAGGTGCCGCTACCGGAACAATATTGATTAGTATGTTCCTGTATGTTTTTCCAAATGTCTCAGTGGGTGAAGATTAGGAGAATCTCTAGCAGTGCTTATGAGCTGATAGAAAGCTTATTAATGCTATTTTTGAGATGTGAAATGCGAGTTATTTTATCAGCCTCGAGCTGGTAATTCCTGTCGTTATCAAACAATGTGCCTTGTGAGTTATGGATCAGGTCATCGGCCCATCTTATGTGCAAACAGCCTCCAGAAGTGTTCACATATGTTGCTTTAGGAAAAAAGCGTGTTCTAAGCGCTCCCAAAGTGTGATTCATCAGGCATTGTTAGGGGAGCTGGTTAGTCTTCAGAGACATTCACTTATACCCTGAACCAAGAGAGATGTTTAAACTGGCAAATCTACCTACCCCTATGGAGGCAAATGAGTTGCATCTACTTGTTTTCCATTGCAAGTTAAGAAACAACACTCTGTAATTTCACAGCGTGGAACTGATCTTCGGAAAATACAGAAGGAAACACTAAATCTGACCTAAAGAAAAAGGGAAGAAAAAACAATCCCTAACACAGGCATAATGACCAGTGAGTTGAATTCAAAACATTCTTTCTCCAAAACTGGGACTAGAAGATGCTAAAGGAAAAGTGTAAGAACCCGGAACCATGTAGAATCCTCTCTGAGCCTCCAATAAACTGATGTGTTTTCTCAGACACAGGAGCTGTTTTGATATGATAGGTGTCAGGGGATTTTTCTGCCATCAATTTGTTTTGGTTGCTTTTACATCCCTCTGTAATTTAGAGTCTGTTGCATTCTGTGGCATGGATTTTCCACAGCTCAGTCACATGCCAGGTGGGAAAAGCCCACCCTCCTTTTGTTTGCGTTGATCTTGCCACTATAACGGCATTTGTCTCCTCACCAAATACTGTCTTGGAAGTGCCAGGGAAGGGCTGTCCCTCATTTACCTTCCTCATGTCTTGCACAAACCTCTTCATTTCATATAGTAAAAATATGAAATGCAGATGTGTCCCAAGTTTTCTCATCAAATAAAAAGGGCTCTTTCTCTCCGTTTCTGCAGAGCAGTGTGGCAACATTGTGTGGACTTTCTATACAGTACATAAAGAGATAAGTAAGCAGTAAAATGCCTTTCCTCTCCTTTTAAGTGTTTGAAGTACCATAGACTGAATGACCTTTTCATTCTCCATTCACAAAGAAATAAGAAATAACTATTCTTACTTCTCATAGCTGTGATTATGCCGATAGCTATAACTCAGGCCCATGAAATCCTTTCATATAAAGAGCCATGCTGGAGACTCATTCCCTTAAAGAAAGGAGCCCAGGATGATTGACCTGAAATCACCCCTTCATTTTTTACTGAAAAGAGATCTAAATATGGCAAACATTTCCTTGTGCTACTCTCTCCACAGACTGTGTTTCCCCCATCAGATTCTCTGATGATTAACAAAAATTGGTTATTTAATTTGATGAGGAAACTAGCAGAGTGTCCACCAGAACCAGCTATTCTTTCACTAACTCTTGAGTCATTTTTGTCAGAAAATGGTTTTTCTCTGCAATTATTCCTTGTTGTTTGCATCACTTAGAGGAGCGATCATGTTATGTTTCAGGATCTGTAAGCTGGCTTTTGAATTGTTGCCCTACAGAGTTAAAGATTCACAAATTGAAGAGATTTTCTTTATTGATATTTTATCTGACAACTTCATGTTTTTAAGGTTTCAATCAGTTGAGCAGTTCTTTTCTCTCAGACAGGTCTACTGTTTCAGATAGTGCTCCTTACCCCCATGTGAGCAGAAATGCGAGGTGTAGGCTTTTCTTACACAGTTTATGTATCTCCCAAGTACCAATGTCCATCGTTACTCAGCAAAGACCGCTGGAAGGGAGCAGGTCTTTATAAAGAAGTGATTACTGCCAGTGCCCAAAAATATGGTGATGAATATTGGTAACAACTAATGGCTACTGCTGTGTGTCCTTGGAAACAGTCTGCGACTGGCTTTAACAGTACCGTTGCTTGGTACCGTGTGTTTTCAGTAAATCATTTGTGATTTTTAGGTGTCAAAACCTTCCCGATGCCATGTTCTTCACAAACTAAATATAAGAGGGAGAAGGGCTGCGTCAAACACACACTTCTACGGACTGTGTGTTGGTTGAAGGAATCAGATCTTCTGAGAAGCACTACCTGGCCATGTCCCTGTGTGAATTGATCTGGATGATCCTGCTGTGGTGGGAGGATTGGACTGCATGATCTTTCGAGGTCCCTCCCGATCTCTAATGTCCTATGATTCGGTGATTCATCTTTTCCAAGGGGTATCTGAGATGTCTGCATCACTGGTCCGAACTTTAATTTAATACAGCTCCTACTAGCTGTAGTTGGCTCTGCAGTGTTTATCCTCCTCTTCCTTCACTCTACCAGACTTAACTCCTGTATTTTTGGTTACCTGATCGTGTCCTATACACATTTTCATCTCCAAATTTTCAGCCAAGCAGCTTTAAAATTGCAGTGGGTAATAATGGTAGTGGTTTGCTCTGCTCTGCGGCTTACAGGTCCCTCCTCGCATCAAGAAAAACCCTCTTGCAATGGCTTCTCAGAATGGCACTGCCTTCCTGTGAAAACACACTGCCGAGCTGGTTCTTGCTCTGAAGCTGTTGAAGACGCTATTTCATCTGCCAATAATAAAGAAGCATCTGACCTAAGTTACTCTTCTCTGCTCACCTTGCTGTGATGGCAGAGTGCTGACTGTACCATTATTGCTTTATAAAGCAAAGTCAGATTTATGAGACAAAATCTATGATGGTGTGATTCCAGCCAGACACTAAAAAAAAAGCCCAGTATGAAAATAGTTATTCATATCCGCGATAGCCTTTGTCACTGAAGAGACAACCCTCCTGTGCTGAAAGGAATGAGATCACTGATGTAAATCAGACTGCTACATTCAAGTCTCTCTAAGTTGCTAATGAGCCTGGAAGAACAAGGATGCTTAGGAGAAATCCAGAACAGCAAGACATAAGTTGTTGGAGCAGAGGGAAGTACTTACTTCATCTGATACTAAACTCATGTACAGCAGACTGCCCAGCGTAAGCTGGTGAACTCGGGCAGCATGAAAGAAAGAGGAGAAAGAAAGAACTACAAAAAGAAGGAAGGGAAGAAGAGTGAAGGGACGAATGAGCAAGGAATGCATAAAACACTGTATTTCTACCTTGGTAATGTTTATTATTTAAAACCTGATTTTATATTTTGTTGCACTCGCTCTGGAAATAAAAACCAAATCTTAGGATGAAATATTCATGTCAGCTCTGTGATGTTCCTCAGGCTTCACTGTCTCACAGAGTTGATGGAATACTAATTCTTTTCAGGTTCATCCGTCTTGGGTTTTCAGCAGCAATTACCACAACTTTTTTAATATGAAAATAAAACATGTTTTGATCCAGACTTCAAATGTAATCGCTACCACCACCACAAACCAAAAGACCACTAGCAGTGTCAGCTTCACTGTCCTTCTGAGGGAGAATGTGTTTATCCTTTCTGCCATAGGATGGGGTAACATGATAACTATTGATGGGCCTCTACTTATTAAGATGTTGTCAGACAACATGTTGTCATAAGCTATTACTTTTAAATTGATATTAAGGAAACATCAAACAGCACTTCTCTGGTGTCAGCTGGTTGCTTTAACAATGGGCTCGTATGTGGTTTTATGAAAATCAAACTGAATTCAGTTATTGCAAGCCAGCAAGGATGTTCCCTTCCTCTAGAATGGGGATAACATCCTGCTGGAAACACTCTCTGGAATGTAGTTCTGAATCTCTTGTGCTGTTATTGAACATTATACGGTGGGGCTATCAGTGTGGCCCAGTACTTCTGCCTCTGTATCAAACCATCCTGGGGTTACGGGATTTGTTCTAGTTAATGCAAACCAAGTAACATTGCTCCAGTGTCAGCACAGTGCTCTGCGTTGCTGTTATGAATTCCCTGGAAGCGCAGGCCTTTTCCTAGCCTTTCCCTTTAGTGCTGCGAGGATGTTAAAAGTGTTTTGATACCTATGTGAGGTGTTTTTATCATGGATCTATAACGAAGCAAGTCAAGAAAAGCCTCTCAAGTAATAGACAGGAGGTAGTTTATAAAGTAAGTAAAGCTGAACCACTAAGTAATAGTGACCACAATATAATTAACTTCGACATCCTCAGGGGAGAGATTGTACAAAAAACGAGGAAGCTAGTTAAAAAGACCCTAAAGTCAAAAGTGAGGAAATTAAAATCCTCAGACTCAGCATGGAGGCTACTTGAGCAACTGTAACAGTGGAAGGGAAAGCAAAAAAACAGATGAAAAAGGGAAGCTGGCAAACAAAAGTGAACGACAGGGCTGCAGGAAAATCTGAGAAGTTCGCACAGCCAAACAGATGTTTTTCTGGAAGTAGAATTTTAACTTGTGAAGTCAACAAGGATAAAATGCAGTGTCTCAGGTACACAGTGGAGATTAGAAGGATGACAGAGGATTTGGGGAGCAGATAGCCAGACACGAAAACAAGATTTTCTCCAGTATTACAAAGCACCAGGACTGCAAGAGGTAGGTCCAGTGTGGTATTTGTTAGGGAAGTAAGGAAGCTAATGAGAATACAGAGACACTGAAAGGAAGGGAAGCCACTCCTTTGCCTTAACATTTCCAGACAGAACTCTGGGAAGATAGATACTCCGCGTTTCCTCCTGTGAGGTCATGCAGAGGAGGCTCTGTCAAACCCAGGAATTAAAAGATGTGCTGGAGCAAATTCACAACTGAAATATAAACAGGCTACTGGACTGGAAAGTAAATGAGGAAGTTCTAAGGGGATTTAAGAAAAAACTTTCTGAACTCTCAACAAAAAAATAAATCTGCTTAAAGCCAGTCTGTACCTGTGAGAGGCAGCTCTGGAAATGTCAACACAGACATCCATCGATATCGGTAACAAGAAGGCAACCAGTAAGACAAGAATGTTCTCGGCTTGGTGTTCCATGTTACATCCTTCATGTTCCACATTACATCCTTCATGATGGTCTATAAAGTTCCCCAAAGACTTTAGGATCTTTGGATTTAATCTGAGAGGAGGACTTGTTGTTTTGCAGAGCTGAAACTTCTTGACGTTGTTGGTTTAATGTAGTTCTTCTGCAAAGTGAAATGAGATGGGAGATTCACCTCTGCTGGATGAAATCGAAAGAACTGACAAATCCCATTACAAAGTGGAAAACTGAAAAAGCACCAGTAAATCTGATAGTTTATTCTAAAAAATCATACAAAATCCTGGAAAACATCTTCTCAAAGGGAACCCGCAGTGTTCATTGGGACAGCACCTGCTGCTCCAGTTGGCATAATTAGTGTTCCGTACCTGAGACGTCTTGCCATTCCAACCGATCTAGGCCTGCACCGGAGTTACAGTTAGCGACCTTGTTACGCTCGGGGTTCCAGTGGTTGTGTGTCACCCTCAGGGTTACACTCTGCAATGTTGTTGCGCTCAGGGTTACGCTCTGCAATGTTGTTGCGCTCAGGGTTACACTCCTCAATGTTGTCTGATACAGGAGCTCATGTTTCCGTTTCCCAAGAATCTGTTCTACTTCATTCCTTTGCTTCGTCCTGACACACTCCAAGCAACAGCCACTGTGCTGCTGTGTTAAACCACTGGTTAGTCACTAATTTACACACGACCTATCACTCTAATAGCTGGATACCCAACCATCTGATCTGCATAGGCATAGGCTGCTTCTCTTGTTAAAGCTGAGAACTATTGTTCCAGTTCCATCCTTCTTTAAATCTCATCATTCAGAATTGTTGACTGAATTCTAGTTTTTGACATCTTGTCCTTCTTGATTTCCCTGACGCTGTCCTTTCATGGTTCTTCCGTTGCATCTCTAACAATTCCTTCAGTTGTCCTTCATCCTGATATCACATCTCCAGCTTTCCGAAGGTATTTAGTGGAGCTGTGTCTTTGCTGCCTTCTGCCCCTTCCAACCAGATCTTATTTGGGTGTAACCTCATTGTCAAAAATGGATTCAGCCATCATCCCTGTGTTGTCAACTGTCAGATCCACTTCTGTAGTCCAAGCCTGTCTCCTACTATTCAAACTGAAATCTCACCTTGTCTTCGTGAAACATCTTCATAGATACTTAGGCGTCAACTGTTGTTCTGCATTGGCTAAAGAGGATTCCTTCAGTCTTTCCTCTTCCGTAGGCTGTCCGCACTCTTTTCCTGGGCACTGTGTGCATACTGCCTGTCTTTCAGGTTCATAACCACGTATGATCAGGGACGATGTTTTGAAAATGTATTTTGCTTGAACAAAGTCTGAACCACTTTACATTAACCAAAACTATGGAAAGCAAGTAAACCCAGAGTAGGTAAAATATCAAGCAAGCAGAAAGGAGCCTGCACATTGAAATGTGCTAGCTACAGAAAGGTAAAGCAGGAGTAACGAACACGCAACCCGCTTCACCACTGCCCCCCTGGTGTGCTGTAACTGCGACCTCAGGGAGATGCTTCTAGACAGCGGAAGGAGTTCAGCTTCCAAGGCCTATTCAGTCATGAGCTCCTCTGCAAAGTCTCCCAACATGGGGTCCAATTAATGACCCTTGGATTGGGGAAATTTTTAGAGACCCACTGAAAGCAACTGGGATAAGATTCTCAGATTAACTTTACGCAGCCCACTGTACAGCTCTGGAGCCCTAGATCAGTTTCAGTCAAGGTGGATTTTGACTGAAGTTAGTAGGAGTTTTTGACTAATGAAGGATCAGGTCCATCCTTTTGTCAATTCATTTATCATTCACTGGTTCCGATCCTGTCAACCACTTTTCAATCTGTATTTTTATTAGTTTTTCATAAATTAAGAATGGTAGTATTCACTACTTCTGTTAAGTGCTTTTGGTTATATCAGTAAAAACCAGGTAATATTTAATATCTAGGCTTACCCACCTGCCACTGAGCCAGCAAAGCCACATAAATCATCCCAAATGAGTGCCTTGAGAAAAGCTGGGTCCCAAGCTAAGCATTATAAATGCTGGAAAGCTGCAGAACAGAAACTAAATATAAGGTACATCAGTTACATTTTGTTTTATTCCTGTAAAAAAGTTAATTATTAACAGAAATCAAGTCACACCAGCATGAGAAAAAGAGGGGAAAGTGGCTGAGTAGTCACCCAGCCCTGTGAAACCTTGCTGTCCCACAACAATTTTCTTTTGTTGTGACCCAAATGTGAACCATAGACAGGGAGAAGAAAACTGAGCTGAAATTAGCCTCCTGCACAGAGGGCACTGGGTTATCCTGCCCATTTCTTATCCACAGAT
The DNA here is from genome assembly GCA_013400115.1 of Rhinopomastus cyanomelas. Taxonomy (NCBI): domain Eukaryota; kingdom Metazoa; phylum Chordata; class Aves; order Bucerotiformes; family Rhinopomastidae; genus Rhinopomastus; species Rhinopomastus cyanomelas. The sequence continues at coordinate 378,689 of VXBP01008118.1, forward strand.
AATAAAAAGTAAACTAAAAAATACGTGTTTTTCTCTGATCTGCCTGAGCTAGAGGATACCAACTGTTATGCTATCACGCTGTCTCTGGGACTGACCGCTGTTTAAAGCACAGGGGAAAGCACTGGGACATGTTGGATCTGTTGTGATTCCAGGAGCTGGGCAAATATCTTTTGTGCTGATCAGCATTTTAAGCTGAAATCTATTATTTAGTAATTGGTTAAGACAAAGGACAGCAAGATTTGTAAATGAGTAAAATGACTGATATAACACAAGGGAGGGAAACATACAAATCCAAAACATTCTCTTTGGTTTAGGAGCTGGTAATGATGTTCCAGAAAATAAAGATATTGTTCAGTCTAACTAAACCTAACCAAGGACCACCAAACTGAGGCCACTGTTTTATTCCTGTGCTTAGCTGCTGCCTCCCATCAGACAAAAAGGGAGCACTCAAAACTGTTTAAAGAAAAACTGCTCCTTGCCAGGTAAATCCATGCTCACCAATGATTACTCGCAAACACTCCACTGGGGAGACTGAAGTCATTAAGCAAACCATTTAAAAGCTGAAGTAGAAAGTGCTGATTGCTGGAGCTCTGCCGCTCGGGTCCAGCGTGAAACAACGTGTTTAGAAATAAGTGGGGTTCCCATTCTGTCCCTTGTCGTGAGCCAGTAAGGCCAGGAGTGGTAAAAGGTGGAAAGACAATATGTGTCTGAGCAGCTCTCGTTACTAATCCAGGCATTGTCCCCACGCTGTGGGTGTAGCAGAGGGCTATAATCAGTGTCTTGTGCTAGTGCAAAACATGTTATTTAGCGGATGTTATTTGACGTGTGTTATTTAACACAATGCTGGCTTCACTGATCTGCTATGAAACTAACACTTCCAGTAACTTCAGACCAAGTGCTTCATATCTCTGGATTTCTGGGGTTTATTTCCTTTTTTCTGCCTTCTCTAATCTCTGGCAGAATGAAGCAACTGCTCTTGCCCTGTTCCTGGCTTGGTGTTTGCAGGAGCCACTGTGTACCTGTGGCTTCTGCATCTTCACTTAATCAAACGGCAACATGCAGGCGCGTTTGGTGCTGAAAATGGTGCAGGGTTTCCTCCCTCTCCCTGGCTCTGCCCTAATAGCAGGAGGCCGGGAGGGCTGCGCAGGGACTCGGCGCGGGCTGCCTGCAGGACCCTGGCGGACTAGGCTGTATTTAATGAGCGCGTCTTCACTGACAGATTCATTATTTGTGTTCGGTCGCTTCAAGTCAAAACTGATTAGTTACACTTACTGCAGCAAAGATTTAATGATTTTATTGTTTATCTTCAATTTATTTTGATTAACATCTCCGTTCTTTTCATTGCAAGTGCAATTAGGTGTAATATAGCAGCGACTACTTTAATTTTGCTGAAATTAAGATGAATAAGTGACGGATTATGGCACTTTGTTTAACAAATAAATCATAGTTAAGAGGACCGTATTAGTAATAAATGAAAAAACAGACAATCTAATTAAAATGCACAGAGCTGATAGTTCAACTTTCCAGAAATGTCATGAATTTTCATTTTAGAAATCATCTTGATTTAGGAGTAGCACTCCTTTATTGACAGCAGATGACAGAAAGGCACATGATTTTGTAAATCACCTTAATTTCTTGCGTTGTGTCGGTAGAGGGAAGTACAAAGCAATGGAGCAAAGGTGCACATTCAAATTTTTTGAGGAGCCAGGATTGTTTTGTCAGGACAGACCGCAATTAAGGAATAGGCTAAAAAAAGTGACTGTGGGACTGAAATGAGGAAAAAACTCATTAGTTCAATTCTCACATGTTCAGACTTCAGCTCTTTCTGCAACCGATGAATATTCTCCAAGTCCCAGCCACAATTTTCCTTTAAGTTCATAAGATTCAATTCACTGTCACACCACAAAAGCTCAAGATGTGTAAGATGGAAGGAAGAACTAACATGAAGAAAACTGAACTCGACAAACACGGAGCAAATCAAGATTACTCTATACAAGCATCCCCAAATCATGGGGCAAGTGGCAGGGCAGCAATCCTGGAGCCAGCTTACTGAGGGGGTCGGATGGGCTTAGATTCTGACTGAGGAAAACCAAGAAGAAAACGAACCCTTCAGAATCAGAAACTTTATCTCTCTGATGTTTAAAAGACCTTGTATTTGACAGGACAGCTTTGAAGATAAAACCCGAAGCACTCTCCAGCTACAGGCTGTTCAACACCCCACACTGCTATCTGCAATGCACTTCAGTTTCGCAGAGTTCACTCGTATTAGAAAGGAGAGAGGGAAGATGGGTTTTAGTATATTGTGCTGTATTTTTGATGCTGCTCAATCTTTCCCAAGCTCTCCCTGCAGAGCATGGAAGAGCTCAGCTCTGTTCAACATGTCTCATTCCTTCCCACCACACTGCCAGTCTGGCCAGGGGCTCTCAGGTGGCCAAGATGTAAATTTATTAATCAAAATGTACCCTGACGGATGAGGCACCTCTGAAGTGGGCATTAAAGATGAGAGAGGACAGGGAGGGACTTCCCCTTTTTCTTCATGTGCCATGTTCATTCTTTCTGTCTGTAGGAGGATTTTACTCGAGGGATTAAGGTTGGACAGGACTAAGAGCCGTATGTGCTCTGTTAAAACCTTAGTTTGACTTCTTCTTCCTTCTTTGTATTAGAGATTGAGCAGGGGATGGACAAGGAGAGAAGAGAGGAAGACACAGAGAATGCAGTTCCTGAGGTCGCAAAACCTGCAAGCGAGCACTTTCTTCTTCCTAAACTTCTAAGCGCTTTTCTTGTACCACTGTTCCTCTCTGTAACTGTTTTCAAACACCTTCAGATAGTCCGACTGTGATTTAGTGGGACATTTTCATTCGCTTTTGTACCTTGGCTCCCTGAAACACAAGAATTTCAGTGGCAATACAGATTTGTTCCAGCTAAGGACCTGCCTCATAAAGGGACTTAAAAACTGTATTTTAACAGACGCCTGCAAAAATACCAGTTGAGAAATAATTCCTGTCCTGTGGGTATAGTGAGAAAAAATAACTGAAACCAGTTTTACTGGTGTAAAATACATAAAGGGGTGGAGAAGGTGGAGTGAAGGGTCTTCTAAGGCCTACTTGGTTTGCTTTGATTAAACGGGTCAGATCTGCTAATGACATTACAGCAGGTAGCTCTTCCTCTGTGCATAAAGGCAAATAAACAAACTGGGTACTTGGCACAAGACAGCACACAAACCTCATTACAGGTGTTTCCCTGTGCCCCCATCCCCCTTCTAAGACACATTTTCAATATTTAATAAATATATGGGAGGTAGGTAAAGACAGACCAAGGTGGGGATAGAGAAGAAATGATGCTAATGACCAAATCAACCTGTAAAAAGCAGCCCTGCTCTGACTGGAGCCCCAGCCATCAGCTGAGTGTCATGTAGGAGAGCCAAAGGAGCTGGGGGAGGTTGTGAAGGGGTTGGCGAGCTGGAGACTGGCAGCATCATTGGTTTGAACAGGCCGTGATTGATTTGTCACCAGAGGCCCATTTGACTGGGCGAAAAGCCCTTCTGATCTCAATCTCTCTTCCTTACCTCTGCTGTCCCTTTCCCCTTCTCTGCATTTTGGCGCTGGCACAGCAGCTGGGCAAGGGGGCTCAAGTGGAGGCCGACACCGAGCAGAAGGGTTGAAGGTCACTGCTGCTGAACTCTGTAACGACCGACAGGGGAGATCCAGCTCATCACACTCTGCACTTTCTACCTCGCCTTTAGAACTCCAGGGGTTCGCAAAGCCCCAAATACACATCCACACAAACACACCAACCCATTCCCCAACCACAGACACACAACCAGAGCCTCTCACTGCTTCTCTCTTCCTCCCTCTCTCTCTCTCTCTCACACTCACGCACGCACACACACACACACACACACACACACACACACTCCCTCTGTCTCCCCACCCCTTTCACCTTCCTGTTATCTGTGGCTGGGAGAAACCTCTAGATCTACAAATATTAATTACAAAGGACAACGAAAGGTAAGAAGGCGTCAATTATCCAAAGGTGTCGTGATGTTATTTGAAGTCAATTGCAAATGTACGAGGGGAAAGATTTCGCCCCAGTAATTCCTGTCTGCTTGGCTGATGGGGACCGGAGCCGATTCCCTCCCAGAACTGCTGCAGCTATGCCTTAAACCACACGCTCTCCAGCAGGAGCCATCAGCATGGGCCTTTCTGAATTCTCTCTTTATTTCATTCATTAAGGGCATTAGGCAAGTTGGAATTTGTATGAAAAAGGATCCTATGGGAATACTGTCTCCAGGGTAGGTATTTTCATGACTTTCCACATCCTGGGGCTCTCTCTGTATCTCTTGTCTTTCTCTCTCTCTTCTGTTAGATGGAGCTTTAAAGGAGGCTGCTCTCATCTTCCAACTAATCTGAGTGAAGGAAATGTTCTGAAAAAATATGTCATTTGTTTTATAAAGTGGCAATTACTAAGAAATCGTGAGACCTTTCCAGCTTCATTTTGTTAATGGGCTTTGTTATTATCATTAATTTGAGCTGTTTCCTGCTTTTTCTCACACAAGAGTTTTTAATGACAATTGCCTTCGTTATCCAAAAAGAAAGAGATAGCAGACTGGACAACAGCAAAATAATATTAATCAAACAAAGGCAGACTTTACATTGAACGGGCTGTTGTGCTCCCATAAAGGCAGGACAACCTCAATACTCCAGCTCATTTCACTTGGCAAAAGAACATGGCATCAGTTTTCTAACTTTAAAATAGTTTAATGAACACGAATGGAGAAATAATTTTTCTGTGTGTTTAGCAGTCTATAAAGAAGAGAGAATGCTTTAACTTTGATCGCCACAATTAGTTCCCTGGGTATCTAGAGGGGAACAGGGCAGCCCTGGGAGCCTCAGTTCTTTAGATACAAAAGCATTTAGATCGCTTTAGAGCAGTTAATCCTGAGACTGGCTAGGGTCCCTTTTGTTTTCTAACTCCATTGTGGGTTTTGTTCAGTTTTTTCTATTCGCATGATTGACTGCCCAATGGATGCTAATTATCCAAATGTCGCTTCTGTCCTTTGAGTGACTTTCCATGTATTATGGGCAACTGTCATGCATTCTGTCATTCTATATCATATTACATGTATTATCATATGAAAATGGTACTCTGCATAAAGGAAGGTGTCTGAACCAGCAGATGCTGCCGATGTTTAGAGGACTTGCCTAATTTGAATGGATTTGCCGTAGAAAAAAAAATGGGTCCGAAGGCACATGGGGAGAGTCAGAAATGGAAAGTTTATCAGGTAATTATTTTTGTCCATTTGCTGTTTACATGAGAATGTACTGACTGCCTCTGCTTCTGAAATCAGCAGCCACCTTCCTCCTCCCGACCCGGGCAACCCGTCGGTATTTATTAGACTATGACAGCTTAAGCTAATTAAACTGATATCTGTCTAAAATAATAAGCCCGGAAAGTTAGAATAAACATTCTGATTATAAGCAGAAAAGGCAGCTATACAAATGGAGCATCAGCCTTGTATTTCAATGGCCATCTGAAATCCCTGTCTGAAAGCCATTGCATGTGAAATTAAAAACCGTAATAAACTTCTGCAAAGGCATTTTTCCCAGTAAATTTCTGTTTTACCTAGATCTTTATCTCTTTGCATGATGCCCAGAGGGCTGAGGGCTAATGCAGCTGTAAAATTGCTGCTTTTATTTTGTACATATGTGAGCATGTATTTTAAAAGGATATCAAGGGCAAGGGGTTTACTACAATTTCTCCACTAAAATACACGTAGCCCTCCTCGGTGCAATGTGCATGCCAGCACTTATCAGGAATGCAAGATTTATAACTGTAGGGCTTTTTAGCCTTGCACTCTGGGGTCCGTTGGATCCATAGGCACATCCGGAGTTGCCTATCCGCTCCTAAAATGTTAGGATGGCGTTTTGTCTTTGCCATTGGTACGAGATACTGGGGGTTCATGAGGCTGACGCGAATGGTCTGGAGCTTCATCGAGTATGCGGGCAATAAGCTTCCGTAACGGCAGGGCTCGATCCTGGGAAATATGTACTTTCTGAAACAACAAAAAGATACCCCGGCAAGACTTGCTCTGCTGTACCAAGGTGCTTTGAAATTTTACAATGATCAAATATACATGATCAAGCTGTGCTTGTTAGGGTACGAGGGGCTCAGAACGGTCAATGATTATTGATCAGACTGTTAAGTATTTGTTCACGATTCTTTATATCCCAAAAGATTCAGGGAAATGAAGAGTGAAAAACTGCATCAGCCCACCTTTGTCTGAGATTGAGGTATCAAAACAGAGGGGTCGTTTGCCAAATCTGTTGGAAAAACAGCTGTAGGAAACTGTGACATAAGGACTCCGAGTACGGAGATTAATATTTCCTTTTTTTAATTACTATTATCTTTGCAAAATCGTCAGTGCTAATTAAAAAACTGTAAAGACAGATTCTTTGTAGAGGGTGAATAGTGAATTATTGATAAGAGCAGATTTACACAGCAAAAGCAGAGATACAGCCGTGCTTTATCCGTTGACCTTTACATTTTACCTCACAATTTGCTCCTGCCAAAATATTTTTAACTGCAGTTGCAATAACAGTGATGTAAGAGAATCCCTGAGGTGAAAATGGGAGTTTCTGTTTCTCGTGCAGAATAGAAAACCTCACTGAGGTGCAGTCTCTGTCTTTTGGTAACTGAATAAATACGAGGAGCTCCAATTAAATGGTGGGGGGTTCGAATTCCATTTGGCAAACGTCCCAAATTATTGGGGCAATGATTCTTCCTTGTTTCTTGAGATGCTGCAGTGTCTGTTTTTACACCTTCTGCATGATTTATATTTTAAAATGATCCGCAAAGTTTGTTCCGTCATCCAAAAGGGACATGTGCCGCGAGCGAGTGCTGACGTTTAATTCTTGCACACTCAGACGGGGCATACTTTATTTGATTTCATTCTGCTGTACAGTACATAAATTCACGGGATCTTTCCTGAACACAGAAACCTCCCAAGATAAACTCACTGCACATTAAATGACACTACGGAACACAAAGAATTATTCCTGCAGATATTTGCCTCTAAGAAATGATAACATATGTCTGTGTCTGAATCTACAAATAGAGAGATGGATACACACACATATGTTCCTTCGCACACACACACACAGAGCCTCGTACAGTCATGGATCTTATACATATTTATATAAACAAATTTACATACCGCGTCGTTTGTAAACCTTAAACCCGTGTTAATTCCCTTAAAATTACTCGATGTCTTTCCGCATGAGATTGACACTGGAAATCAATCGGCCGCGCTCAGGCTCCCAGAAAAAGTTTGCAAAGTATAAAATTGGCAAAATGGCGCTGATTGGTTGGAAATGCCCTTTCACCTTATTGTGTCTGACCCGCCACTTAATTAATCTGGTCTTGTCTGCGAGCGGACAGTGCTGCAGATAGGCAGCTCGGCGAGCAGCTCTGCAGCTCCTCCAAAGTTGAGGGTGTATCCAGCTTGCCTGACAAAAGCGCTCTGTTTGCTGCGTGAACAAGATCGCATCGCTGCGGTTTCATCTGCGACCTGATCTGATTTCTTCTCGCTGCAAGCAGCCGTGCAGCAGATTCCCTGCACCCTCCTCCCCGTCTCGAGCCGTGCCCAGGCTGGCACTGCCAAGTTTCCATACCTGCCTCCTCTGTTTGGAAATCCTGTCTGGGAGACGCGCGGTGGGCATTCAGGTAGTCCAGATAAGGGCGTGTGGTGACAAAATATTGACTGGATTTGGTGCTCACTTATGAGGGATGACGTTAGCGCCACAAAAAATCCCTGTGATGTACGGGGAATAGTTAATTAATTAAAGGACCTGCTAATTGCTACTTGAGGTACTGTGCAGAGCTGATGAAGAGTGCTTGGTACGGGGTTAGCTTCTCAGTTTGGAGTGAACATTTTCATTTAAAAGATTTCTTTAAAGCACATCCTAATTTTTTTAGTGTTTTTTTAGGTTACTGTATCTAGTTCAGACTCAAGTGTTCAATTGAGCTTCAGTTAATTATAACATATCGTCAGGGTTCTTTAGCTGGGATAGATTGATGGAGAAGCTTTGTTTCATTTGGTGCAGGTGGCACTGTTTAATAAGCACAGAGAGAGTGAATAATGTAGTGTTTGCAAAGAGAAATAAATGCAAAATAGAGAGGTGCAATTAGATCAGCTCGGAGAAAGAAAGGATAAATATTAAACACTCAGGTATCGTGCAGATACCAAATAAAACAGTCATAAGTATCTCATTGAAAACTGCCATTTGAATTTATATCTCTCTAAAAGCACTGCTTTAAAATCAATCTGGTGAGCGAGTCTTCCGCCTTCATTAGGCAGATACATTTTAATACCTGGAAAACACCAGACTTCTTGTTTTCAAACTCTATTCTGAAGCATCTAAACACAAGGACTTCAGAAATTCATTTCTGAATTGTGTTATGAAATACCTGAAGCTTTGGCATTCTCTTCTTCAGTCAAAGCTGTGTTGTGTTGGAGAAGAATCACCTCGTGGAAAATTAATCTGTGAAAACTTGTAAGTCGTTATCAATAATTTACCGGCAAAGGAGGGGCTGTGTGTTTCTTCTCATGTCTGCAGCAAAGATAAAGTTGCAGAAGATTACTGAAAAGAGCAGCAGAATTATAGATAGAATGTAAAAGCCTTTGAGAATGAGAATCTCCTTCCAATTGCACACAAAACCCAAAGACAACCCGGTACTCCTGAAAAATGGCAAATAGGAGGAAAAAAAAAGACGAGATGTCATTTGACTTGAAAAGAAGTCGTCTCTAGCAGCTAAGAGGATAGTCCTGTAAGCTACTTAACAAAAGAATGGGAGTGTATTAGGCATTTCAGCAACACTTCTGCATCTGAACATTTCAGCTGTAGACAGATTTTCCACAGACGATTCCCCCCCTACTGCGAAACTCTTAAATATGCCCATAAAATACAGAATGTTCCCAATCACCCCCAATAAAGGAAGCTTCCTTACATTAAATGCGTCTAATATTCGTGTAAGAAATCTGAAGTGCTTTCTGATGTGGTCGAATTCACAAAGAAATGTGGTTGTGGACCAGAAAGGAATGCATAGGGCACATCTCCCTGAGCACTTGCAGATGGACACGATGCTGTGGAAGTTCACTTATAAAATATGGAACTGATCGCGTTCGTGGGCTCCGATTATTCAAAGCAGGCAGCACGACTGGACTCTTTCTCTGCAACCCTTATTTTTGTTACGGAGCCGTGTTTACCAAGTGCACGGTACACCCAATCAGGGCGGCCTCGCCAGCCTCCACGATTGGCTGCCATTGAACTTGTAAAATGTTTATGAGTGAGTGTTTGCCTGGTAATGCAGCCCTGGGTGCCCTGCTGTCAGCATGGAATTACTGAGACTATTACACACACAAGGGCTTTGGAGGCAAGAGGGAAGGGGAACTGGGGAGCCAAAGGGAGCTTTCTTATCTAAACTCCTACTGTGCATTTCCACAAAATAGTTTTCACCAAAAAAACATAAAACACCCTCCCCACTTTGTTTAAAAACAAAAAAATCAATTGACACTAAAACAAAGAGTTTTATTCCATTCACTTGAGCTTTAACTACAGAGCGAAAAGATTAGTCCGTATTAAATAGATTTTTAAAATTATTAAGAAGCAGCTGCACTCCCAGATGCAAAAAGAGACATTTTTGGCCACGTTCTGCATGTGACATTGACTGAATTTCTAGTAACGAGCACCTCATGTTTTCTAAAAGCAATTCTGTTTATTTACCGTGGTAGGCAGTCAGGCAATCAGATCTCGACACACCACCAAAAACCCCCTATTCCCCAAAACAAAGCTCAGAAGCTGCCTTAAACACAGAGCTACTGACCTTCAGAATCGGATTTTCTTTGCCGTTTCGCTGTAATAAAAATGAACATTTTGTCATCACTTTGGGAAGCTGTGCCAAACACCTTAAAACACATGTCACATGCCAACTTTACTTCATTCCTCTCCTCGGGGAATAGATACATCTGGAATCATAATCACAGATAAAAACCTTGACAAAATTGCACATGAGCCCAGCCCTCCTCTCCAACACCTACCTCCTCATAACATTTAATACAATATTAATATCGGTTACTAAAAAGGCTTCCAACCTTTACATTTCTGACATAGCGTGTTCAAACCCATATTTCACACTTCTTGTTCTGTTTTAAGTTCAGTGGATTTAACAGGACTCTGGAGAGAAGATCATGTGGTTGAAGATTTCCCTCCCTCTTTGACACCCGTGGAGGCAGTTTTGGAATTGTTTAAATAGCTGTGGCTGTACAAATTGAAACGTGGAGGATCATGGCACCGTAGTTCTCTCTCCCATCTACAGATCCACGCTTGTGTTTCTGTCCGAAATCTGTGGTATCGCTGACAAACAGCTTCAGCACAACATCTGGGAAAACGCTCTGAATCTTTTCCTTTTAGAGCCTGTTCTTTCTCTTTGCTGCACGTTCCTGGTTTACCAGACAGACACAATTAGCCAACATTATATAATAATATTGCTTGGTCTTTCTCGTCGGTGACTGACAGCTTTTCAAATCAAAATAAAACCCATTCCTAGTCGATCATCTTCTTGGAAGTGCACCACTGTTTTAAGCTCGGTTTGCTTCCGAGACAGCCAGAGATCTTATCCAATCAGGGCTAAATGGGGGAATTATGGCTCCAGCAGATTCCACACTCTCCCAAAACGCTTGGCTGAGGAAATGCTAGCTAATTCCTCCGCTGATATTTTTCTGCAGTGCATGATGTTTTCACAAAACATTCACCCGCCGGTGCTGCAGAGACATGGAATTGGAGAACTTTGCACGTTTTCACATATGATGGTGTCTGCAATTAATACCAGGCTGGAAGTACCTCAGGCAGCAGCTCACTGTATGGCTTTGTTCACGTCAGAATGGGGAGAGCAACCTCTTTTTGTTACATATTTAACAGCTTTGAAAGACATTTTTTTAACCAGCCAGTGCACCAGGCAGCTTTAAAGCCCGGGACATTAAATCGGTTGCCAATTACTCATTCAGCAGCTCTACGTGCGTCAAAAAAATGCACACCACCAAATTTCCCTGAGACAAACCACTCACACTGCCCGTGACTCACACACTGATTCTGCACTAACTGGGTGAGGACAGCCATCATTTAGAAAAGGAAACAGAGACAACATTTGCTTGCCCTGGAACACCGAAAAATCCTCTCTACAAAAGATGGTCAGTTACAGTTAGGGGACAGCGTTTGTGACAAGAAATGTCCTGTTTTCACACCGAAGGGTTTCTTAGTAAGATGATTTCATTATTCTCTTTCGCTGTAAAGCGACCCGCAGTGTCTAACTCCATGTGTGAGAGGTGCAAAGAGTGATTTATGAATGGAGCAGTCCTTCCCCCGGATCGTTCCGAGTCAGTCCGTAGAGCAGCTGAAGCTGGAGCACGCTAGTCTGTCTCCGGCACCTCGGGGAGATGAAGAGCTGAGCTCCACTTGCTGACAAGAAGCAAACTGTCTCACATTTTAGGAGAACAACATCGTTGCCTATAAAAATGAAGAAGAGACAAAATAAATAAAAGCAGTGAATGTTGTAGTTAAGTTGCAAATCAAGGAAATCTGTTGGTACAGTATTTTAGAAATAAACGATAACAGCGTCACACCAAACACTCATGTCTGAGCGTAGAAGCGTTCTGATTTTGATTTAATGGTATATCAGCGTCAACTATTGCCTCCTTTGCTGGTACACACGTCCTGATGCCTACTGTGAAGGGTGCCCATATTTACAACTGAGTAAGATGATTAATTACACCTTGTCAATCACGGTGCATGAAGACATAACACCACAGCAGACAATGAAGACGACGCCTGAAGCTACAATTACATTTTAATTCATAGTTTATTGTATGTTCCCATATATTGCCATCTAATAACCGTAGGGGCATCAAAAACATATGAGATATCAATCACTCTGCCCCCTGGTCTTTCATGTTTATGTTATTCCACAGCCTTTAAATTACCATAAGTAGTTTTGTATTTTCTAAGCTCTCTTCTCTCTTACCTTTTGCTTCCATTTATCTTTTATTCTTAGTACCTTTGTCCAAGAGTTATGAGTATTTGATGGAAGTTTGTAGCTCACTTAAAATCTGTAACAGACAACCTGAAACCCAGCAATTAGCAAAGACAGCTTAGACTTGTGTTCCTTTGTTGAAGGAGGCGTTGAATCTTTTGTTCTGATTTAGTCACGGTAGCTGGGTGGAAGCTGGTACCTCATTATGTGGTTGGTCTGTTTGTCTGGTAGGTAGCAGATGGTACTGGAGATGACGTTACCAAGAGAGGCAGGGTAGAGAAACTCAAGACCTGTGATTTGTTCACCTGTCACCTATAACAAAATACAGGTTAAAAGACTTTATTATTAGCTGCACCATTTTTTTAATGAAAAAAAAACCCAACCCCTCTCATTTCAAGTGAGTCCACGTTTGATTCTCGAGATTATCTTGCTGTAGCGATTTTTCTGCTGCTCATTATTCAAGAATATCCCGGATTTTATTCTGAACAATGTAAATGTCATTCATGTGTCAGTGTGTACATTAGCAGCTTTGTGTTTACATTCTGTTACTCTCCTTGTGTTTTGGTGGCAAGGGTTGGATGTCTTCTTGTGTTTGTATATCCATTAAGGAGATAATCAGAGATAGCCTGTGAACCCGAGGTCGTGCCACTCCTTTTTAGCGCACTATTGGTATCATTGGTTCCAACCACTTAAGCGATGCTGCTACATAAAATATTGTATTTTAGTTCCGTTAAATATATGCAATCTTTTTGATAATTAGCAATGTCAGACCCAGCGTAGGAATCCGTGACCTTCCTTAACTGCAAAACGTATGTAATCATCAATTACACAATGGGGAATTCAACTGGTATTAAAACATTAGGACAGTGTGGGATGTGGCTAGTGAGGAGAGCCCAGTGCTGTGCCAAGGGGTGTATGTGGTGTCAAGTGAGCAGCATTCCCCATCTCTGCTTTTGGAGGCCAATCTCCCATCGCAGGCACTGCCTGAAATGTTCTGCAATTTATTAGAAGAAGGGAAAGAGTGTTTATCAAGATAAACACAATCCAGATCCACCAATTCTACTGCAGAGTCAGTTCTCATCTCAATTAAAACTTGAAGTTCTGTCCTTCCTGAGGTGTGACTTTAGGACGGTCTTTGGGTACTTCCCCTAGACGTCAAATCAGCCAGCCTTCAGTTCGGCTTCTGGAGGGGCCGATGGCCATTTCACAGGCTCTTTCTCCTCTGTGACACACAAATGCGTTTAGCTGCTCGGCACAATCCCAACAGAAAGATGACGCAACACCGCAATCGTTGCAGGAAGGGAGCACGCAAACAAGCCAAGCTGGGCTCCAAGAGCCATAATCGCCAGTCTTAGCTGCTCCACACCCGTGAGAGACAAATCATTGTCAGAGCCCCCAGCTCACGGCACTGCACTGTGTGATGTCAGCACTGAAGGGCTTTTCCAACCCAAACGCTCCTGTGATTTGCAGTCATCAAGCAGTGGCTCTCAAGATCCCAAATGCACGTTCCAATGTCCCTTCCTTTGCATCCAAGTGTGATGTTTGACATCGCTAATGCTAATGAGCCCTGTCTTACTCCCCACCTTCTGCATAAATATTTAGACATCCTGGAGGGTTTCTCTGATGCCCTTTTTGTCTTGTCTGGAGACTTCCTGAAACTCCTCTTCGAGTTCAAAGACCGTCCTCAACTGGTTTTCTTACATTCTACTGGGACTGAGCAAAGCGCGAGGCCTCGCTCTGTGAACGGTGCCATGAACTCACTCACCACCACCCGCTGTGTTCCGAGGGTGAATATTTCTCCTCGTGGGGAGCGCTCGGTCAGTGACGGACGTTGGGGCACCCTGATCATGCTGTGTGGACAGACCGGACACCCCACTGGCCCTCAGTGGCCTCTTTGCTGCTCCCAGGCCAAGGGCTGACGCTGAACCGACCCCCGGATGCTCCCCTGGGGCAACGGCGGCGGCTCCGGCCCGGGCGCGCCCCCAGCCAATGGCGGCGGGGCAGGACGTGACGTCACAGGGGCTCTAGAAAAGGCGCGGAGCCTCGCGCGGCGCCCGCGCTGCAGACGCGCCGCTCGCAGGGACCGCAACAGGCTCCGCTGCCCCCACCTCTTCCCCAGGCCCAGCTTCCCACCCCTCCCGGCTGAGCTCCCCCCACCTTCGGCCCAGTTCCCCCCACTAGACTGCCCCCAGCAGCCGCCTCGGACCCGCGGGGCCGCTTTAAGGAGAGCGGGGGGCGGCCCGTCCCATCTGGTGCCCATCCAACTCTTCCTCCTTCTTTCCTTCCCCTCGGCTTTTTCTTTTCCCAATGAGCTCCGGCGGGCTGGGGGAGGAGCGGGCGAAGGAGCAAACTTTGCCCCCGCGCTGCTGCCGCTGCCAGCCCTGTGGGCTGTGAGAGCGCACGGTGGGCACCCGCCCCCTCCTCCTCATCCTCTTCCCGCAGCAACAGCCCGCCCGCTGCCCGCAGCTGCCTCCCTCTCCCCAGCTTTCCTCCTCGAAATTCCGCACAGTACGATGTAGGGGGCTTGTCGTCATTGTTTTCGGTTTTTTTATTATTACCGCTATTTATTTCTCAAGGAAGATGGTTTAATTTTTTTTATTTCCATTATTTATTAATCCCTCCCAACCGCAAACCTGCCCGCCTTCTGCCAGCTGGGCCAGAGCATAAAGCCCGGGACCGCACCTGGGGCGATGAGCCCCACACTGAAGAAGCCTCCCAGAGGGATGTGCCGGGGCCGCGCAGCAGACTAGAGTCGAGCCCTGAAGCTTCCACCAACAGTTTCCCCCCTCCCTCGCCCCCTCCGCCCGCCTTCTCCGCACCCCGTCTCCCCGAAAGCTCGGCTCGGTGCCTGCGCTGCGCTCGGAGAGCTCTGCCGGGGCGGAGAGCTCGAGGAGAGACGGGGCGGCCGTGCTAGATGCATGGGGGAGGGCTCCGGTTAATGCAAGTTCTGGGCTCCTGCAGGGACCCCGACAACTGTCAGCAGCAGCAGCAACTCGGGGCCTCCTCCTCCGCTTCCTCAGCGATGCTTTTCCACAGTCTGTCCGGCTCGGAGATGCACGGGGTCATTGACGAGATGGATCGGAGAACGAAAAGCGAAGCACCGGCCATCAGCTCGGCTATAGACAGGGGAGAGACCGAAACGGTAGGAGCCGGAGGAGAGTCATTCAACCCCCTAAACAAATAAACCCCTCAAAGATACAGCTTTTGCCTTAAAAATAACAGATCGGGGGGAAACATATGCGAAATGCCAAATCGGAAGAAGCCGAGCATAAAGGCATCCTAAAAGATTAAATCAAACGGCGGGGAAAGGCATGAAACTGTTAATTATTAATAATATGCATAGGAATAGTAACGCTGGGGCGAAAGGAGCCGTTCTGCTTTTGCGAGAAAACAGAAAGATAGACCAGCCTTTTGGTAGCGTCCAACAACTCCTTCCCTTCCCCCAGCCTGTCCGGCCTTCCAAAGTTTTTAGGAAGAGGCAAACTGTGGTTTAGTGCCGATAACGCTTTGGCACAGCGAGTTTTTTTGTCTGCAGAATGGAAACGCGAACGGCAAAGGAGGCGGTTGTGTGATGTTTCCCAGGTAGGAAGTCTACGCCGGAGTAATCCTGGTGGCATTTATCAACAAAAGCCCAAACTCGAGTGCCTTTAATTTATGATTTTTTTAGATTTATTTGTAATGTATATGTGGCTATTTGGTTTGCAGATGTGGCTAGCAGAAGCAGATGATGTTTCAGGGAAATGAATGGATGCAAATTTGTATAACTTTATCAATTTTTATCTTACATCTGCTGCTGCACAGTGCTGCTGCAGTAACACGTTTGGGTAACAAAAAGATGCCTCTTTCTGATCAGAGTGAAGGTAGCAAAGTGGAAGAGATTTCTGAAGTGAATCGTCGGGGTAACTCTGTATAAACATCACTTTTTTGGTATGAAATCAGAATTCTAAAGAAAAACGATCCCTAGTTGGCTTCCATGCCCCCTCGTAAGCTGATAGGGGCTTATGCAGGGAGGATCTTGGTTCCTAAAACTTCACCAGTATGTTATTTCTCCTCATGCTGTGGAGAAATGGACTTGAGGCTGACGGGGAAGAGATTTAATGCTGAAATACTGGTCAGAAAGCAGCATTTTTGGGATAACGGTGGAACGGGATTTCTAATTTAAACGGGTTTGGTTTTCTTTGGAAAAGTTAATATTTCGTGGTACAACTAAACGGATATCGAGTGAATTCGTTGAATAAATACAGTGGCGTGATACCTTTATATCTCTCTGTATAATGTGCGTGTACACAACAAACAGAGGGACAGAACAGCGATCCTGAAATGTTCTATCCCAGGGTGTTTTCGTTACCGGAAAGCAAAGCAGAAAAATCGTTTATCATTTAAATTTGTCTAGAAGAAACTACTTTGGTTATAAAAGGATCCCTAATCAGAGTTCGTTGATCCCTTGAAGAAATAAGGTAGCAGCGGGCTGGGGCGAGAGCGGGGCGGTGTGTGCCCTGATTTTAGTGCGATGTGGGAACGCTGCGAGGGGGTTTTGTGATCTCTGCGAGTCCTGGATGGAACTAACGGGTGCCGAAAAAAAATCCCTCCGTTCTTCCCCACTTGCCGTCTTGTCTTTTGGGTTTTTAACTTTGCACGAGGACTTAAGGCTTTGGAGGAGGCAAAAGTAAACAAACAAGTTCTCCCCTCGCGAACCAAAGCAAACCGCGTGTTTGTCGCATCTGAGCGAGAGCGCTTCGTGTTCCCTGGCCCAGGCTCAGCTTTTGTGGGCAGCAGCGAGGGCTGCAGAG
Source organism: Rhinopomastus cyanomelas (assembly GCA_013400115.1). Taxonomy (NCBI): domain Eukaryota; kingdom Metazoa; phylum Chordata; class Aves; order Bucerotiformes; family Rhinopomastidae; genus Rhinopomastus; species Rhinopomastus cyanomelas. The sequence continues at coordinate 395,563 of VXBP01008118.1, forward strand.
CCTCCGCTCCCACCTCGGCGTGCTTTCAGGAGCCGGCTCAGAGAGGGGGAAAGCGCTTTTAAGCCGTTTCCCGAATATTTATTCCTCTTGTATATTTCTTTTTTTTGCTGGGGCTTGACAGAACCTGGATGAATTTGGGGCTATTTGCCGGGTTTCGATTGGATTGCGATTTGACACGAAACTATTAAATTATATAGGGGTTACATTTCGTTTTATTGCTTCCAAGTTTATCCCAGCATAATCTCCAGTGCTCCGATGGTTTTCCCCCCTCTTTCTTTCCTCCACGTTTCCCACTATTTCGTTTTCCTGGCAAAACGCTCTGCATCTCGGGTTTGGTACCGCTCGTCTCCTTCGCAGCTTTATTTAGTGATCCCTTCAGTGCTTTGGTAGCAGCGGATTTGGATCCGTGTTGTTTGGAACCAGCTTGCAGGAGCTGTGTCTGTAGCTCTGTGACTACTTGGGGGGGGGGGGGGNAGCTGGGAAAATACACCCAGAGACACACTCCGCATAGCTGCGCTCACGGAGCATTAACCGCGCAGGCACTCTCCGCATATCCATAATAATAAATCCTACAATTAAGTGTCTGCGATTTGCCCTACTCGGGGATTATTGAGCCTGTTAATTAAACAGCAGCTTCTCTTGTTCTGGGACTGGAGAATCCACCAAAAAAACAGAGAACAAAATCCTGGAGCTGATCCGACCGCTTTCCCTCAAACCTGGAGGGTTTTCTCCTTGTCTCCTCGCTCCTCCCGGGGAGGGGAGATCCTTCGAGACCCTCGGGACCCGCGTTTTAGGGTGCAGGGGCAGGTCGGGCTCAGAGCCCCTCTCTGCTCGGCGCCTGCCAAGCCCCTGCCAAGGAGGGGGAGAAGGCCGGCCCCGGCCGGGCAGGGGGGCGTGGGGAGCCCAGCAGTGCCCGGGAGTTCCTCGCTAACGGTGTGGAATTGTTTCCCCCAGCAGACGATGCCTTCCATCAGCAGTGACAGGGCTGCCCTGTGCGCCGGCTGCGGGGGGAAGATCTCGGACCGCTATTACCTCCTGGCTGTGGACAAGCAGTGGCACATGCGCTGCCTCAAGTGCTGCGAGTGCAAACTGAACCTGGAGTCCGAGCTCACCTGCTTCAGCAAGGACGGCAGCATCTACTGCAAGGAGGATTACTACAGGTACAGCCTGGCCTCAGCCACCGGCCCGGGACGGGGGGGGGGACGCGCTCTGCCCACCCCCGCGCTGAACAAACCCCTTCCCGAAGGGGATCCATGGTCCCCTTGGGGTGAGGGCGGGCCCCTGAAACTTCACACTGGAGAGGGAGATCGTGGTGGGGATGGGCCCCATGTTCTGGGGAGAGGGCACGGCCTGGGCACAGCTCAGCCCTCTGCTGCTTGTGGCTACCGGGCTCTTCGTTGGGGGAGGTCCCTGCGCGGCCTTTCCGGGCTGCGGAGGGGAGATGCCCAGGGGAGCTGAGCGCGTCGTTGCCCTGAGCCACGGGACGCGGAGCGGCACCTCAGCCTCGGGCAGGGCTCTCGGTGTCTGCGGGGCGGGGGTCGGTGCTCTCTCATGGCGGGAAGCAGAGCGGAGCCCTCGGCCTCGTAAACGTCCCTGCTTTGTGCCGCTGCCCCGAGCCCCGCAGCCACTTCCCCTCCGGGCAGAGCCCACAGAGCGGGGTGGAGGGTGGGGGGGATGCGCCTCTCACCGTCTCCTCCGGCCGGTCTGTTTTGCAGGAGGTTCTCGGTGCAGAGGTGTGCAAGATGTCACCTGGGGATTTCTGCCTCCGAGATGGTCATGAGAGCCAGGGATTTGGTCTATCACTTAAACTGCTTCACTTGCACCACTTGCAACAAGATGCTGACCACCGGCGACCACTTTGGCATGAAGGACAATCTGGTGTACTGCCGCCTCCATTTCGAGACTCTCATCCAAGGGGAGTACCAGGTGCATTTCAACCACTCGGATGTAGCGGCTGGGAAGGGCCCGGCGCTGGGAGCGGGTGCTGCAAACGCTTTGGGACTGCCTTACTACAACGGTGTGGGGACTGTCCAGAAGGGGAGACCCAGGAAAAGGAAGAGCCCAGGGCCTGGGGCAGACCTGGCAGCTTACAACGCAGGTAAGAGACCCCATCTTGCCCAGAACGACTCCACTTGTTTGTTTCTGTTCGCTTCCGAAGGGGGATTTCCGTTTATTTTAGCTTAAACCGTTAATAATAGTTTAGCTGCAGCGTAATTATTGAGATCAAGTGCTGTCAAACTGCAATTACAGAAGCTAATATGTTAGCGTTTTTCACTTCAGCTGGAAATAAAATGTTTTGAAGCGAGGTCATCTGGTTAAGGAGGGGGAGAGGGGGGAGTGTAGCCTGAAATAAAATCTGGAAACCAGAGATTGTAAGTTCGCACTTCAGAGAGCTGTGAATTTTCTTTAGTAGTTGCACTCAAAGGCTGCCGATGGGATGAACGATTCTGCCCTTGTCCTGAGCTCTTACACCTCAGACTTTTGGAAGGAAATGCAGAGGGAGGAGGAGTCAGAATGTGGCTGTTGCCCAGGAGCTGCGTGGGCAGAGAGTGCAGGGCTGGGGGTACCCAGATAGGGGCTTGGGGTGCCCAGGCAGGGGCTGTGGGCAGCAGGTGCCTGCAGCAGCCTGCAGTAGCCTTCAGGCTACCCATATGATAGAGTTTTGACCGTCAAAACTCTGGGAAAAATCGGGAAACTCTGAGCATCCTCTCCTAAACGTTGCTGCCCCTGAGTGCAGCCCCCGAGCCCCTTCCTCGCTGAGAGCCTCTGCCAGAAGAAAGGCAGACCCCAGCAGCAGCCCCGGCTCACGGTCATGCACAAACTCTGTCTCTTGGGCTCTCTGCAGCGAGCTGCAAACTTTCTGGAGCGTTTCCTCGTTTAACCTCCCACCACCCAGCACTGGTTTTTCAGGCAAAGGAATTCGAGCAGCCTCCTGCCCCCCCATCCCGGCCTCCCCCCGCCTCCCCTCACTCTTCTCCGTCCATGTAACTGCCCAGCAAAAGAGCTCAGCTCGCTGGCTCTTCCAGCACGGCTCCTCGGGCAGAAAACCGCTTTGCACAAAAGCAAATGCTCGGGTTCTGGTTTTATTAGCAGAACCTCAGGCGGAGGTGGGGGTGGGTTTCCTCAGACCCCGAGTGTCTCCGAGCTGCTCGCAGCCGGGGTCTCCGCAGACCCTGGGGACCAAACTCGTTTGCTGCTTCACTTTTGTCTGCGCTTCTCCGCCCTTTCGAGCTTTTTTTAAAAAATATGCATTGACAAAAACAGTCTGCGGAGTTCAGAGCTGTCCCGCAGGGCGCAGCTCTGCCTTTAACAGGTTTTTTTCCCGGAGAGGGCGTTAGGTAGAGGCCAGGTTGGCTGCGGTTTGTGCCCCGCCGCTCCGCCTTGGGTGGGGATCGGGGGGCCCTGGAGTGCGCCGAGAGGGGCTGTTCTGGGCACCTTCCAGCTCCCAGGGGGGCGGCGAGGCTGCTGCTCTGAGGACAGAGCAAGGACAGCGAAACGAGAGGGAGCGGTTCGCGCTGAAAGGGCGGGAGGAAGAGCACATCTCGGACTGGCAAACGCACCTCGGGAGCGAACTCGGCAGCCAGTGTTGGTTTAACTAATTGCTGAATAATTTGGAAATAGCGCAAAAATCAGTAGTGGTCCCAGCGGTGAAGGCTGCTGAAAGGTGTGTGTGTGGTGCTCTCGCGAGGAACAGCTGAGCTTAAAGCTAAGTCTGCTGCTTGCCCCTTCAAAACCGTCTCCTTTTCGGAGGGATTAGGTTTTAATTGTCCTTCCGCTGTCTCCCTGTGCAGGGCAGATGTTCGATTCAAAGGACCTGTAAACCGAACCAGCGGCATCTGTCCTGGATGGGAGCACAGCCCGAGAAAGTCTCGCTGCTCCCTGACTTCCTAAACCAACCGCCTTGCCCTGCAGAGTTTTTAAAAACTGCTTTTAATCCTAATGGCCCCCTGATTTTTTTTCCCTCTTATTTTGTTTCGAGCCTTTTCGTTGAGAACAGGAGCTTGAGGGATCTTCCTTGAGGAACCTTTGGCTTCTTTGCTTAAACTCTTTATGTGCTTAACTATTAACTAAACCAATAATCGACTAATTGATACAATGATAAGTGCCACTGATCTTGGAAATCAGACCGGATTGCCCGTTGAGGTAAAAATTCACCAACTTGGCAAATCGTTGCAAAGCCTTTGGTGCTTTTAAACCGCTTCAGAAGTGTGAGAGTTTCTCCTTTTATTTTTACTGGAACTTGTCGTTTCCTTCTCAGAAATGCCCGATATTGTCCTCGGAGGGGACCCGCTGCCGGTGGTTTCTGTCGAATACTTTGTGTTAATAAATCTGCACCCGGAGGTGGTGGGAAAAGGGGGACCCATAAACTTAGGCAGAGTTGAGACTGGAATTATCGCGTAAACTGCAGCAAATATTCATCTGCAACACGAGCTGACTTCCCCCCCTTCTTAAACGCGATTCCGTTTGCGCGGGGGTGATGGGTTTTAGATGTGGATAGAGCCTGACAAGTGGAAAATAGCTTAGAAGGATGCTGAGACTTCAAAAAGATTTCGTTTTCTTTCTTTTCTGTTTTTTTTTAAAGTGTGTCCCTGTGATCATAATTTCTTCTTTCACTTGTTGGAATGGAGTTTGATGGGATTTTTGTAGGTCAGTAAATCAGGGGCTGGAAGCTTGTTGAACACAGAAGCACCTGTAAAGAATTCTGAATCGTCCCTTTGTGAATTAGCCCCCGAACTGCCCCCAGCCGGCTCTGTTTGAGTCGGTCCCGTCCGATCTGTCTCTAATGTGAGGACACTAAAATATTCTCGAGAATCACAGACCTGTCGCGCAAACTTGGGGCTCGACGGGCTGATCAAACACCTCGAATCTGGGCAACTGTCGGGGATATCGGGAAACGTTTCCTTCCTCTCTGGCAGGCAGTGCTGCGGTGGTTCGGGCAGGAAGGGGAACCCCTGCCTCGGCAGGACACAGAACCCCGGCCGGTTTGGGGGGACCGGAGCTGGGGAGGGTCTGGGGGTGCGTTTTACCCAGGAGCGGGTCCGTCCTCCCACTCTGGCACGGCCGGGGCCGTTAGTTGCTGCCCCTCCGAGGAGTTCTGGCGAAAGTTTGTTGTGTTTGGGTGTTCCTAAATTTTCTTTTACTTTAAAAAAAACTGCTGTAAAAAATGAGGGAGGAGGGTGGGAAGCCTGGAAAGTTCTGAAGAGCCAATTTTACTCTGTCTCCCCGTTTCCCCCGGGACTTAAAGTTCGCGGGGGTCGTCACGTCTTCCAGCGATTTCGGAGGAAAACCCAGAGCTTCCCCTTTTCCTCCTCCTCCTCCTCCTTCTTCCCCGACTACTCCGGTCACCTTTCGGGCTCCCGCGGGCGCATCTAGCCCCTCCCCGGGGGGCTGGAGCAAGGGCTGAGGTTGGGGTCGGGGCAGGGTCCTGTCTCCGCTCTTCCTCCATCGCCCTCCCCGGGGAAGCCGCCGGGGGTCCCTCTGGAAGAGGCCGGCGGGGCTGGGGGAAGCGGAGCAGAGCCCCCCTCGGCAGCCCCTTCCTCCGGCCCGGCGGGCAGCGCTGCCCGGGGCTGCCCGGGTTAATCGCGGCGCTCAGGGAATTACTGCGCACTCGCACCAGCTATTCAGCCCCATTCAATTGGCTTAATTGAGGGGAAAAACCCTCCCCGCCGGCTCCTCCGCCCCGCCCGGTGCCCGGCGCGGCCCCGCTCCGGCCCCTTTGTGTCCCTCCCGGGGCTGCCGCGGGGGCGGCCCGTCCCGCCGCGAGGCACCGGGACACGCAGCCCTTTGTGCGGGGCGGTGGAGGGAGGCCAAAGGAAGGAGGGTTCCTCATCCCAGCTCTCCTCCCTCTGGCCGTGTGGTGCCCAGCCTGGAAGCTGGTCGCTCCTTCAGGCGGGTTTGTGTCCCTGGCGCAGATCCCCTCCCTCAGCGCTGCCAGGCTCCAAGTGCCACCGCTTCACCCCCTCAGCCCCAGCTGTGCGAGGAGCTCAGGCCTCTCTGCCTTCTCCAAGCCTGTTCACCCTGCAGCCGGGAGCAGGGCTCCAGCGCTGTCTCCAGTAGCATCCCGAAGGCCCTGCCTGGCTTTTGTCCCCTTCAGGGATGCGGGTACCACCTGGTCCCCTGCACACTCCTGCCCAACCACAGCCGCGGCTGCACGCCCCGGCCTGGACTAGCTAACCACAAGTTCCCTCTCCAGGCAGCAGGAGGTTAAAACACCCCCTTGACTCTTATTTCAGAAGGAAAGGGGTGGATGTTCCCGAGCTGCTGAATGCAGCCACCAAATGTGCCTCTTGTTTCATCATTCTTTCAGAATCAGGATTAGTTCACTCGCTTTTGGGGAATTTAACAAGTCAAACACAAGCTAGTGAGAACGTAAGTTCTCCCAGAAGAAATCCCTCTCTCCCGGCTCCCGCAAGAGCCCTGTACTTAGCGACCTGCTAACTCCTAAGCACGCGCTCTGCCCCAGTTCCCGACCTGTGGGGGGATCTGGTGATTTGAACGTGACACTGAGCTCCCCAGTTTCCTCCTCCGAGCAGTGTTTGTTACAGAGATAAAGCGCATCCGGCTTTACGCTCCGTCGCTGCTGTTGGAGACAGGGCTCTGTGTCAGAGGACGTTTGGGACACCCGCAGCACGATGGAATGTTTTAGCCTTGGGATGCTCTGTGGACATCACCATCTTGTGGCCGAGTGGACGTTTGTGTCGAGGTGCTCACGGAGGAGGCCGTAAGGGCTGGCCACTGGTGAGACCGGCCCAAGGCCACAGGGGCAATGGCCTGGGTGTAGGGATTGGGAGAAAGGGACAAGGGCCTCAGAAACATTCTGGGGTCAAAAATGAGACTGGGCAGTGCTTCAGAATGTGTTTTATCACAGAATAGGAATGAAACATCGGTTAATTTAAGACTTCTCTCTCTCCAGCTGGAATGTCACCAGTTGTAGTTCTGAACTCCCAGCAGGAGCCCTAAACACTGCAAGCGAGTGGGAATCTTAGGTGGGGATAGATCAGCAATTCCTGTGGGAGGGACCCAGGGACACCACAAAGGAACGGGGAAGAAGTGCCTGAAAACCAGAGGGTTGTGTGAGGAGCAGGAGCAGCTTTAGTCTTACACCGTGATGCCTTTCGCAGAAGCTCTTACAACCTCCCCATGTTACACCCTTGGCCCGTTCTGTGTCTCTGTGCCTGTGACACCCACAGACATCTCAGAACCTGTCAGAGATGCCCGGAGTATCACACCTGATACAACAGACCTTTGGAGATGGCGCCAGGCATCAAACACAAGAGGGGAATTGGCACTACCTGGGAATATTTTGGCACTTTGGGTGATGCCTGGGGGTATCCAAAGCACCCGCACAGGACAGCAGACACCCCTGTGTGCTTTCAAAATCCATTCTATGACTTCCTTCCTGTCCAAGGCCAACACTTGGCCAGTCTCAAGCAGTCCGTGTTCCTTGTCATTTTGGTGTTGCCTTTGTTTAGTAGGCAAGGAGGGAATACGATGAGAAATTCAAAGGGTAATTGTTCGTTGCCCTGTCAGGGCTTAATGAAAAGCTGATCCTCTCATTCTGTTGCAGGAGAATTTAGGATCATTTTTATTTCCTTGGATCCCGAGTCTCTCTCATTCTCCATGGACCAGGGTAGAATCCAGCTACTCTCAGCCGTAGGGTTTGTTTTGTTGCATGTTAACACGCACAGATCTTGGTCCTTCAAAGAGACATTTCGATGCATTTCCTCCTAAGAGTCTGCCTGGTTGTTTCTGGGGGGGGTTGGGAGCATCTAAGATAACACACAGAGGTCTTTTCCTTTACTAATAGCTGGAGCTGTGCGACTACACTTTAAACTCCAGCACTGCTCGGTTTGGCGTTTCCGTGCTGGAATTTGCTGGGAGCAGCATCGTTTCAGTTGTTCCTCCCAGCATTTCCACATCAGGACTTGTGGCTGTGAAGGAGCTCACGGATGGCCCCAGTTTGACAACTCGGGTTCAGTTCACAAACCAGGCGAGATGTCGCAATACTCCGTCCAGCTCCATTAGTACTTCAAGTTTACCACCTCTTGTTAAGAACCTTTTAAATTCAGGTGCTTCCAGTCTTTCCCCGCCGCAGGAAAACGAGCAGACATGCTCCTTGTTGCTAAACTTTGGCACGAGGGACTGAGGCCTGGGAAGGATTTGTACCCATGTACACACACAGACACTTGAATACACACAGCTCTGTCTTTTAAAGCTGTTTGTGAGCTGATGGGAGCACAGAGCACAGGGAAGTTAGAGGTTCCGGGTGCTCTCTACGTACCTGCTCAACCAGCGGGCTCCAGGGCCTTCGAGCTCAGTGTGTGCCGGCCCTGCTCTGCACGGTCCTGGATCTTTACGGAAGGCTTTGAGAAGCTCCAGTCTGCAGCGCAGCTGCTGCGTGTAAACCTGTTTGTGTCTTTCCTTACAAGTACCTGCATTGTCAGCATCCGTATCAGAGCCGACGCAGCGCCCGCCTTGCGGAACCGGGGTGTTTTCGGTCGCGCTGTGCTGGGCAGCACCAACTCAGAGCAGGGCTGTGAGGACAAGTCTGAGGCGCCCTCGCTAGTGCTGAACCAGCCCAAGACAAACCTGTCGGTGTGTTTAAGAAATTGACCGATGATTCAGGTTTAATGAGTTTTCTCCGGTGTTTGCACACAACAGGAGCGATTTCTGTCACAGGAAATTGAAAGGGAGTTGGAGACGTCGGGACAGAAACACCAGCTTAGTGGCAGTCTGTCAGAGCTGAGGCTCAGCTGTATTTTCTAGTGGATCCAGGCTCCCCCCGCTGTTATTTTAAGAGTTTCTCTAGGGTTCGCTCTACCTGCAAATACATGAGAAGGCTGCTTTTGGTCCCCGGGACTATTTTGCTTGGCACCAAGGTTTAACGCTCCTTGATAATTAGGATAATGCCCCCCGCTCACAGACCTCCTCCCTCCTCAGGCTGATTTATGCAAATGCCCGTCAGCGTCATTCAGCGGTTTCAAAGGGCATAACAGGGTTGCTCGTCCAAACCAGCATTTGCAAATACTTTTTTAAAGAAGGAAATACAAACACAGAAGTCATTAAAATATCGCTTCTCCAGTGACGTGATCCTGCTGGGGCAGGGGGATTGGACTAGATGGTCTTTTGGGGTCCCTTCCAATCCCTAATGAGTCTGTGACTCTAAAATGTACTTTTCGTTTGGCGCTCGGGCGATCCATTGTCCTGGCAGCTTTATTTCCTTCACTAGTCACATTGTAGTCAGAATCTGCTGTCTGGTAGCCACAAACTTTCTTCCTTTTGTAGTGTTTCATTTAATGGTCTCTCTCGTGCTCTCCAGGCTTTGGCTTGGCGGAGGAAATAATTATTATTTTAACTGGCCCGTTCCGCGGAGATTGAAGTGGCCGCATTGTGCAGCCGCCTTTGTGGGTTATAATGCGATCTGCAGTGACACAAAGTGCACCAAGCACTTTACAGGGTTGAGGACAGCTACTGTCCTACGAGCGGGAAGGGGAGGAAAGGCCGCCTGGAGATGGGAGGAATCAAAAAGGAAGCAGACCTGACATTTAAAAAGCCATAAAGAGGCAGGTGAGGGTCCTCGCAGGCTGGTTATTGTGAGGGGAGAATAGGAGAACACGGGAGCGGAGGGGAAGGCAAGTCGGGCTCGTCGCGGCGCAGTACGCGGCACGGTGTGTTATTTTAATTGCTGCTCTCAGACGAGCTGCGAACAATGTTGGTCACGGAGCGAAGGATTTACACGTCTTTCCCTCTTGTTGGCTTCAGCTTTAAGTTGCAATGAAAACGATGGTGACCACCTGGACAGAGACCAGCAATACCCCAGCAATCAAAAAACAAAGCGCATGAGGACATCATTCAAGCACCACCAGTTGCGGACAATGAAGTCATACTTTGCTATTAACCACAACCCCGATGCCAAGGACTTGAAACAACTAGCTCAGAAGACTGGCCTCACCAAAAGAGTTCTCCAGGTAAGAAGAGCAGCCTTTTGTCTCGAGAAGTAAATAAAAGCTCTGTTTTATCGTTCAAATGCCACCAATTTTGCTGACTTTCAAGCTTTTCCCAGTCGTTCCGACCTTCTGCGAGACTCCAGAAGCTGTGAGAAAAGCAATTTCCTTCCAGTTTCCCAAAACCAGAGCACTCAGCCTCTAGTTTTTAGGGACAGTTCTGGAGGTTTGGGGCCCTCTTTGTCTTCCTGTAGTCAGTTAATTCTAGTGGGGTTTTTAGCTCCCAGTCTGCTGTAAGGCAAAGCCAGATGTTTTAGCCTCTTTGCTGTAAACAGAGAAGTTCTCCATTCAGACATTGCTGTGAAGATTTGTCTTTGCAAAGAAACCAATCAGCAGTTTCAACTTGTTTCCTCAGGACAAGGGGGATATCTTTCCTCCTAACTGAAATAGTTATGAATTGGGTTTTTCCAAGATTAACTTCTCCTTCGTAGTTTATAACTCAGCATGAAAGGAGGCTGCATTCTGAAAGTACTTCTTCTCTGCAAGCTGGACTTTTCTTGCCTCACGGATATAAACCCCGTTTGAACTATGATGGGGAGCGAAGGTGAGAATATTAACTTGATCCAGCTCCGCTTGAATTTCTAGTTGTGATCCAATGAGTCAGTTCGAATGGGCACTTACCCAAATAACTCACTCCTAGTGATAAACGGGGGCACACAGGAGCCGTGGCATCCCAGGATCTATTTTCAATGGGTCTTAACTGTAGAAAAATGGTTGGAGAGCTGAGAACCGGGCTCCTGGGAAAGCATCTGGACAGCTCGCACAAATTCACGGGCAAGTGGAGGGGCAGCCAACAAAAAGTAATGAGAAAAACCCAATTCACTGGAGATCCTGAACCTGACAGAAGGAGGAATAAAGGTTTTGCAGGCTTCCCAGTGCAAGCTGCTGGTGAGGAACCGGACACAGTTGCTTCTTTTGGCGGGCTTTGCTTGCTTTTGTTTTCACGAGGCTGGTGTGCGGTGAGTGAGCAGATCCCTCCGATCTGACAAGCGCACACCCCAACGCAACTCCTTTATCCAGGCACAGGGGGCAAATCACCTGCTGCGCTTGCCCGTCCTCGTTTTGACTCTTCGGTATTTTCCCTTGGAGCTCAGGTGCTTCAGTAAGATCAGTTCTGTCCATGATGGGGTTCTCACACCTGAATTGTCTGAGGGCTTTCACCAAGTGCGTTAAGAAATGAGATCGGTGCCTAGGAAGGGTCTTTCTCATGATCGTCTTTCTCGCCTCTCTCCTCACTCCACACTGATTTGACTTCCATCTCTCTTTCCACCTAGGGGGTCTTTCCTCCCATCTTCTTCCCAAGTTATTTTCTCTGTTTCTTCCTTCCCAGGATGTATTTCCTTGTCCCTAAAATCATGCTCCGTGTCTCCACTACCCTTCAGTCCCTCTTTGAGTCTCCTCATTGCTTCCGTTCCTGTCCTAACCACATACACGAGTTTCAGGGCTGCTCTTTCCCGGGGAAAACTCCTCCTGATGTTGGCTACTGAGACGGCGTCGCTCGTGAGTTCTTTTGAGGCAGGATGGCTGACATCCCGCCTGTCATTTACTGAACACAAAGTAATTCACTGACACTATTGATCTAAGGCAGCATCGTGGGGATTAGCCTGTCGTACGTGCCAAAGGCACCCGGCCTCCCGGCCGTACGTGCCCGCTCTCCGTGTTGCCCCGAGCTGTGTGTGCAAGCTGCCGTGTTCTCTGTACGTTCACAGCTCAGCTCAGCTGATGGGGGCTGCTCGTAGATCACTAAGAGGACACGTTCCAAGAGAAAAGTCAAGGCAGCAGAGCAGAAGAAGGAGATTCTTGTGTTCTGAAAGCAGCCCCGCTTTCTAAACACATGTGGAGGAACCAGCCACAGTGCCCTTAGTGCACGGACAGTCCCACCTCACATGGAATGAGCGTGCTTGGCAGATGAGCAGAGGGTTTGGCTGTATCCTCAGTGGTCTGGGATGACAGATCTGGAAGGCCAGGCTGGCGCCGTTGCTTTACGTGCAATTAGCCCCCAGCTCCACGTGCCCACCCGTGGGATGGCGTGGAAGCTAACGCGCTGCTTCGTGAACGGCCCTCCCTCCGGTGGCTGTGACACACAGCCCTCAGCCCTGCTGTAAGCCCGCCTATGTTTTTGACCCTGGGTTTTGTTTAATTTTATTCCAATTCATCTTTCTGTTTGCAACTGAGTTCCTCCACCTCCTGTGCTGCAGCTGGGGAGCACAAGCCCATTACTGTAACTATCATTCATAATTAAAGTGACCAGCTAATTGCGAGCTGACTGACTGGCACAAGCAGTCCTCTTTTGGGAACTGACCTTTCCTCGTGTGAGCCTGGGGAGGGCAGGTGGGAGCAGACAGCCCTAAGAAGATGGGGGTTGCTGGCTGTAGGTGTGTGCCTGTTCTCTCCCCTGGAGCCTGGGCTCCCCTCACTCATGGCAGAGGCGGTTTAGAACCACACTGGGTTGTTTTTCAGTGGGTGTCTGGTACAGAGCCTATCCCCTCCTGAACCGCTGCCCCATAGGGTTGCTATGAAAGCCCCAGAGACTGCTGCATGCCTTTGGACTTGGCCAGCTCAGTTTCCAGTAGCCAGCAAGCACGAGCATCTTCAGAGCGGTGCATGGTCCTCTGCGTTGCCTTCCGGGAAGGTTTGCTTCAGGCTGGCACCGTGCAGGCTCCTGAGGAGCCCCCATTCACAGCCATCCCGGAGCTCCCCTTTAACCGTGCGTTTGCCGCATAAACAGCAGAGCAACCAGAGCACGTGTGCAGCCTGTGCACGTAGTTTGCTTTGTGATGCAGCACCCTGTGCGCTTTTGTTCTCCACTCACTAGCCAGCGGGATTCAGTGGCCCTGCATGTCTTTAGGTAGCCAAATGGTGTTTAAAAATAAGTCTCTAGCACAAGGTGTTCGAAGAGCTAACGCGGAACTGTGGCAGCGCTGGGGGTGTTACAAGAACATAAAGTTGAAGGACCCACTGTAGTGTCCAAGGCCTTCCCAACTCTTAGGGCTTTACTTTCAATGCTCCTCTATCACGTGGAGCTGTTATTTCATGGAGACACAGAGCACTGAGCACAGACTGTTAGTATTTTAGCTGCAGTGAAGATTCTTCCGCCTTGCTGCAGAGCTGCCCGGCTGCAGGCTCCCAGCCCCGCTCACCAGAACGCGGTGGGTCTGCAGCTCCTTTATTTTCCAGTGGGAGGTTTGGTCCCTATTTTCCCCTCTGATTTGAAACAGCTCAGCCTTGCGATGATACAGGCGGACAGAGAAGCACTAGATGCTCCCAGCGGTCCTGTGCTTCCCCCAGTCCTGAAGGCCAGATTCCTAATTGTGCAATTGATGTGAGCAAAGTCCTTCTGGACCGATTCTTCCGCCCGTGTGTGTTGGGTTGTTATCTCCTCGGTATCGATGCAGGTGAAGGGCCTGGGCTGCGTCGTGCCGTGCACGGGCAGCCCCGTGTGCCAGCCCTGAGCACCCACCCAGTGCAGCAGAGGTGCAGGTCTGCACTCCTGCGACTCACGCACGGAGAGTTTTGATTCTGATTTGAATTCTTCCACGTGAAGCCTTTGCTTTGTCACATCCTAAGCGCCTACCAGAGTATCGCCGTGGTGAGGAACACGTAGCCCCTTCCCATGGTAAGAGAGAGGTTTTCAGTTACCAAATGTGTAGGTGCCTTCTCAGAAACGAGGAGTGTTTGTTACTGGGCAGTTTTAAAGAGAGCTAGAGCCGTTGCCTGATGAACCTCGACAACAGCTCCGCAAGGAGGGGAGTTGCAGTGGTCACACAGGCTCTGCCTCTGAGTGACCTGCACCAGCTCGTACAACACTGCCACGTCTGACGCGAGTCAAGAGAGGATGAACCCAGCTGCGTGTGCGGCTCCGGGGATGCTCAGCACCAGTGGTCACAGGCTGAGCACCCCTCACAGGTTTTCCTATCCAACGGACAATAAAGAGGAACGTGAACCCCAAGAACCCATCCTGCTCACTTTTCTGTACGTGCACCTTGTTTCAAGTCTCAGAAAGCATCCCATAGAGTCTCTAGCTCTCATAGGGTGAAGGAACAGTCAGACATTTAGGGACGGTGCAAACAAAACCCCACACACCTGGAGCCAGCCCGTTGTTTGGTGGGCAGGAATGGAGATGTTTCTTGTATCTGGGGCTGCTGCCCACAGAAGGAGCAGAAGGGTGAACTGACATACAGCTGGGTGCTTGTGCAGCTGGCCTGGTGGGTTTGCTGCTCTGGCTCAGTTGCTGTGTACCTCTGGTGCATGCACACACCAGCAGCGTCACCCTCTGACCTTCCACTTCATCCTCACCTCCAGTGTCCCTCCCACAGTGGCTGGCAGGCTCGTTGAAATAACAAGCCCTGATTACTCAGTGGGACAAGTAAAACTCAGCTCTTACTGAAGGTGAGAAGTCCCATGAACACTCAGGTTGCTGCGTCTTGTGGTTCCTAACTGCTCGACCCCCGACACTTTGCAGCTGGAGCGGCCAGAACAAGCTGATTTGCTTCTCCTGTGTCCCCTGCACATGAGGCTCCTCGCCCTGCTCAGGCCTCGCACCCCTCACTGCTCGTGTGGCTCTGCACATATGGTGCTAGGACAGGACCCTGGTGCTGAGACAGGACCCTGGTCCTGAGGGTGCCGGGGAAGACACCGCGCTGGTTATCGGCTCCTTGTGACCGCACCCCTGGCCTCCAGCAGGTTTAACTCCGTCACGGGCTGTGTTAGAAAAGTTTTCCTACCTGTTAGCTGAGGAGAAGCTGCTTGTTTTCTCCTTGTGTGATGAAACTGAGTCCCCTAACAGGGGCAAAGCCAACACTGGCTGGTTTGAAACCCTGGGCGTTCAGAAACAGGGACTGCAGGGATGTGACTTACTCATGGCCCACAGGTGCAGCTCCTGCAGCCACTGGTGCAGTTGGTGCCTGAGGACTGTTGCCCTGTGGCCTTCCCTGAAGCCTGAGAGCACCTGTAAGGACCTTGGCTGCTGGGGGTGAAAGCTGTCCAGAGGAGCAGTAGGAGTGCTGACTAGGGGCATGTGGGCTCGAGCATCCACAGACGAGGAGAGACCCAGTGAGAGGAGAAGCAGCTGAGCCGCGTTGACAGGCTCTGACTGCAGCAGGCACGCAGGGAGCGCAGAGAGAACGACTCCCAGGACCGCTCGCGTTGACGTGTGGCTCCTCTGCCAGCAGCCTGGCCTCACGCGGGTCCCGTGCCCGCAGCACCGCTGCTCAGAGCTAGAGTCGGCGCGGGCTGGTGGGGCCTCCTGAGCTCCACACGCTCAGTTGCCCCGTAGAGGCCACAGAGGAGAATCTGACGGAGACCCGTTACAGCTCTGCAGGCCCCTCCGCTCGCTCAGCTCCTCTCTCCAGCAGTCACAGAGATGAGGAGGCTCGCTGCATCCGGAGTGCAAAGTCTGGCCTACTCCTTATGGCAGGTCAAGGTGAGGACAGTAGGGACAAGGCTGAGGCTGCTGAAAAGGACGTAACCACCGCAGGATGACAGGATCAGGACGGTGGGAGCTGAAGGGACCTCCGGAGACCACCTAGCCCGGTCCCGCTGCTCGAGCACCTCTGATAGATGAGCGCAGTGACGTTTCAGCTAGTTTGGAGCAATGCGGCTGGAATTTTGTCAGTTCTCAGACAGGGCAGAGAAACCCAGTCCTGCAGACAGCGGAAAACACCAGCCTGGACCTGAACACTGGGAAAGATCAAGTCAGAGCTTCTGTCCTTCACTCACAGATGAGAATCAGATCCTGTGAGAAACAGCAATGTGGGAAAAAACTTGTGCATGTGGCTGCAGTTTCAGCTGAGATGACAGTTTTGAGAGCAGTGTGGGGCTTGAGCACCTTGGGGGTCTCTTTTCTCCACATAATTCCAGTGCCGAAAACAGTTGAGACTGGCGCAGGCGGAGGGAGCTGAAGCTTTTGAGAAAGAAGAGTAAGAAAGGAGTAAGAACAGGCAGACTGTTCATGCAGGATGGCAGGAGAGGGAAAGAGGAGCGAACGCGTCACGGGCGCGCCGAGGACACCCCTCAGGACTGGGGCTGCTTTTCTCACGCGTAACCAGTACAGCCACCCTCCCCAGTCAGAGTGCTGGTGAACCTGTGAGTATGCTTTTGCTTTCCAAACACTGCAGCTCTTTAAACGCTACCCTGTTGTATTAACCTGTTTCAGGTTTGGTTTCAAAACGCTCGGGCCAAATTCAGACGGAACCTCTTACGTCAGGAGAACACAGGGGTGGATAAGACTTCGGACTCAACGCTCCAAGCAGGGACCCCGTCGGGTCCCGCCTCGGAGATCTCCAACGCCTCCATGAGCCCGTCCAGCACTCCCACCACTCTAACGGACTTGACGAACCCCACCATGCCTACTGTGACGTCTGTCTTGACCTCGGTGCCCGGAAGCCTCGAGGTTCACGAATCTCGAAGTCCTTCACAGACGACTCTCACGAATCTTTTCTGATGACTCTTTCCCCATAATTTCTTTAAAAAAGAAATTATCCTTAGCTGAAATTCCAAGTATATTTTAATAGAGGCTTTGAGCAACTGACTAACCACCGTTAGGATCTCTCCTAAACCACAGAAGGAAGTGTAGTGTTCTGGTATCGCGGAGAACGGACTGAAGAATAACTTGGAAGATCTATTGCGACACAACATTTGTGTGACTGTACAGTTTTGTGGACTGAGCAAGGGAACAGCAATTAATTTAAGTTGGCTAAAGCTTCTGTATTTTCAAAGACTGCCATGTGCCTTATACACTGTTTTCTCTACATCCTTTGGGTCCCGTGTCCACTCCTCTCTTCTCCTCTCTGTATATTTATGACCAGGGCAAAAACGTTCCGGAGGTTTGTTACTTTGACTAGTCCTGAGCCTTTCGTTGGTTGCTTTGTTGTTTTAGAATTTTAAGGCCGACGTCTGTTCGAATACCAGAATTTGTAAAATCTAACCAGTAATAAAACCACTTATGGCAACTACTTGGCAGCGGTTGCGTTGAACGTCAGCGGCACCACCGAGATCGGCTGGTTGCATTTAAAAGCGTTAGAGAGCGTCGCTTCGAGCCCAGTCCCTGCCTAGGGTGAACTCTGGTTGCGATGGGTATGTTCCTCCTGCTCCCGGAGGGTGTGTGGGTGAGAAGTCCAGCTGGGACTGCAGTCTAGGGCTCCTCACTGTAGAGAAGGAAATGTTAGTTGTGGGTAGAAGTTATCCAACTGTGTGGAAACTCAAACAGAAGGTCTGTGTTTGATTTTGCTGTGTGAAGGAGACTTGACTTGAGCTATCAGCACTGGGAAAGCTCTTGACATCGTGCAAGAGGTGGCTTGTTCCGTGCAGGAGCCCAGCGGGGTATCCGACAGCAGGGCGGTCACAGTCGGTCCATCACAGATGTGGGCACTAGGTGATGTTTCCCCTAGGAATAGGAAGCATTGCAGGTTGTTGTACAACACCAGTGGGCAAAGTCGAGGCAAAACTGTGTTTTCTAAAGTCACAGCCGTGTAAGCTGGAAGATAGAAGGTTCCTCATCAGTGTCAGCTGCCCAGGGGGGTTGTGGAGTCTCCTTCTCTGAAGACATTTCAAACCCACCTGGACATGTTCCTGTGTGACTGGATCTAGGGGGTCCTGCTGTGGTGGGGGATTGGCCTGGATGATCTTTGGAGGCCCCTTCCAATCCCTGATGTTCTGTGACTCCGTGTAGTGCTTTGAAGGAACAGAAATGCAAGGGAGGGTCTGGCACCAGCGATACCAATCAGAGTGGTTGTCCCCTTCATGACAACGGACCATCCAACCCAACCGACTTCCTTCCCCTCCCCAAACCCGTGCGTAACACAACCCTTCTGTTGGGTTTTCTTCCCATTGTTTGTGAAGATGCTTTTCTGTAACTAAAGAAATACCTCAGCGTCGAAGAGCGAGTGCGCGCGGTGCTGCTCGCCCGGTAGCCTTCTGGGGCTTGGGCGGCGCGTCGGGTTCACGTGCTGGTCCCTGTGCAAGCCTGGTTGAGTCGGTTTGTATCAGTCGGGCGCTGGCCTGTGTGTGGCCAGCTCTGGCAAACCAGTCCGCCGTTCCCACTGGATCAACACTGCTCAGAGCTTATCCCAAACGCACAGTGAGACAGGAGCCAGGATTCGTGTCCTTTGCCCCTTGCAGGGCGCTCACAAGGATTTAGTAGGGCAGGCTCTTGGCTCAGAGTGTTTTGGTTTGAAAAGTGCTGCAGTTATTCCGCTTCCTCAGCTGAAAATGTGCCCTTCTGGTCCAAGCCAGCCTCCCATCGAGATCCGCGAGAGATCTCGGAGCACAAGGACCGGGGGACAGAACTGCTGACATAATTAGGTCATTTATTAACCTTTTTTAACTTCAGCTTAAAAAAAACCCACAGGTGAGGTCTCTGAAAAACAAGGTAGTCCTAAAAAAAGTCATAACTAGCTCGGCTTCACGAAGGGGACCAGGGCCTGGCCACCGAACCCAACGGACTCGTGGCACTCGTTAAGTTTCTGCAGAAGATAATTGGGGTTGAGTTAGTGACGGCTGCAGGTTTGTCCCAGGTGCTCTCCCTCGCGCCGCAGATGTCTGACGGGGACGGGGTGCTGGCTGGGGGGCTGTGGAAGGGAGCACCGCCGCCTCTCAGCGCTGCCCAGACGCAGCGCTCCTGCCGCTGTGGCTCTTGCTTGTCGTTGGTCACCTTGGAGAGCCCATTTGTTTTCAGCTGCTGAGCTGGATCTTTTCTCGATTTCGAAGCGATGTTGTCCCACAGGTGAGCGGACCCAGCCCGCGAGGAAACCCTGTGCACTGCCCTGTAAAGGGTTTCACAAAGGGAACCCCGAATCCCTCAGTGCTGCGGCAGACGTAGCAGAGAGCAGCCTCCAATGGCTCCCGACCGCGGCAGCGCTGTCCTGTGATCTCATACCGTGACCACCCGAATCCCCGCGACGGAGACGCCCTTCACACCCGTTCCCAGTGCTGCCTTCTCAAGCAGCGGATGCTCACGGGCGGGAACGCTCTCGTGTCGCTCTTGGCCCAAAACCTCCAAATCAGGGATTTTGCATAAAACAGGAGCAGATGTTCTCCGTAGGGTCGTCACGTAGGTGCGTTAGGACTCGCTCACCGGCTCGGTGACCGGTGTTGTCCCCATGACTGTGTCAATCCTGTGCTGTTGTCTGGCTGTTCAGAGCTCGTGGGTTTTGAACGCTGTACGTTTTTACTCCTGCGATCCCGGTGTTCCGTCACCTCCCTGTACAGTCCCGCGTTTGATGTATTGGTCTGAGGTTCTGTTAAAAACACGAACGACGATGGAAATGAGACTTCTCTGCAAGTGTATTTTTGCTCTGTCTCTGATCTGAACTGCCCTGCAGACCCCTTCACCTGCTGCATGTGGGTGTGTGGTTCATTTCTTCTAACACGAAAGAGACTGAAGAGCAACTTGGAGGGGGAATCTAACGGAACCTGTTCGAACACGGAAAATACAGACAATGATTTGCAGCTCTTGGCCTCGAGAAACTGTTTGAAACACATTTCATTGAGTTTATTTAAGCTGAGCAGGTGTTTTGTCTCTGAGCTCACCTGCAGTGCCGGACACGCTAGGGGACTGCACACTAGAAAAACTCTCGGGTCACCTTGGGACACAACAGCAGGTTGGGTTGTTCTCGGCCGGCAAAGTGAAAGGGTCTGTGGTTTTGAGGCTGCTGAATGTGACGTGACAGAGCCCTGGCAGGGGCTGCCCAGGGGGGTTGTGGAGTCTCCTTCTCTGGAGACATTTCAAACCCTCCTGGACTGTTCCTGGGTGACTGGATCTAGGGGATCCTGCTCTGGCAGGGGGATTGGACTGGATGATCTTTGGAGGTCCCTTCCAATCCCTAATGACTGGATCTAGGGGATCCTGCTCTGGCAGGGGGATTGGACTGGGTGATCTTTGGAGGTCCCTTCCAATCCCTGATGACTGGATCTAGGGGATCCTGCTGTGGCAGGGGGACTGGACTGGGTGATCTTTGGAGGTCCCTTCCCATCCCTAATGACTGGATCTAGGGGATCCTGCTGTGGCAGGGGGATGAGACTGGATGATCCTTCGAGGTCCCTTCCAATCCCTCATGTTCTGTGATCCTGTGGAGAATCCATTTTGCTCTACAGCAGAGGGAGATACCATCACTGTCACCACAGCTCAGGATTTAGTGACACTATTAATAGCCACACTCCACAAAACTTGCTTCTCATTCAAATTGTCAAAGTTTGGGAAGAGAGACTAAGCTTCATTATACTAATGAAGAAGCTGAGTGCCTGCCCTGGAAGGAAAAGTCAATTTATCAAATGTGCTGTGGATGGAGAAAGTGCCTCCGGGATATTTTGGTTTCCAAACCATCTTTCTTCCCAGCTGTTAAACCCCCCCCCCCCCATTTCGAGGAGCACTGTCCTACAGATGCTTGTTATTCTTGTTGGAAGGTGAAGACTGAGGCACCTGGAATAAGAATCTTCTTCTAAAGGAAAAGGAGAAAAAACCCCACAAATCAAAACAGGGAGCAGGTTTCCCACTCAGATCCTCGGGCAGGCTGGGAGCTAAGACATCCAGGTGGCTGAAGGAAGTTCCACGTGCTGTGTTCATATCTTCCCAGAGGCTTAGAAACACTTGGAAGTGGAGGTTTCCATGGTGAATGGAAAAATGCAGGTGAATCTGCATTTTTGGGGGCTTTATGTTTGTTTCTTTTACATTTTAAGGACTTTTTTCCCCCTTCCATCTTCTCAACCTGGTTCTTCTCCAGGACACATCATGGACTGCTGGCAATAGGCTCAGTTCAAGGAAACCACATTCATTAGATGATTAGAAGATCATCTCCTTGCCACGCTCTACATCCTCCTCCTTAGGTCCATTCCTCAGCGAGATGCTGGCAAACTCTTCCCACTCCCCTCACACGGTTGCACTGCCCACAGCCTCTGTGTGCCTCCTCCGGCCAGCCTCTGTGGAGCCTCTTCTTACCTCTGCAGGAATTTCTCCCTTCTGAATAGGGAGGTTTTAAACCAATTTAACTGCCCCCAACTCGTCTACCCATCAGACGCGCTGCTGGCGGAGCGTTTAGCCCTCATTCTGCTGCTGGGAAGGCACCTTCACGTCTCCATGTGCTCGATGGGGCCAGCGCCGCTGAGCACACGGGAGACACCCTGACTGACCTCTGGGGAGCAGTGAGTAGCGGGTGTTTGCAGCTCATAGGCTGTGGCCGCAATCAGCGTCCAGGTCTCGTTTTGCCTGCATCCCCGAGCTCGTGAGCTCTGTCCACAGCCAGGCTTCAGCCTGCGGGCCCTCGCAGAGCCACCCTTAGGTCCTCTCACTGAGGGGACCTCTGGCTTTGTGCTAAACCTTCAGCTGGGGCTAGTCACGCTCCCGACTCTTTACTGGGGAGCTGGCTCTGTACAGACTGGAGTGAGGGTGCGGTCTGCTGTCACAGAGCCGTGCCAGGTTTTGTCATGGAGATGGGCTCTGGCCACAGGTGGCTGCAGGCAGAGGTGCCAGGTGGATCCCGTTCAGCAGGCACCTTTACAGGGGTTGGGGACAGAGCCCAGCCTCCAAAACTGTCTGCACAGCAAACAAGCAGAGCATCTGTGCTCTTGGCAGCTCTGCCCTCGGTGAGTTACAGGACCGGGCTGGCAGCTGTGCTTTGCCCCTTTTGGCCTGATGCCTGTGGCCCAGACGGCCATCGTGCCTCCAGAGCTCTGCTGGCTCCACCTCGGCGGGTCACACCTTCCCCACACTGCTCAAGCCGGGTTTTCCCCAAGCTAGCACTGCGCAGAGCGGGGTGGGCCACCTGCCTGTCCCGGCCCGTGGGCAGTGCAGGCGTGAGCCGGGCACGGACAGCTGGCGCCTGGTTTGCTCGGATCGCAGCCTGGTGACTGCTTCTCCGCCAGCGATGTCAGTGCCCTTCTCACACCATTGCCACCAGTCTGATTGCTCAGCTTCCACTGTCCTTCTCCTGGAAATGAAGGCTGAGAAGGGATGTGGCTCTGCAGGCTGGGGCTGAGCAAGAAGCTGGTGCCAGGATGGTCTGGGCGAGGGTTCTGGGAGCGCAGGGGAGTGAAACCTGTGTCTGACTGACAGGTGATAGGGTGAGCGGATGGCACTGCCCCAAAGACACCCCATGTCTTGCACCCAGAGCTTCCCGGGTTTGTTAATGGTCACAGGGAACTTCTGGAGGCAGGAGCACCCTTTATCTATCGTCGCTTTTGCGATGACTCCAGACAGGCAGCTTCAGCCTTCCCAAAGCGCAGCCCCCTGCACGCTGTCCGGTGGATTTAACCCTGCTGACCGCAGACTCCTTTTCTTAGTTCTCACGCACAGAGGTAGCTGAGAAGCTCTTATAGCCTTTTATGTTCCTGTGTGATCTGACCGCTTCTGGAGAAGGCGGCAGACAAGCGAGAGCTACCTGTGGACGGGGGAGACGAGACGCCTGGTGCCCGTGAGCCTGCGCTGCTCTTTGAAAGGAGGCTCTTCCCCTCCAGCGCTGTCTGCAGAGCTCACTTTCATCTGGGCACGGACTCTTGGAGCGGGCTGCTGCCCGGGCCAGCTGCTGGTGCCTTTTGGAGCTGCTCTAATGCTTGAAGGAATCAATCATGGATGCTCCCCTCACCTCCTTCAGTCAGCTCTAATTAATACGGACCCAGCCATCCTCCGTCTCGTGCACGTTGGTGCTGCCTCCCGACACTTCACGCGCTCGATGAGAGCAGAAGTGACGCTGCAGCCAGTGCCGCCCCGTGACAGGGCTCGGGCTGATCACACCCGCTCTGAAAGGCCTCCCTAGCGAATGAAGCCCGTTGGCGGCCTTTGCTTCTCCTCGTGTCTTTGCCGGGTCGGCCCCTGTTGTGCCGGCAGAAGTCAGGCTTCCATTTCAGATCATAAAAGCTGCACGATGCCCTTTGCTGTGATTCTCTTCAGCTCCCCACATGCAGGCAGCTCCCGCTCGGGTTTTGTGCTCACGCTCTCCTTATCTGTCTGCCCGTGTTGTCCCAGAGGCTGGAGCGCGCACACCGACACCCACCGGCGCCCACAGCACCGGTGACACCCGGCTGGATAACCCCTGGGTCCCCTCACTGCGCAGCGCCGGAGTCTTCCGAAACGCTCCTTCGTTTCCTCAGGAAAGCAACCAGACAGGGCTGCTGGTCCCGGAGTCCAGCCTGTAGCCACTCAGCTGCAGAGGCATAAGGCAGCTCTGCCTGTGTGGACACAAGGCCACCGCTGCACCTTCTGAGGGGGCTCTGGCGAGAGCCGAGTTTCATTGCCGCGTGTTCTCGCCGCGGCATCGGCACTGCCAGCGGCCCGTGGAGCCGGCGACAGAAGCCGCGAGGGAAGGGCCGCCAGAGCAGCAGCCATGTTTTCGCAGGGCTCAGCCACACGGCCCCGCGCAGGAAGCACCAAGCTTGGCTCGCAGGCAGCCCCGCGCGCCTCACATTAATGCACAGGCAGGAGAAATCTAATCTTAACCTTCCAGAGACGGAGTCGCTGCTGGAACGAGCCGTGCCCTGCCAGCACCTGTTGCTAGGGGTGAGATATTCCCGGTGTCAGGAGGGGATGCTGAATGAGGGCTGCATTTTGATGACAGCAGAGGAGGGCAGTCCTCAGGAACTCTTGAAGATGCTGCTACTTCTCAGTGCATAAAACACACCTGACCCGAGGCAGCGGCTCAGCAGAGGCAGCATGAGGTGCACTGAGAGCTGCTCCTCTTGAGCGGCTGACACAGTTAGCAGCTGTCAGTCAAGGAGGAGAGCTGATCCTCTCTGAATCAGACCTCCTCACAGCCTATTGTTGCCAGGGCCTGAAACGTGGCTCCTTCTCCGGCATCCCCTGGTCCCAGATCGAGCATCTCTTTCAGCTTCATATTGTCCTTACGTTCCGCTTTTCATCTTTTGTGCGCTGCTGCCTTGCCTCCACCTGCCGCCTCCCCAGGGCCACCTGCTTGCCCCTCCTCACTTGGCCTCCTTTGTTTCTCTGCTTGTCTCTGCTCCCTGGAGGAAGGCAGCGCCACCAGCATTGTCCCAGGTGGCTCCCCCAGGGCTCGCTTACCCGCCCCGTCATTGCAACCACAGCCCTCCCTTGCGTCACCAGGAGCCCTGGCACCTCGCCGGCGCTTTGCTGGCAAAAACAGTGCCAGAACTAAAGGGGGCCTGAGAAGGAAGGCAGGCCACCCCAGGAGGGTGCTGGCACCTCGAGAAACAGAGACGCAAGCCAAGAAGGACACGGTGGCCTTCACTAACAGCCAGGGCCAGAGAGCACAAGCCTGGAAGCAGTGGTAGGTCTCTGTACCTGGAGGGAAGCATGCAGCAAGGCGGAGCGCAGGGGAAGAGTCACCACATCTGCTCTCCAGAGCAAACACCCTCTTGGTCATGAAGTTCCGCTGCCAGCTCAGCCTCCGGCTGGAGGAGCTGGGCTGAAGTTCTCTTTCGCCTGCACTTCACCGAGTGGCTTTGGACTCTGAAGCCTTCTGGGTCTTGTATGTGCTCTGGCACCTGGCACAACTGGGTCCACCGGGAGGCAGGGACTCCTGGCAGCACCACCATGCAAGTTACGAGTGTTCACATCATGAGTGCCTCTGTCGCTGTTGTGAATGACAGGTGCAAGCAGGCAGAGCCTTCGCTGCACTGTTGGGGAGACAGGGACTCCATCCAGACGGACCTCTTGCCAGGGACCAGGAATCGCTGTCCCCGTGTTCACGGGACTGTGGCACTGCTGGGTGCTTCTGCCAAACCGGGAGAGCAGCCTGTCGGCTCCCCACGGCGCTGGGCCTCTGCAGGCTCAGAGGGCTCCCAAACCCCTCAGCCGTGGCCAGCAAGCTCCTAACGCCAAGCGGCTCACAGTCAGGCTGCAACGCAGCGTCGCAAGAGCTGTCCCACTGCCGGAGACCAGCGCAGGGGGTGTCACCGCTCTGGCGCTGCGCAGCAGAGCGTGGGCTCGCGCGCAGAGAGGACGGGAAGGCTCCCAGTGCAGCTGGTGGAGAAGCTGGTGACGTTGGCTGGTAGCAGAAGCGCGATCAGAAATGCTGACCTGCGAGCGGCCCCCTGCCCGGCTGCCTGCAGGGAAGGGGACAGCAGCCCCTGGGCTGGGGAACTGGCGCGCGCTTGGCAAGCGAGGAGGAGACAGAGGTCTGCCAGGCCATGCAAGAAGTTTAGGTGCCAGACACCCACCCGAAGAGCCTGAGCAGAGGATGGCCAGAGGCACCCCCTGTCCTGCAGAGCCCTCTGTGCGAGCAGCATGCCCCTGTGTTCTGGGGAGCGAAGCACGGCCAGGCTCTGAGAAGTGGGGGCTCAGCCACTCTCATTTAATTACGAGAGCAGCGCTGGCCCGGCTCAGCCCCACCCTCCTGCCATTTCACGCCCGACTTCTCCTCTGATTTCTTTGGGGAGAGAGAGGCAACTCGAGTGCATGTAATGTGGGTTAACAAGACGCATTATCTGCAGCCTCATTCTTGCGAAAACTTTCACAGGGAAAGGGCCCAGCCTGCGGAGAGGAAAAGTTCTCTCCTTATTGTAATTTCTCCGAGGCCAATCCAACTCTCGCCGTTATCCTATTGATCACGGGGAAGGTTTGATTTCCTCCTGGTTGCCTAGTTAAGGTTCAGTGGCTGTTGCTTGGCTTCCTGCACGCTGTGAGCACAACAGAGACCAGCCCTCCGTTTCTGTGCTGCTTTTTGTCCCTTTGCTAGATCCCCTTCCCTTCAAAGCTCACCTGCCTGCTGCTTTTGTGGCGCTCTACCTGCATTTCACCTTCTCCTGTCTCCGCTGGGCGACAAAAGGTGAAGAGCTGGGTTCATGCAATTAGAATTGTCAGAATGAGAATGGGGGGAAAGCAAAGATCCCGGGCAGGACTGAAAACAGGAGGCAAAGGGGACGCGAGATGTGCACGCGCATCCCCCGACAATGCGGACAAAGGGGCTCCGTGCCCGGTACCTGCGGGTCCTGTTAGCACAGGCTCCCTCTATTGTGAGGTTCGAGCCCTTTGCGGCGCCGTGTGTCCCGGCCCGCCGCTGAGCGCACGAGATCTGACCCTGCCATGACTGCAGCCGCTTTACGGGCGCCAAAGCCCGTCTCCCTGTGTGAGCCAAAGCGCCAGGCTCCATTTCAAGGTGAGTTCCCGTCCCTCGGGGAGCGCAGCCGCGTGTCAGCGCACAGCACGGAGGCAGGGAGCGGCTCGCGGGAGAAAGGTGCGGGCTTTGCTTTGCCTTCCCTGCTCGGGTTTCTTTGGATGTGTTTTGTGTCCCTTCAAGCCACTTGGGAGTTCAGGAGAGCCGGAGAGAATAGCTTTTG
The DNA here is from genome assembly GCA_013400115.1 of Rhinopomastus cyanomelas. Classification (NCBI taxonomy): domain Eukaryota; kingdom Metazoa; phylum Chordata; class Aves; order Bucerotiformes; family Rhinopomastidae; genus Rhinopomastus; species Rhinopomastus cyanomelas. The sequence goes on from VXBP01008118.1 coordinate 421,809, forward strand.
CTGTCATTATTTGATAACCAATGCAGCTCCCTTTGACCCTCTCCCCTCTTCCCAAAAGAGAACGAGCGGCTCAGCATTGTGTTCGTGTTCAAAGCCCTCACAAATTAAGACAGTAACATGGAAATCCTCGTTGGGCTTCAGTTCGTACTTCCTCCCATGCTGGGCTGGAGCGGGGACTCTTTTGTGATGGCTGTGCTGCTTATTTTTTTGAAACCTCCTGAATTTGGCACACTGCCCTACTTTATTTTCCTTCCATTCTGCGGTGCTGCTCCCATCGGGAGGCTCGCTCGCTTCTCATGCGCGGCGGTATCTTCTGCGGGCTGAACTCTAAATCCCCGAGTTGTGTTTCCTCGCTCGTTATTCAGGTGCGGGGAATGTTAATGATGCCTCCTCGGCTGGCGGATGCTCCATCTATGTGGCTCTAATTATTCGTATTAATGCCTTTTATAAAGTAAATTACAGATAACTGTGGGTTTGAACTGCGGCGCGGAGCTGGCACAGCTGTGAGACCGCTCAGCCCTGCGCTTGGGCGTGAAGTGCACAGCGGCGTCTTCCAGAGCACCACGAGCTTCACAGGTGGGGCTGGGGGAAGCTCTACTGAGGCAAAAGCTCCAGAACAAAAACCTGAGAGAGGGTCTGTAAAATACCCTGTACTCAGGGTCAGGGAGCGCCGCCCGTGCTCAGGGACAGCCGCCCACGCCGGGGAGGAACCTTCCACCTGCAGTACTCAGCAGTCCCCATCCTTAGTCACCAGTGAGCCCTCAGCCGAGAGACCCAGAGACCTTCTACAGCAAAACTCCAGGTTCTCTACTTGTCACTGGTTCAAAGCCTCCAGGGAACTTCTCAGTGACTCAGGAAAACCGGGGCACGGCTTTTTCATGGTAGGGCTTTGCTTGCAGAGCTCTCTGGAGTGCCCTCCTTGCCCTGGCTGCCGTTCATGAGCCCAGGGCCTAAGTCTGCAGGCACCAGAGGACCTTGTTACGGTTGCGGCTGTGGCCGTTTTTGCAGCTCAGCCAGCTCAGTCTCTTGTTCCAGGGCTCAGGTCTCCAGGGGGACCGGCAGGGAAAGCGGTGCGGCCTGCAGGAGCCGTTAGGTGAGGAGATGCAGGACTGATGCGGTGCAAACACAGGGGCGGCAGAGGGTAAGATCCTCGGGCTCCTCTGGACACACAGGCCCTCGCTCTGTGGGAAGAGCAACCAGCTGCCCCCTGCTCTCCTGGCCAGGGACTCAAGAAGGCACCAAGCGTGACCGTATGGGGAGAGGACGCCTGACCCCGGCTGCAGGAGCCATGTGTTTCCCCAGGCTCTCGGTGCTCCCCGTGGCCAGTGGTCCTGGGCAATCCCAGCTGAGCCGTGGAGCCAGCTGCCTCTCCAACAGGCAGAGGGCAGAGCAGGAGCGAGCGGCTCTGGGTTGCAGTAGGTCTTTCAAAGGCCTGCTCTGGCCATCGCTCAGATTCGGTGCCAAGGCAGGTGGGAGAAGGAGAAAGGGCCCTGCAGTGGCTGGTGCCAGCGCAGCCCTGCGGGAAATCCCTGCCCAGGGTGATGTGTGCGAGGACAGATGTGCCTTCCCCAGAGAGATGCTGTGCTGAGGAGGGAGAAGGAGAACCATCCATCGGCAGGGAGAGGGGCTGGATATCGCTGGGTACTCCGGACTGAGCACGGCTTAGAGGACTGAGCTGAGGAGAAGACCCACTGGTGTCTGTAGTGCGTCTGGGTCTTGTTGAACCAAGAGTCCCGTGTGGGCCGAGCAGTCAGTAAGCAACAACATCCTCCAGCAATGCAGTGAAAACACTTCTGCCCTGAGCACTGCACCTCCGGGGCACTGGCTGTGCTCACAGTGACTCTCTCCACCCCAGGAGACCCAGGGACCTGGGACAGCACAAGGGAAATGGTTGAAGCTGGGAGGCTCCCGAGTCGCCGAGGCAGGGAGAGGATGCTGAGTCTCCAGGCCATTCTCTGCTTCCCCGGCACTTGCCCTTCATTTCCATGCGAGAGACATGGTCGGTTTGGGGGATTCTTACCGGGAGCTTGAGAGAGAAATGTTGAAAAGGGATTTTTCCAGGTTGCCATTCCCGTCTTCCCGCTGCATTAGCTGCAGGTGGCGAAGCTGCTGCTTCGGCATTTCTTCTTCAAAAGCTGCATCGCGCGGCAGCGCCGAGATCACAAGGAGACGAGCAGAAAAATGGCCCAACAGGATTTTCGTTAGAAAAAGGCTCCATCCATAAAAGATGAAAGGGCCAGCTGCTTTTCGGAGCGCAGCGGCGTTTAAACAGGTGAGGCTCCTCGGAAACGGAGCTGGGATTCAATGAAGTAGCCAGGCAGAAGGGCAGGGGAAGGCCTTTCTGTGCGGGGAAATGTCACTCTCTGCTGCTAATAAAATGTCTGGCGGCACAATCGTCACCACGGCGGCAGGAGCCTTTAGTCTTCACCCGGCAGCGCTGGCTCACGCCTGAGCTTTCAAAGGCACCTGCGATCCAGGAAGAACAAAAGGGAAAGACTCGGGCTCACCCTGGCTGAGAATCATCTCAGTGGAGGGGAAGAGAAGAGAGCCGGCGCGGCCCAAGGCTCCTGGTGTTGCTGGGGAGATGCAGAGTGCAGCTCCCAGGCGGCAGGACATTTCTCCTCAGCCCATCAGACACTGTCTCCTCTCTGCTGCCCTGTCAGGACATCGCAGGGGGTTTGCAGCCCTGACAGAACGTTCAGAGGAACCGTCAGAAGGAAAAGCGACTGCAAACAGCAGTTTCGCTCCGGACTGGCCCCCTCTCCACTCTCCTGAGCAGGGATGGATCACAGAGGCAACGAGCCCACAGCACCAGTTCTTCTTGCATCTCCCGTGTCCTTGGTAGGTTTGATGTGCCAGCACTTGGTGGGACAAAAGTTGTCCTTCGCCTGTGCAGGCGTCAGCTAAAACTTTCTGTGGAGAGAAGGGAAGTGCGGGGACCGTTGTCTTTTAGGGGCAGCCAGTGACACCAGAGAGACCAGTGCCCCGCAGTGTGCTACAGCCCTGGCTGGCTGGTGAGAGAACCAGGGAAAGCAGCTCAGGGCCAGGCCCCTTCCACCTCGTCCCCGCCTGGCTGACAGGAGGTGGAGGGCTGCGGCCAGCACCCCCTGCTCAGCCCTGAGCACTGGGAGCGTGGCTGCAAACATTGTTCCTGACAGCGAGAGCCCTGGTGTGCGACGCTGCTGTCTGCGGTGGTGTCAGGAGCAGCGTGGGACGGGGAGCAGGAGCAGACGCCGCTCAGAAATGCTTCTGACACATGTCTGGCACGTGTGGAGCTGCCAGCTCTGCAGCCCTTAGATGCTCCGGTGCCGAGCGCCAGAGCGCACATCTGGAAGGACGAGGCTGCTGCCTTGAGAGGACTGAGAGGCTGCAGGGACTCTTCTGCTAAAACCCTCCGCTTTGCCTTGTGCAGCAGCTGGCTGGGTTCGCTGCGGCTTCGTGTCTGTAGCATTAACATTGACTTCAGCGGGGCTGACGGGAGAGACAACGCGCTCCAACCCCAGGAGCCAAGGCTTTGAAGACCGCTCGCGAGATGCAGCCGCAAGCGCTCACCGCAGCCTCTCCTCTAAGAGACTCCTCAGCCGTGGATTTGCTGCTCATGCTGGCCCAGGGACTGCGTGGATGGGGAAGGTGCCAGCTCTTGTCAGTCACCAGTGCTGTCATGAATTAGCAGAGGCCACGCAGGGGATGGCCGTACGTGCCAGCCCTGTGAATGAGCGCTGGAGCAAGGTGTGAACATGTGAGGTCCTGCTAAGGCAGTTTTGGAGAGCTTGTGGGTCCTGCCCACCCAATCTGCCCAAAACCTGACCCCCCACGTCCCCAGTGCAGTTGCTGCGCTGGCCCTGACGACAGCAGTGCTCCTGCAGCAGCTACGAGCGTGGAAATGTCAATGGCTGGCACAGACAGGGCCCAACCCAGCGCCCAGCGGGATTTCAACCTGCAGTCCTTTGCAGGAGGAGGCAGCCAGAGGGGTGAGAAGTGGTGAGATTTTGTAGAGGCTTCCTCAGGATCTGCACCCACCCTGCCACCCTGTCCTTGCGCCGCAGCTGAATGAGTTCGGCGCCAGTGGAAAGCTTTTAGAAAGCTGCTGTTTGCCATCCTGCGGGGCCTGCTGGGACAGCCCGGGCTTGCTGCTCTGCACAGGCAGCAGCTGGGCTCTGCGGCGCTGGGAACCGCTCTTCGAGACGCCCAGACCGTGGTGACTCTGCCCAAGAGCTCTGGACCACGGTGGCTTCCACACAGATGAATTGTGCAGGCTACCCAAAACTCTGCACGGATTTCCCAGGGGGGTTGTGGAGTCTCCTTCTCTGGAGATGTTTCAAACCCACCTGGCTATGTTCTGTGACTGGATCTGGGGGACCCTGCTGTAGCAGGGGGACAGGACTGGATGATCTTTCGAGGTCCCTTCCAATCCCTAATGCCCTGTGATCCTGTGAGTTACACTTGGGGTGTCAGCAACTGAAATGCCTGCGCGTGCATCCATCAGAGAGGCACTTAGTTGCAGTAGTAGCAGCTCTTAGGACTGGTCTGAAGAGGCAGCACCATGCCTGTGGTGAGGTCACCAACTTTTCTGAGGGGACATGGAGCTGTCGAACACAGTCCTGCACAACATGCGGTTTCTCACCAGGTACCAAAACCTTCCGGTGGAGCAGAGCCTTAGCAGAGGTTGGACACATCAGGGAGACGTCGCTCGAGGAGAGGAGCCCTCGGCAGCAGCGCCTTTCAACACCCAGCGTGCGCTGCTGCGACCTGCGCAGCACAAGTGCACCGTTTGCTGTGTGTACCCGGCACAGCACGGCGCTGGCGGCCTGCTCTCGCTGTTGATTCATCCGCAGTACACTCGGGAGAGCTCCGGACTTATCTTTTGCCAGGGCAACGTGTCTGTTTGACTCATTCTGATCCAGGCTTTTCTTGGAAAAGGAAAACAGCCCAGTGTCTGCCCAGATCTGTCTCACGCTGCACACAGAGTTCTTCGTGTATGCGGGTCACAAATTCCTTCGTGTCCCAGTGTCCTCTGCTAGGCACATGGTGAGGGGTGTGGAATAAACTCACACTCCAAAACCAGGGGCTCGACTGCTTTTTAGAGAACGTCAGACAGTTTTAACTCTGAAGCCTACGTGGTGCCTAAACAAAAAGGAGAAGCCAGGGCAGAAGTGCTTCCAGCTCCTCAGCAAAACCTGGTTGGAAATGTCACAGTGGCCCTGAGATATTTGCAGCCAGACATCATCACCTTGTCCCACCAGCACCGAGACAGCAGACTTCAGCTCACACCACACAGCTCCGCGAGGCTTCGAGCTGCCTCCATCGAGGTGGCGCCTCTGCCACAGGTGGGGTGTTGGAGACTGACCTCTCCACAATCTCTCAGCGATGCAGCGGTGTTTAGGTGTCAAAATACAGGAGCACTGGCCTGCAATGAGAAAATATGTGAGAACCAGAAGGGAGGCTGCAGGATCACAGAGCATTAGGGACTGGAAGGCACCTTGAAAGATCATCTGGTCCAGTCCAGTCACCCCGCCGCAGCAGGATCCCCTAGATCCAGTCACACAGGAACAGTCCAGGTGGGTTTGAAATGTCTCCAAAGAAGGAGACTCCACAACCCCCCTGGGCAGCCCATGAAGAAGGTCCTTCTCACATTGATGTGGAACCTTCTCTGCTCCAGCTCACACCCGCTGCCCTTTGTCCCATCACTGGGTGCCCCTGAGCACTGGATGCTCCAGACTGAAGAGTGTCAGACAGACTTCATCTCTACAAGGAGCCAATATTTAGTGTTTTTTAAACTCTGCACCCCTGTGAGTCTAGAATAATCTTCTTAGACTCTATAGCCACTGGCAACCCTCCACCCTGACTCCGGTCTGAAGCTGCACCGCCTCCTCATGTCTTCCCTCTCACCAGCAGCTTCTCTGGGCACGGGAGAGGCTGAGGCAAATAACAGGCACAAATCATGACCAAAGAGGAGATGACTGTCACGGCACAAATGTATTTATTAATGATCTTCACATAACTCTCCGGGAGTGATACTCTGCAAGACAGAGCTGTGATAGATTTCCACCAAATGGGAATAGTCCCCTCCCGAAGTGAGCGGCATTAAAGGGAGGGAAGGAGCCGAATGTGTTTCCCCCAGTCAGGAAGATGACGGATCAGGGACGAGAGACAATACATTAGTAAACAATATAAAAAATGTACATTTTGTCATTTTGTATTCCTGAGTTATTCTAAATCTGTGAATAAATCGAGAGCTTAAAGTCTCTGGAGCTGTTTTGAAGTCTCTTGCTTTCTATAAATATTGCATTTGCCTCGAGTAAGGATTTCTGACATGTATTAAAAAAATATACATTAGTAAAGCTTATAAAATAGATACTCGGGATGCTGTGATTGTGATTTTTTATTAAAAATACAGTTTAATGGAACAATTGAGCTCGACTTCAAAGTGTCAGAATTATTCTTCATGCTTTTTCCCCCTCTTCTTTGAACTTTGTGGGTGAAGCTCTCATTTTCTGCTTTCTGATTTCGTCCTTGTTTGAAGCAGTCGCTCCCTTGCGCAGGGAACGGTCTCTGCTTCCTATTAGCGCTCGGGCGAGATGCTCCTACCAGGGTCTCTTGGCAGCCGGCCACGATTAGCCGGGCTTGGAAGGCCAAGTCCAGCGGGGTCTCTTGGACTGGACAGATAGACAGCATCACTGCTCTGGAGCAGACCCCAGGGAGCGTCTTACATCTGCTCATACTGCTCTCGTGGGGAGATCCTGGGGTGCCAGACATGAGCAGTTGTTGGTGCTGGTGCCAGAGCCTTGCCAAACGGTGCTGGGAGACCTGCCCATGTGCAGAGGGACTCCCGTAGTCCGATGCTGTGTGGGAAAACAGCTCCAGGTTTTCACATGTGCGACGTGCTGCTCCGTGTTCCAGCTGGGGGCCATCGTGTGCCCGCAGCAGTTAGTCCAGAATCCTCCTTTTCTGTGTGGGCAGGGCGGCACCTCCAGCAGACCCCACGTCCTAACCAGCATCCCACAGCACTCGACCTTAGCAGACGAGCGGTGAGAGGAAGCGCTGCCGTCATCTCAGCACTGCTCGGCAAGAGCTGAGCTAGCAGGTGACCAGTTATTCCAGCCCTTGGCGCGTGACTCAGCGGGCCCTGGAGCACAGGCCGGCTCTGGAAGCACAGCCTGTGTTCGAGCTTCGCAGCCGCTCCCCTCGCGGGCACACATCACTGCGGATCTGCTCGCACGGCTCTGAAACAGCCAGCAGCTGTGCACCTCAGCCGCGTGCTGCCACCACGGCTTTGCGCCTCTTTGCGCGTTCTGCGTTCCCACCTGTGGACTCACTGGTCGAGCAGAAAAACAAGGGAACCTTCTGTAGAAAAGAAACCTTTGACATTTCTCGTCCCCGCTGCAGGGGCAGGTTCACTCGGTGCAATTTGGAGAATCTACCGGAGAAAGCAGCTACAACTTCGCTTCCAGAGACACACAGAGACTGCTGTGGCCCTCAGGCAGCGTAAATGAGCAAAACCTGGGAGGAGAGAGGCTGCAGCAAACACACCGGTGGGTTTGTGTCGGTGTTCTCTGCACTGCGTGGCACCAGCATGAACCACAGCCCCGATATCAAAGAGCTCCTCAACTTATTCATAATTAGCAGTGGGAATGCTCAAGGCTTAATTCTGTGCTCACAATGGACCAGGGTCTGCATCAGAGGGAACTGGAACTCTTTAATTAGCTCCTTTCTAGAGCCTTTCTTTGTTGAGGTCTGCAGGTTCCATCCTGTGAGACTGATGGAGGAAACCCCATCCCTTCCTCAGGACTTTGTGCTGCACTGGAGGCCCCTTCCAACCCCTGCCATTCGGTGACTCCCTGTGATTCTGGGCTGCGATGCCTGGTGGGGCTGCTTGGGGCTGTTTGGGCTGGTTCGAGCTGTCTCAGGCTGGTTTACACAGAATCACAGGATGTTAGGCATTGGAAGGGACCTCTAGAGATCACCCAGTCCAGTCCCCCTGGCACAGCAGGATCCCCCAGATCCAGTCACACAGGAACACGGCCAGGTGGGTTTGAAATGTCTGCAGAGAAGGAGACTCCACAGCAACCATTTGGCAGCCCCTGCCCCAGGGCTCTGGCACCCTCCCTGGGAACAAGGTCCTTCTCAGATTGATGTGGAACCTCCTCTGTTCCAGCTCACACCCGCTGCCCCTTGTCCTGTCACTGGGTGCCCCTGAGCAGAGCCTGGCTCCATCCTCGTCACACCCACCCTTCACACACTGATCAACACTCATGGGGTCACCCCTCAGGCTCCTTTTTCCCAGCTCCAGAGCCCCAGCTCCCTCAGCCTTTCCTCAGCAGGGAGATGCTCCCCTCCCTCCATCATCCCTGTGGCTCTGCGCTGGGCTCTCTCCAGCAGCTCTGTGTCCTCCTGAAGCTGAGGGGCCAGAGTAGACACGAGATTCCAGCTGTGGTCTCAGCAGGGCACAGCAAAGGGGGAGAAGAACCTCTCTGGATCTGCTACCCCCCCCCCCAGGCCGCCGTTCAGGTCGCTGTGGTCCCCGGGCAGCGGCAGCAGCCTCCAGCGCTGTGGGGAGGCCGCTCCGTTTTGGCGGGAAGCGCAGCCGCGGGCAGGGGGCGGCGGGAGCCGGTCTGGGAGGGAAGAGCTGGACTCCCTCAGGGGTTCGGGCTCCGAAACCCGCATTCCGCACACCTGCGGGCTTTGGGACCTCGGTGGCCGCTGGGAGGAGGCCGGGAGCTCCTCAAGGACTTTCAGTGGGACTGTGGCCTCCGTGCGGGGAGTGTTTCACCCTCACAACTGGAACCCGCTGGAGCACAGGACCCCTCGCCCAGGCCGGGACCCTTCGCCCAGGCCGAGACTCGCTGCCGGGACGGTGGGCAGCGACCTGAGGAGCCATTTTCCGGCTGCCTGGGTGCCCCGACCCCGTGAAGGGCCCTCGGTGCCAGCCCCGCTGCCGGGACGGTGGGCAGCGACCTGAGGAGCCATTTTCCGGCTGCCTGGGTGCCCCGACCCCGTGAAGGGCCCTCGGTGCCAGCCATGGACTCTGCGGAGCAGCCTCTCTCCTGCGGGCACCACGAGCGGAGATGTCGCCCAGAAGACGGCACCAGGTAAGGCTGGAGACGGGATTGGGGTGTTTGGGGCTCAGAGTGTGTGGAGCCTCCCTTTACCCCCTCAGGAGAGGGGTCGCAGCAGGGTCCCGGCTGTGGGCTGGCCATTGAGCCCCCTCTGCTGTAACCCGTGTGGTGCCTGGGCCTGAGGGGAGCCCGTGAAGCCAGGATGCTACTGCAGGCTCTGAGCCTCCTGAAAAACAGGCTGGCAGGGGCAGAGTCCTTCATTAAAAGTGCTGTCGGGGCTTTGGTGTCTGAGCACCACGGAGATCTGTGGCTGCTGGTGAGACAAACAGCAGTGGGGAGCTCGGCTGTGAGATGGGGAAGGGCTTTTGTGAGGAGAAAAGTTCAGCTGTTAGTGCTGGCTTAAAGTTTTCTGAAGATCTTGTGTAGTGCTTGGCAGTCACTTGCTTTAATGTTGAGGTGCTGGAAGTCCTGTCTCCTCCTCCTGCCTCACAGTGTGAGGTGCCCATAATGCAGGAGGAGTGTTCCAGCTGCCAGAGCTGCCTGGGTGCAGGTCACAGTGGAAACCTGAGGAGGGAATAAAGGCTGCACACACAGGCCAGCAGGGAGAAACGGTGAAGAAGTAGAGGATCTCTGTGTCAGAATGGCCACGAAAAGGTGATATACACAAAAAAACTGCACTGAGGTTTTCTTGCTTGCTTTCAATTGCTAGAGAATGGGTTTCTAGAGTCTGGGACATGCCTGGAGGGCAGTTCCAGCAGAGGTCAGGGTGTTGGAGGTTAAAGAGAGAACTGGCAACCTCCCACTCCTCTGAAATCAGAACTTGACAGCCTGTGAGGAGACCTGATAAATGTCATTTTGATCAGGGACTGCAGCCTGCTGGATATCCACTTATTTTGTGATGCTTTGACACAACAAATCTGCCCCAGCACACTGGTAAGCTCAGGGTCAGGCGCCAAGATGCTCCCTTCACGCGTTTCTGTGAGCCACATCATTATATTTCACTTAGTTTTTATCCACTGCCCACTTGAGTTAGTGGCAAAGGATTTCAGTGCTGGGCATGCAAATTAAAGCAGGAGCTGCTATTGTTTTTCCAGAGACCTGACAGCTCTTCTTACTCAGCCTAACACGGACTGAATTTGAAAGCAGAGGAGCCAGGGCTGGGGTACTCCTGGCAGAATGATAGCTGACAGGCTCCTCGCAGGCTCCAGAATCAGAGTAATGTCTGACACAGAGGAACATGTGTTGGCAACCTTGCTTGAGCCACGTTTCCAGAGGTGTAAAGAAACTGGAGCACTTCCAGGGGATGACAGAAAAGCTGCTGTTTCAGGGGAGAGCCAGAGGCCATGTCATTGTCATTCTCCTCTGCTTGGCAGTTTGCACAGACTCCTTGGAAGAGCACCTGAGAGCATTTATGGGACAGGAGTAGTAATAAAAGTTAAAGTGATGGCCCGGTACTGGCGAGAAGCCTATTAATGCAGCATGTGTGGCTATAAAGGAGCTTGTGCCTAGCACAGTCTTGTTGCCATTCTACCGGGGGGCAGAGCAGTGCTGCTGGGGCACAGTCTGCATGATGAGACACCGCAGCGTGCAAGGGTCAGTAACTTGTTTGTTCTTGGGAATCTGGCTCTGGTGCACGCTAGTGTCCCTTCCATGAGGCGGTTGCCATCCTGGGGGCACTGTGAGCACAGGCTGAGAGCTGCCAGCGGTACAGATTGAAAGATCCTGTTTAGCACCAGTGATTCACGATGCTTTGCTTTGCTCACGATGCATCTGGAAAGCTTCCCAGATTATACATCTGCCCCTTTGACACTGAAGCAGCAGGGCAAGTTGGAGGCCAGAAGGAACAGAAAACAGATTCAGTCTGGGCTGTTCTTTGCGGTAAGGATTGTGTGTCTCCATGACTGGAAAGCAACTGGAGAGCTTAACCAGCCCAGCACAATTCCTAGAGTTATGGCAGGAGATCTGGGTGCCAGCAGATTGCAGATGTAGTTGGGGTTCTGGGGAAAGCCGCGGTTCGTTACCGATCTGTGTTGTACCAGCCCTGCATGGCTGGGAAATGGAAAGTTGCCCAAGTGTGTTCCCGATGGCCTTGCTTGCTGTTTGCCTTCTCATCACCTCCTGTCCAAGTGGAAAGTACCACAAAATATTGTTTAAATCAGACTGATGGTTGGCTCCACGCGCTATCGGAAATGATTAATGAAGGGTGCGGGCTCTTTCCTTGCATGAGGGGTGGAGATGTAGCGCTCTGCATGGTCTTTGGGGTCTGTGGCCCAAAAGTTCAGCTGAGGTTTTTCTACAGCATCTACTGAGTTGGGGCTTGCTCTGGGGCACCCCAATATGAAAACTGTCGGCAGTGGGGAAAGTCTGGCCAGAGGCACCTGCAGAAATCACAGTAGGGGAAGCACTGATGTAAGGGCTGAGCTGAATTGCTTTTGAGATGTGACTGGGAAATGCCTGCACTTTGTCATGGTTAATACATGACGGTCCAGAGCAATGGGACCTGGCTGTTGGTTGTTTCAATTGTTTTGTTGGATATGATTGGTAAGAGGCAAATTTCCATTCTTGGGCAGGTCTGCTCCTTGTCGTGACCTGCTCAGCCAAGTTACAGCTTCTTACTGGGTTGTACCTGAAGTTTGCAGATGACACTGTCGTAGTGTGAACTGCAGGTGTCACCTCTAGGGACGCAGAAGGTACAAAGTCATGGTGAGCAACCATCCTGGGTCTGCTCATGCACTTCTTTGTCCCACCATATGCCACGAGCTCCAGACTTTCCAGGTCTAGATTAAAATAATGAGAAGTAAAGCAACCGGTGCGCTTCTGTTTTAAAAGCAAACACAGGGCAGGGGTGCAGGGAGAAAAGACCAGAAGTGTGCCTCCCTCTTCATTGTCTGGACTTGTGACACAGAGCAACCTGCCCCATATTAACTTTCGCGTTTCTCATCAGGATGCAACATACTTTAAATAGCATCTGCATGACTGGCTCTTTCTTATTTTTTCTCCTACGGAGGCTGATACACAAAGTACCTCAAGTGGCAGCTGTCACCAGTGAGGTGGCATTTTTCTTCACTGAGGCTGACAGCAGCTGTCCAGGAGAAGTATGAATGGAATGAGAATGACATCATGTTTATTCAGGAATGACATTCCCAGCCATGGATCAGTGTCAGCAATATTTTGATAAGTTTTAGAATGAGAAAACATTTCTTGAAATGTTCCCTGATTTATCCTTTGTAAAATACACAACACAAAAAATAATTGAAGAGATTGCAGCAGGACAGAGCAGGGCTTGCCTGCCCTGAGTTTCAGCACACAGCACACGCTGCTCTATGGGTGCTGGAGACAGGCTGTAGGCACTGGGGCACAGAGCATCTTTAACTCTTGCAAGCCCAGCAACTTGGCTCAGTTGAGCTGTCAAAGACAACAGGTAGCCATAAGTGACATCAGCCAGCCACAGCAAAGTAGATCGGGGCTAGCTTTTAGCATTAGCTTTTAGGATACCAGACAGAAATAAGAACTGCTTGGCTTGGGTCCTTACACCACACCAAAAGGGGCTGGTTTCTTAAGTGTATGGGAGTGGTTCAATTAGCATTGTCAGGTGATGGCTGATGAGGCTTGTTGAGTTGACTGACCTGGAGAAAATCTGTTCTGCTGCTAGAAGCTGCTCATCCTGAAGCCTTATGAAAAGTTTTAGGGTACTAAACACACAGTTCAGTGGATGTGAACACGTGAGTCCCACAGGCTCAAAGGTCTGTTTTTGAATGTCATTCTCTCAGTTCTTGTGAGCTCTCTTCCCACAGTGGTACAGCTTTCCTCCCTGACTGCCGTGGTCACGCTTTCTGGGCTGTTTGTTCATGCCTGGGCTGATAGGCCCATGCTCAGGGCTTTCCCAGGTCTGGCCGCCCAGGCCACTCTACCCAACCAGATTTTAAGCACTACTTGAAAATTGTGTGGCAGGGCCACTCACCTCAGGAGAGAGCCCAGGGTGAGTCCTTGGCCTGAACCACGGCAGAAGCAGCCGCAGGCTTTGTTGTTGTAATGTGACATCAGCAAAGAGCTGGTTATTGTTGGTGAGCCCTGCCATAGCTGCCTTCCTGGAGGAGGTTCTGCCTTCCCCTCGGTGCCTCTGCCAGCCAGGTGCTGCTGTAAGTGCTGACAGGTCAGGGAGACAAATCTTGTTTGTCTGAATTTCTGTTCTGTCTGTAAAATTTGAAGATTTGTGTGCGCCTGTCTAGCAAGAGTCATAAAGCAGAAGGATGTGTGAGTGACCTCGCTGCAACTAGTACTATAGCTGAGGTGAAAAGACACAAACCCAGCGTGTACCAGAGTCAGATGTGCAGCCTGGCGTTAACTTCACAGCTTTAAGCGTACTTGCTCAGTTGTGATCTCCTCCTGGTTCTCTCTCTCCTCCAGCCTTGGTTCTCTCATGGTATCAGATTCCACCAAGCTAAATTTAATTCGAGTTCAGCAGAAGGGCTTATTTAAATATAAACTTTGTGAGTGACAGCGCCTTGGCTCAATATGCAACAAGATGAATGTGTGGAAGCGGCTGGTGTCTGGAGAAGGGTGGGAGGAGGTCACAGCATGTCCTGTGAGCAACCGGTGCAAACAGGTTGCAAACAGCAGATGGGCACCTCACTCTCATCGCAGCCTGGTCTCTGAGCCAGTGGGTAGCTGCAAACACAGGAGCAGAGAGAGTGCAGAGCTGAGCCAAGAGAGTCACTACCCTGCTCTGCCCCGTGCCCAGAGCCTTGTCCTCATGGGCAACCAGTTCTGGCGGTTTTCTTGCAGCTCTGTGTTGGTTTGGAGCATAGGTGTAATTTTTGCCTTGGCAGAGCACTGCAGGAGACCAGCACTGACGGCAGGGAAGGTTTGTTCACATCCCCTCCACCTCTGGTCTGCGCAGAAGGGCGCTGCTGGAGCCAGGCTGCTGCAGTTTCCATGCCGAGGTACTGCTGCTGGGTGGTTTTACCCAGGCAGGAACGTGTGTCCATGTTATTGCAGCTCGGGCTTTGTACTTGCGTCTGCTGCTCCCCAGCTTTCTGCTCCCTTGTGTAGTTGGAGCAGAGAATTTTCGGAGGTCACAATGAGAGGGCGACTGTGCTACAGTCAGACCCATTTTTCTCTGCTCCAGAGGGCTGAACAAAGCTGCTGCCATGTCTTGCTGCTCTTCCTAACAGCAAAACAGAGTATGTGTGCTGTGTCTATGTCTCAGATCAGTTCAGCAGGCTCAGGGGTGGCAGGAAAAGCTGAGGGAGAAGCAGGAAGGTATTGGCAGCTGCTGTACTTCATGGGAATGGGCTGTTAGTAGGGCAGCAGGTAATGCTTAGCCCTTGCTCTCGATGATGGACAATGGTAAAGTTCAGTGCAGGTTTCACTCAGGTGATCACTCTGTGATACCTGGTTTGGTGCTGCAGCCCTCAGCATGTTTCCAGAGCAGATCACCTGAATGCTGATGCAGAGCTGAGCCAGTCCACCCCACAAGCTCATCCCTGCAGTTTGAGTAGCTGGGCTCTGTTCGGCAGTACGATGTGACTGTGGGGTTGGTCCAGAGCACTGCTGCAGCATGTTGCTCCCCAGGGCCTTGTGCGATGGCTTGCGAAGGGACACATCTTCTCTGGAGCCAGCAGGTTGGGTGTCTCAGAAGGAGCAGTGCTAGTGGCTCTCCAGTCTGGGTCTAATTCTTCGCAGAGTATCAGCAGCTGCAGTCGGGCTAGAAAGTGACCCATAAATAACCTGGCCAAGGAGGAAACATGGCAGGGAAAGGTCCCACTCTAACAACCAAATGAACTGATCTTTGTCATCTTTATTTTGTAGGTTGTTTCACACTGGTTTTTAAACTTTGGGTTTTTTTTTTTTTTAAAAACAGCAGAAGAAATCCCTGCAAAGAAATAGAGAGCATTTATCTAATTCACATTTCTCCTCTCGTATCTGTAATTCTCATCTGAGTTTATCTAGGACTTGTGGGATTGACAGTATGCTGTGGGTACTGGAGGATGTTCAGTCTAGGGCTAGAACAAGAGGAGCTGTGAGAAGCCAGCCCTGTGAGTCAGGAGTTAGTGTGGCACCCACAGGTGTCCTTCTGGAGGTAGGCAGAGCAGGCAGCCTGGTGTCCCGAGAACATGGCCCGTTTCCAGCCAGAGTATGTGAGATCTGCATCTCATACAGTCCTGATACGGCAGTAGCAGCCCAGGGAGGTGCTGGCAAAGCACAAAAGTAGTGGCTAAGAGCTGTGGCATTGTGATCACCAAGTTTGCACAGAGCAAGGAGAGGTTTCTCGGAGCACTGAAAGCGCCTTACGTTTAACACAGAGGCAGCTGCTGTTTCATCTGTGTGAGCTGTCCTACTCTGGAGAACAGTTTACTCGGTTGATCGCTTTACAACCACATGCTAAACATTCTAAACAATTTATGCATTTAAACTGTGTGTTTTTCTCCCTCCAAACTCGCTACTCTGCAGTGTTCCACAGATCTTGTTTATAACACATTCATCTAAAATTATCTCAGTGCACACAGCACCCTCCTATAGAACAGATGCTATGTAACCTGCAGTTCTGTTTTGATCTCAAATCGACGTGTTTAAGCTACTTGTGTGAATTATAAATTGAAACTAAACTAAGGAAATGAAATTGTGGGGTTTTGTTGCCACGACTCTTCCACAGTTCAATAGTTCTATTCATTCCGGAGTCCCTTTCTGGTGTGATACTTGCAGTTGCTATTTAAAGTTTAACTATTTTTATGTTGAAGGCTCTTCTGGGTTATCCTTAAAAAAAAAAAAGTATCTAAAAATTAACCTTTCCCAGCATCATTATTGAACTTTTCCTGGGTATCGTCTCCATTTGTTTTTGCATCACTTCTGAATTTAGATGAGCTTTATATACAAGACACATTTTTCTTTGTAATTAGCCTACTTATATGTCTTCGTGCATCTTGAAAGGATGGCTAAGTATCTCGAGAGATTAGCACTTGCATCCTGGGGCCTTTTCATATCTAAATAACTGGTTATCATCCTCAGATAATTATTCATATTTATTTACTATTTATATTGCAGTAATTCCTAGAGGAATCTCTCAGGTTGGGGCCCAAAGTGCCGCACGCTGGAGGTGCACGAGTAAGATCTCCATACTGCGCTGTGGATTGGCCTTTTGTAGGGAGTTAGAGTTTGCAGTCCCTCAAGCAGAGAGGACAGAGAATAAGTGAAGTCTGGAACCCACAGCTTTTTGCTTCTAGAAGGTGGTATAAGATTGTGTATTCTGGGAAAGAGAGACTGGGGCCAGGGATTTCACCACTGCTGGCTACTGTCAGCTGCCAAGTTTGCTCCCGTGCAAATTCCTGGCTTCACAGGCCCAGCAAGATGGTCTTTTCCCTTTTTAGGGACTCTGGCAGAGGCTTTCTTTGTGCTGCTTTGGCAGGGTAACTTGATTTTTGAAGGCTCAAAATATTTCAGTTTCTGACACTCTTGTTTTTAGTAAGAGAGTAAGAAACTGATTTCCCTTGCAGACCCTTCAGACTTAGAACAGAGCAGCATCTTTTCACTGCCCCTCTTAAAACTTCTAAACAAAAATGTTTTGTGTTTCTTCACACAAGGAGAAGCTGAAGCCAAGATTGCTTCCGAGCAGAACCTTCAGACCCACTTTGGCTTCAGTATCTCACCATGGGAGAGTCAGGAGCTACAAACATAATCCAACCAAAGGCACAAGCAAAGCAGCCTTGGGATGAATTTCGCCCTAGGCTGAAGTATTGCAAATCCTTTGCCTCTTCAGGACCCCATAGGACCCCCAAAGTCTCCCTTTTTCTCCAGCCTGATGTTTCCTTCTCTGGGTTTGTGAGAAGTGTTTCCACTCTCTTAATCCTCCTGCAGTAGGCAGATGTGGCAGCTTCTGGCTGTGATCTTGATGTTGTGAAGGGTCTGTGTCTGCAGGTCTGGGGGAAGAAGGGGAGTGAAGAGGAGTTAGGAGAGAGAACTCCTGCAACCAGTGGGTAAATTGCAAAAGAAAACAGCAATGTTGAGGTCAGAACTGCCAGCAAGTGGAACACAACCCAAGAATCAGGGGGCACCTAGCAAGAGCTGCTGCTGGCACAGACCAGACAGATGGTGCAGACAACCTGAACAGCAATGGTGTCAGCTTAGCAGGGCTCCCCACATCAACTACCATGTGCTGCAAGGCCATGGAAAATAGCGGGATCATTAGTCACTTCCTGCACACCATGGAGAGCAGCCGGGGCTCGACCTGGTGGCAGGGAGGGAGTGAGGAGTTGGAGGGAAGTGATCGATGCCGGCCTCTGCTTTGCTGGCGCCGGTTCATTCACAGCTTTGTCCTGAGGGGCAGAGGGACTTTGTGAATGAAAGTGGCTGGTGCAGCCCTGCTGAACAGGCCGTGCAGAGAGCTGCTCCTTCGTCCCTCACCGGGGCTCTGGCTGGGCAGTGGCTGGGCAAGCAGAATGTGCATTTCCCTGTTGACTGTTGTTTAATTAGGCTGCTGCTGATGCTGACACTCCGGGTATTTTCTTTGCTCTATCTCTTTCCCTTCTTTATTATTTCCTACTTTGGTTTGATGTTGTTGGTATATAAAATTTAAAGAGCTCTAAATTTTTTTAAAGGCCCCTAAAGGGAGCGGTGCTTTTTTGTGCTAAAGTCATTACCTGAACACCTGTGAGCTGCTGGGTTTAATTGGGCTACAGCTGCTGGGGAGCCAGTGGGGATTTATTGGTTTGACTGGCTGTCTTCAGATACTGTCTGTTGTCATGTGCTGCCCTTCTGACTTGTCTTTTTAAACACATGCACGTTTGCATCAGATAGGTGCAGGGACTGGGACCTGAGGGATAAGGCTGTCAGAGCAGGGTGGGTCCAGGGTGTGATGATGCTGAGGCAGCCAGGAGAGACTATGGGAAAGCTGAGTTGGCAGGGGAGGGCACCAGCTGCCCATGGCCAGCCAGTGCTGCAGCCCTTGCTGGGCATGCCAAGCTCACAGAGACATTTCTGAGCCGTGATGGATCGTGCTGAGAGGTCCCTGGGCAGCGCTGCGGAGGAATGGAGGCTGCTTGGTGTGAAAACAAGGTCCTGGAACATCATACATCTGCGTGGACAGGAGCAGAGGTCACGTTAAGACTGTATTATTGAAGCAGCCAGAGGGAAAGACAATAGTGAACAGACGCCTCTGGGTGAGCAGGTTCTTTGCTGAGAAGCTGGATCTCAGGTGCAGCCAGACAGTCACAGAATCACAGAATGTTAGTTTGGAAGGGACCTCAAAAGATCATCTAAGTCCAACCCCCCCCTGCTGGAGCAGGGTAAGTCTACAGTACTGTCTCAAGGTGTCTACATGGGGCTCAAACCCATGACCCCAGGAATTCAGAGTCCCATGCTCTACCAACTGAGCCAACATCGTGCCACTTCAGGTCCTCACAGTGTAGAGCAGAGAAGGGGAGGAACAACATGGAAGCCTCTGTGGTCCCACTCACAGAGCTCAGTCGTGGTTCAGTACCACACAGTTGTTCAGTTTATTCTTCTCTGCAGAGCTTGGCCTAGAGTTTGGCATCTCTCTCCTTTATCTGAGGGTGTGTGAGTGGGATGGGGGGTGACAGAAGACAGCCAGAACCCAGCTGTGCTCTGCTTAGGACTGCGCAGGAGGCAGCTGCTGGCATCTGGATGCTGGAGAAGGCTGCCTGTGGTGATCCCCGGCTGGCTGGCACTGTCGTTGTGGTGTGGCTGAACCTTCCTTCTCTCCTCTGGCAGTGCCTGTGCCACCTATGGGAGTGATTCCCTCCTCAGTGGAACAGTTTAATGAGCTGAGAGGATGCTCTTGTTCTCTTGACAGATCTCCTCTATCTGGCACCTTTATGCAAATGTCTGGACTCTGGTGGGGCTTGGTAGGACCCTTGCTGCTAGCGTGAGCCTCTGCTCTATTGTTTGAGTCGTTTTGCTGTACGCGTGTGTGAGGGATATGGACAGAGATGTCTCTTTGCTCTGCCTCAGGGGAGGGGGAAGGGGAAGAAAATTCCTTTTGATTCCTTTTTTTTTTCCTGTTGTTTTCACACCATTAGGAAATAATTAACCTCCTTAGTGAAAGCATGTCTCCTTTTCACCTGAGTAGGAAAACCTTAAAATATACATACAATATTTTTAACACTAAGCTTAAATTATGCAGTTGCTGCATTTTGATGATAAATATGCAGATGAGAAGATTTCTGCCTCTTTTATCTTGTGATTCTAACTCTGTCTAAAAACAGATTGTCGCAGTCACCCTAATTCTGAGAAAAACAGCCTTTTGTGCATTGAAAAGCCAAAACAAGCAAGTCTGATGATCAGATCTTCTCTTCCTAGCTGGCATATGTCTGCCATGCTAGTGAAGGAATCACTTATTTCTCGTGGTGACGGCAGTTGGTGCCATCAATTCCTGTCAGCTGGGGAAAGGGATGGGAAGCCAAATTCATACACTGGTGATTAATTGTGGAAGCTTACGCGAAGGAAGATGCTGTGAATGCCACTGGAAAGCTCCAAGATTGCCCGCTCTGCTGCAGTGCAGATAGATTCTATCCAGATGTCATCAGAAGACAGTTCTTGTCTTTCTGCATCCTAGGGACAACCCTGATGGGAAACGCCTCGGGTGGGCTCTGGACTGTAGGTGTCCGGGACAGCCAGCAGAAGGTGGGTGGGTTGCAGGTGTTGGGGAAGGCTGCAGAATTCAACCAGCAGCATCTGTGCTTACCTCTTCCCTTCCATTTCAAAGGTGCCGCTGGAGTTGGAGGCCATGACTGCTTTGGGCAGTTTGAGGCGAAGGATGCCCCACTCTTCTGTGGTGGAAGAGGGCATTTGAGCAATTGCCTGGTGCTCCCACCAGTTCTTCTCTCCATTTCTTCCTCTGTCCACTACTCTGTACTTGCACACCTGCTGTTGCTGTGTGCAGCCAACAGGCTGCCCACTGACCACTGTGCCCTGGGCAGTGTTTGCTGAAGACACAAGGTCAGGAAACAGAGATCCTGTGAGGGTCAGACTAAGATCACTGGCACAGTGAAACCTTGGGCTTGCCCAGCAGCCCCGAGCTTGGGTAAGCCAAGCAGCTCTTGGGCTAAGCCTTGTTCTCAATGCTTTGGCCAGTGCGTGACCCTGTTTCTCTCCCACCTCAGTGAATGGTTTCAACATTCTTTGCTGTTTTCTTTATCTAAGTCTGTAAGACACTTTGATTCTGACCTGAGCTAGCCCCACAGCAGCAGCCCAGCCACCCAACACTGCCTGTACTTTGAATGCAACAGCTCCAGCGCCCACAGTGCTGCAGTGGAGTGGCTTCAGTGCTCACAGAAGTGTTCCTTGAAAGCAGAGGAGCTGCATGGTTCCTCACAATCAGAGCTTACTGAGGAACTTCACTGAAAGGCTGCATGCCCTGTGCAGAGCAGAGCACACAGAACACTGCCAACAGCCAGTGGGTGCTTCTAGTTTAACCTGATGAAATGAAATTGAGAGGAAATAAAAGTTTGTGCAAACTTCAGGGACAACATATAGAGACTGGGGATGGAGAGAGCTTGGAGAGCAGTTGTGGCCACAAACATTCTCATCCTGCTTTAGAGCAGAGCTGCTCAGAACAGAAGAGTGTCTGGATTGTTCATGTGTTGGCTAACGCTGGTGATGGAGAGTTTGGAAATTGCCTCAAATGTTGCTCATTACCTGGGCTAGTGCAGTGCCCAGGTTTGAGACACCTTGATTGGATATTTGGTCATAGCAGACATGCTGATGGGATGTCTCAGCAATTGAAGGGCCTTGAGCGTGAAAGTGAGGAACCAGCAGAAACAGAACAGCCAACCGGAGCAGCAGTGTGCTGGTCCTTAAGGCTGCACAGGGCCCTTTCATGAGAACCTGCCAAGCTCGTGGGATTGAGAAAGGCAGATGTGTGTATGAGCTGTGTGAATGGACCTCAGAGCACCTCAGTTTGGGTCCTTGGAAAGTGGGTCAGTGACACTGTCTGGATTTGAGTCTGGACACTAAATAAAGCCACATCTCTTTCCTATTATTCTTGAAGCAAGGGGTGTCTCCCCTTGTAGGTAAATGCTGTGCTCAGAGCTCTCTGTGAAATGACCCTCATACTGCTGCCCCTGTGTTTGCACTGGTGCACAGCAGTGGCAGTGTCCAGTCTCTCTGGGTGCGGAGGCCAGCAGCCCTTAAGTATTTCTGCTGCGATTTGTCTCAGTGTGACCCAGCTTTTGTGCAGAATCCCACACACCGCAGGGCTTGTTGCTGTGTCTCCAGCTCCAGGGAAGGGCTCCTGCTTAGGCAAATTATCAGCACGTAATGAGCGAGGACTGCTCTACCCCGGCTGGCTTTGATCTCTGCTCAAGAACGGATTCAGGATAATAACAGGCTGACATAAAATACAAATGGCCACTTTGCCAGACAAAGATGATTGCTTGTGTAGAGCTTTGGCTACCATGCGATCCATTTCCATGCAGCTAATATGTGACAGTCATTTGCAAGATACTCCTGATTTCCATAGCGGCCCCACCTTTCCTGCAGCCCGCATGGAAGCAGCTAGATTGGCTGGAGGCTCGCCGCGATGATAGCAATGAATAATACATCATCTGCAATCTGGGCTCCTTTAGCCACACTCTGCAGGCTGCGGGGGTTTTTTTCCTAGCTTAAGCAATATGGGTTTTAGTGGATGTGTTGGAATTTCGTTTGGTCCCGTCTGCCAGAGCTGTGCCTGGGATGTTTGGCAGGGCGCAGTTGTACCAGGAGGCGGTTTGGGCGGTTGTCAGCGCAGTGTTTGTGGCTCAGCTTAGTGCAGTGTAGCCATGGGACAGGAGTGCACACAGGAGCTGAACAGGCTGAAGGAACCAGCTGTGTTTGGTGTGAATTGTGTGTCCCCCCCTAGCCCTTTTCTGGTTTTTTGCACCCCTGACTTTACAGCCTGAGACGAGTCTGTCAGGGTCAGTGTTCAGTTCTGGCCGTGAGTTTGCCATCTAGTGGCTACTAGGCTTGTTAATAAAGTCCGAATAAGCCCTTGTTTAAACTGGCTGTGGATGAGGTTCTCCTATTGCTCACACTGGATGAGAGACAGTGGCAGTGAAAGCTGACAGACACCTCCCTGACTTTATGCGCTGTGGTGCGGGATACAGCTCACAGCTCTGCTGCCGTCACCTTAGCAGTCAGCTGACACTGCAGCTTGCTTAGAGGTGATGCATGTGTCTGGCCAGAGGGCTCCCAGGCTGAGATCAGGAGTTTGAAGCGCTTGTGTCAGGTTGAGCCCTCTAGTCCTGCTGTGCAAGGCCTGAAGCACTGAGGATTTCTTCCCAGCCTTAGCAGTGTTTCAACCTGGCAACACATTTCTGATGCTGAACCAAATCCTCACCCTGTAGGTATTCAGCAGGTTATGGTTCTCCTTAGTGTTCTCTGTTCTAACTCGGCTCTGTGAATCAAAATAAACTGTTGTGTTGGTGCCACTACCTACATTTCCTGCTTCTCGGGCTGGTGCTTTGGTGCGTGTGTGTGTGTATTGAAAGACCCTAAACACCCCGTCTCTGGCCTCTTCTTCAGGAGGAGCTAGCATGAGACTCTTTATCTGAAGCAGCCACTGCACCAGAGATACGCTGGCACAGTGTAGGGTGGGCACTTGAGTGGGACCAGAGAGGAGCAGAGAGAAGACACTAATTCAGGTAGAATAAAGAAAAGCATAGGTGTGATCTCCTCTGTCCTTTCCCCACCAGGGTTCTGCAGGAGCTGCACTTGCTCGTGTTTGCTATCCTGGCTACCAGACAGGTATGAGGAACTGCTCCCCCATGCAGATTCCTGACTCTCTCCCATGATCTCATGTATGAATCAAAGTTTGCCTCCAGGTAGTGAAGGAGCCCAAAGGGGCTTCTCCCTTACCAAGCAGCAATCTGCAGTTATTTGCATGTCCTCTGTACCCAGCTTGGTTACTTATTGATATCTAATGATTCTCTTACCACCTTAGAATGAAAAGGAAGAGATAAAAGCGCCATTCTTCCTTGAAGTGCCAAATTAGCTAAGAACTATGACACTCTGCTACTGTGCTCCTGTGCTCAGGTAGGGAGGCACAAACCATTGCTCTGTATCATTTGAAACATTTCCTAGATGGTTAAAGTACAAGGGATGTTGCCTTGGACCGTCAGGCATCACTTCAGGAACTACCATGTAGGAAACATTTCCACCAGGGTAGCTGCAGCTGAGCCAGCAGCAAGGCTGAGGTTTGCTTTTGGAAGACTACTTGTAAAACCTCTGAGATAGCAGAGGTTTGGTGGAGGGGAGACCCAAAGAGCTCCTCTGGGCACAGAGATGTCAGTACCTGCTCGTGCCAGGAGCCTGCAGGGATGGGTGCAACAAATGCCATGGGAGGAGGTACTGCAGCTTCTGTAGGAGGTGGAGGCAGTTGCAGTGTCTGGACCTTGCTTCTGGTTGTGCCTTTGTTGTAACAGGTGTGCTTTGGAGGAGGAGGAACAAACCTGCCATCAGCTACTAATTCACCCATGTTGTTGGGCGGCAGAGTGACTGTTCAGGTGTCCTCGAAGCCTCTGTCATGAGATCACTGCTTGAGAATTACTCAGAGGTGGGAGGGGGAATTGCCAGGCTTCAGCCCACAGCAGGACATAGATTCTGCACCGTATAGCTTGTGCATTCCTTTTAGTAACAGCGTTAGAGCAAGTATCCGTGAGATAGTGACTCGGGCCATGTGCTTCCACCTCCCCAAAGTAGAAAGAAACAACTGTTGAAATATTTTTAGCTGGACTCTGATGGACATCTGTGCACGTGTTTTGCTGTCATTAGGGCTGTGTTTGTGCTTACAGCCAGACCACCTAATGTTGGGAGCCCATTGCACAGCAGCATGGCAAGGCTGAGGGAGGACCATTGAGGTGAGTGGCTTCCAAGACACCCTTAAGGTGACTCAGGGTGAGGTTTGTCCATTTCTGCTGTGTGCAGCTTCCCCAGACAGCAAGGACAACCCCCCGAAAGCTACAGTTGTGAGAGGTGGTGGAATCTACACCCCGTTCCAGTGGTACTCAGTGTCCTGCCTTGTTCAACCTCTAAAGCTTCACCGTGCAGAGGTGCCTACTTGCTCCTGGCAGCGTGGTTACAGGACTTTCTAGGCTGAGCCCTGCTTCAAATCGGGGGGTCTTGGTGTGTGTGTGAGTGGGCTGTAAGATGATGTCCGCAGATGCTCTAAGCAGACCACAGCATTTGAGGGAAACTAGGGTTTGCATCAAAACACCCCCATTTCCCTCCCGACCCCACCTCCTGTCAGACTTGTCTGGATCCTGTTGGAAATGTTGTTAATCAAAGGAAAATGACACAAGCCTCTGCTATGAGAAACACAGAAATGTGTTGTGACTCTGAGAGACCCAGGACTCCACTCCTCAGCACAAGGCACGTAAATGCAGGGAGATCTGAGATCCTCTTGAATCACTGGGATGTGGTGGTAACCTCCAGCAGTAGCCAGCATGGAGCCAACAAGGCTCACAGACCAGGCTGGGACTGCAGGGAGAGGGCTCACTGCTCTCCCATTGGAAGTGTGAGTAAGTCCTGCAGAATTTGGTGGGTTTTTTAACTCCAGATGCTGAAGGAAATGGATATTTGTGCCCTTTGAGTTCTCGTTCTAGAAAGGATATTTCTAATCTTTGTGGTTGTGTGAGAAGTTTTCAAAACATTAAATGAATGCAGCTTCAAGGGTGAGAAACCAGAAAGCGAAGGAAGAGAAACCCAAGTCTGTCTGTCTGTAATCACATGATGGGTTTTGGGGAGGAAGAATGAGTCACTAGCTTTTAGCACATGAAACTGGCACTGCATGCCGAGATTACTCCTGGTCTGAGCCTGCTCAGATAAAACCAACTGCACTTAGCGCTTTCCTGGGCTGAGGCACTGACCTGGCTTCTGCTGGGAGCCTGGAGACACTGTTTTGGTGAGAGGGGAGAAGGGAGCATGACCAGGAATTGCTCTGGCTCTGCCTCTTGTCCTTGTGGCTGGAGTTTGGTGGACAGTCCCCATCTGTGGACTGACCCTCAGTGCTCTGCACCCCTCTGTGTGCCGACATGAGCTCAACCCCATGGGCTGCTCCTGCTCATTTTTCAAGCCTCCTCCTCAATCTGTGTGACCTATGCAAGAATCAGTAACTTTGAAGAAATTTTGATGTTAGTGGTTTAAGACTCAGATCTCTCCTTTTAATTACTCTGTGCTAGTCAAAATCTCCTCACCTTCTGGGGCAGGTAAAATCAGAACAAAGGCAGATACATGGGAAGAACAAGCTTTTAAAGTTAGAGCACAAGCTGTTTGTTCAATATAAGCTCCCCCTAGAACTGTGAGATGGAAAAACCCTGCTGGGCTGGAAAGCACTGGAGTTCATCAGGATAACCGTGCAGACAGTGAGAAGATGGAGCTGGAGGCTTCATATCGGCTGTGTGTACAGCCAGGGTCGGGAGGAGAATGCCTGTCCCTCTCTCTGAGGCTTCATGGCTCTGTAAGATGCACATACCCTGCTTCCCTTGTTTGGCAGGGCAGGAGAAATCCTTGGAGAACCCAGAGAAGGGTTCACTCTAGACCTGAAGTAGCATTTTAGGTCGTCGCTTCGAGGTTCATCAACTTCTGCTTTAATTCTTAGTGCTCACAGTTTTAACTTAAAAAACTCTGCCTCTTTATGATCTCCACCTCTGAGATCCCTCTTATCCCTGTTGTGCAATTACTGTGGATCAGAGTTGAGTCTATTTTTACCCTCTTGTTTTTCCCTTTGGTTTGCAGTGCCTCTGAGAGTGTGTTCTGGGAAGAATTTGCTTTGGTTTTAAGCTGTATGGTGCCGCCTCCTCTCCCATTATCACTCTCTGGTTTCAATGGCCCCATTGTGCTGTCTGTACAGGCACTTTGCTCGGTTTGAAGTGTGGGTAAGAAGTTGCTCCATCCCTCTGGTTTTATTCTGTCACTCACAGCACTGACCTTGTGCCCAGGAGCTCTCTGAGCCAGGCGGCTGTTTCTCTGCCCGCACACCTGACAGCACTCGGGATGACAGGTACAAAGTGCCAGTCGCTCTCCTGCCATCCCTGCAGCACCTGCTCACACGCCACTGCCTGCTCGGCCTCCTCAGTGCTTCTCTCTTGGCTGAGAGAGATCGTGAGTCCTGCAGATCCCATCTTTAGCACTGGGGTGTGTGAGGTTTCCTTCAGGACTTTTTCCTCAGGAAATGTTGGCTTCTGCCACTGGCAGAGAGAGAACACGAATGAAACTCTGATAGTGCAAAAAGTGCCATAAAGTACAATTATTCTCCTGTAATTACTTTCTGACTGCATTCAGCCCTTTTCATTGTGCATTTCTCAGGCTTTGTTGAATCCCAGCCAATTTCCTTCAGCTTTGTTTCATTCCCCTTCAAAGTCAGCTTTCCTCAGCTCCCAGATACTTGTGTTGCTGCCCTTTCTGCAGACCCTCATCTGCATTTCAAACCTGGTGAGAGATTACCATCCCTGTATCTTAGGTGTCTCTGTAGTCATTTAGCACACCTGGCTCACATCCAGCCCTTGGATGCGGAATTGCCTCTGATCTGGCTGACAGAGTAAAGCAGCTGCTCTCCTGTACTATCCCCAGGAGCGCCGTCCCTTCCGTAAGTGTCCCGTTGTTTCCCAAACGAAGTAAAATCCCCCCCGGACCACACTACTTGCCCTGCTGACAGACCTCCCAAGTCTTTTCCCCTTCTTTTCCTTTTCTTGCCCAACTATGAATCGTGTTGTTTGGTCCTTTCTTCAGGCGCTGAAAATCTGTGCCCATATGCTGGCAGGAGCTGCAGGTAGTCCCTCAGTCGCAGGGCGGTGTGTTGCCTGCTGCAGGGGCAGGCCGTGTGAGACAGGGCACCGCCTGTATCCCTGTGTCATCAGGCACTCGGATGCTCTTGGGATGAATATTTACCATCTCAACGTGAGCACTAGGCTAATAAACTGCAGTTCTAGCATTCACTCAGAAGTGTCACAAATGTAATGGGGACAACATTTGCTTAAAGTTTGTTTTGAACGTGTGTGGCGTTTCTCTGATGGATTACTCAGTTCTGGGGGGTTTTCTGCATCCTATTTCCTTTGGGCTCTGAAGCTACACTAGTTGTCTCAATTTTTCTTTGTTTTTAGTACATTTCATTTTACTATTGTGCAGAAAGAATGGTTCCACAGGCTGTTTTCTTTACTTGCTGGAGACATTACATTATTAATGCTTTCTAAAACTTTTACTTCTTACTCGTTTCCATTCTACAAAACCTTGGACTTGAAGCCTACAGCCACTGTTCAAAACTGGAGTATTAATTGTGAACTGAAGTATTAAGTGTGGGCTATGTGGAAATAAAAAGTGGGATAAGGTGGGGAGAGTTCTCGGGGTACTCCAAGTCCTGCTGCTCTCACAGGGCAGGTCTCCTTCTGGATGTCTCCCTGGAAGAATTTCTCTCAGCCTCCCTTGGAGCTCAACTCCTGAGTTGGTCAGATCTGTGCCCCACATTCAGGCTGTTTCAAACGGCAACACCCCATCCCCCTGGAGTTGTCTTCTAAAGCTATTCTCAGCCTCGCAGCTTTAACCCACGTGATGGGTGAATCCAGGTCAGAGAGCATGGTCCCTTCACATCTGCTCGGTGCTTGCTGCTGACATTTTCATTCAGCCTGCCTGTACTGGGCAGCGATGGAGGTCTATAAAGGGGGGACAGAAACATCTTTCTGCTGGGGGAGGACAATGGCAGGACCTCCCAGTAACTGCAGCTGTGTCGGGGCTCTGAATACAACGGGCCACTCTTGGCAGTGCTACTGAGGTCTGGCTCTTGGAAAGCAGCTCTGTGATTCAGCTGTCACTCAACTCCCAGCAAAGGCAGCTTTGAAAAGGCGCCTCTGCTGCTCTCCTGGAGTAGCAAATATTTCCTAGGCCTCTGCTGCTGAATGGGGGAGATTGCCATTGTCCTCCTTCCCCTCTCAGGCTTGCTGGGCTCGCTATAAATGGGTCTTTTGCAAGGGAACAATAAGCCCAGCGAAGGGTCCAGGTTGCACATGTCTGAGCAGTGAGAACACTGGAGGCCTTTTCCATTGGCTCGGTGATGTGAAAAGCCGCGCTCCAACAGGGCAGGTTTATTTTGCAGCCACAGCTGTACCATTGCTCCCTCTCTCTCAGGTTGTGCTGCTCTGGATTGCATCTGCTTGTTTCAGCTCATTTCTGAGAAAGTATTTTCACCCTAAGATTTCCTTTGGCCTCAAAATTCTGTTTCTTCTTGCTGCCAGTGCTCTGTGATGTGTCTGCAGTGAAACCCATGGGCCAGGTGGGACCAGCCTGCCTTCACACTTCTCCTCTGTGCTCAGCTTGGCCTTGGGTTTGATAGAAGATCCCCAAACCTGTACTGCTTTGTGGTTTTGTGACAAACCCACAGGTACCTCTGATTCAAATCTGGCTGGAAAGCTTTGCCTTGGGCTGAGGTTCACAGAGAGCTTGGGGTTAGTTCAGCTAGGACATGTTCCTTGGTAGTCTGCGTGGACATAACAGGTACGGTTTTGTGCCTGGATCACTGGGGACTGCAGAACTTTGTCTAGTTTTCCCCTTCTTCCTCATGAAACTTTCAGCGTCAGACAATTACAGGCTGCTTTTTGAATAGGACTGATACTGTCCCTGCCCTCTTCCCTTCCCCGCTTAAATCATGACTGTGAGTGCTGCATTGGATTGCAGGTAGGTGGGAGTGTTAAGGACACTGAAGCTTTTATTCATTGAGGAGAAGGAGTAGGTTTTACCAAGGAGGAAGCAGCTTTGGTCTCTCATTGGAAAGAGTATGTTGTACAGTGGAATAAAACCTCTTATCCTTGAGAGATGAATACAACCTTGTCTTGTTACGGTCTTCTCATCTGAACACCAGAAACACCACCACAGCAATCCTTGGGTCACCCCACCCAGCTCCCAAATACAGAAAAATACATTCACTTCCCACCTGCAGTGGTCACTTTTTGGGGACTTCCACAGCAATGAGCCATCTAAATGTGGCATAGGACAAAGAGTCAGCACATGGTGACTCCGTGTTCTCACTCCCATCGGTTGTGACTGACACGATTTGCTTTGTTTCCCGACACTGCATGTATAGAAGCCTGGAAGAATAGAGAACTTTTCAGTATAGACAGTCCCTGCTTGCACACACCTGCAAATCGATGTCAGCTTGTATTTAAAAGCATCATCAGAAGAAATGACTCCTTTGTTCTTTTCATGTTCCGTGGTCTGATTTTCCCTGAGCCAGTCTCACTCTAGTGCAGTCTGCGCTGGTGCTTTGCTTGATTTCAGCCTGGCTGAGTGAAGGGACAGTCAGTGCTTCCATCCCGCAGTGACTGGGTCTGCAGCCTGACTACCCTCCCCCTGTCATCACCAAGTTTGCAAAATTGAGGTGACCGCACCCTGGCCGACAGTCCTGGAGGTCTGAGGCGCTGTGGCTTGTCCTGCAAATGCCAGTGAGGAAAATCTCTTTGGAAGTTTCTGCCTTGCTCATCCCATTTACTGAAACTAAATTTCAAGAAGCTAATCGGGCAGAGAGTGCAAAGGATGAAATGTTAGAAATCAAATTAATGAAGCCGAATCACCAATTTGTGACCTAGAAGACTATTAGGAGTGATCAGAATTAATTAACTTTCCTTTGCAATGCTTCAGAGGAAGCTGGCCAGCTAGGCGTGGAGGCACAGAGGACATCGATGGGATCTGACTACCTGGCCTGTGTGAAGCAGTGCGGTGAGGCCATGCTCCAGCCCCGTCCGGGCTCCGAGGGCTTCTTGGGGAGCCCAATTAGCAGAAGCAGAAGGGCGAGTTGCCATGGCCCCTTCTTGTGTCCTGCTCTTTCACACTTACTCAGGGACATGCGGATGAAGCTGTGAACACTCGGTGAAGAAGCAGCAGCCCTGTTACCTGTGAGGGAAATGTAGGGGAGACTAAGGAGCTGGGTGATTGGTGACACTTGAATTTTCTAGTGGAATCATACAGACGTTCCACAGGAAAGGCCTCATCACTTGTTCTGGTTGGTTCTTTGACTTGTGCTGTCTGTGTTACTCTGCTTGTCCCTCCTTATAGTGGTCAGTACTGAACTAAACAAATCTCACAGCAGTCCCAGTGTTCAGGAAGGAGACACCAAAGGCAAAGAAACCACAGTGCAGTATCTCACTGATATTTTGCTGATTTAATCAAACCCAGGATTGACTCCTAAACACTTCCAGGGAAAGATGATGCACGCGTCAACTGCAGCTTCTTTTCTTTCAAAGGTCAGAGTTTTAGACGGGTCTGGCTGATAGCTGCCAAAATAGATGGGTCTTCTGGGATACTCAGTGACAGGAAGTCAGCTTGATTTGAGGTGCATGTGCATGGTGATCCCGACTTCTAGTAATTCTTGAGGATTTGAAAGAAAATTAGTATTTTCATCGTCATTATTTTTCTTTAAACAAAAATGTTTCATCATTTCGCTAACCGGAACTGCAGTGCTTCTTCTTGAGCTGGCAAGCTCCTTTTTATAGCCCAAAGAGCCTGTGGGAGGAAGAACGGGGAGTGGGGGCTTGGTAAGAAGATGGCTTTGGTTTCCTGGATAATGGACGCTTTGGTAAATGCAGTGTCCGATCAGGAAACAGCCCTCTGTACGTGATCCCCACCGACATCGTGAGCTGGACAGCTTACAGAGAGGCATTTTGGAATTAATTTGATGATTATGAATACGTCTTGGGTTCTTTGCTGAAGGCTAAATAAACACAATTAAAATATTCTTAGTTTTCAATGTGCTTTGTTCAGTTCATTAAGTGTAACTAGAGCTTCCAGTTATCTGCATTTAGTTTTTCAAAAAAAAGGAGGGTATTTTTAGAGCAATGTAAAGCTTATTGCTAATTACACCTGGGGGGAAATCTCATTAGATATTCATTTGCTTTCAGAGTTTAAAACAATTCTAATGAGCTGCATTAGTTGTGATAACACTGACTGACTCTCTCTCGTCCGCGCCCCCTGGCTTGTCTGACACAAACAAAGCTTCTCTGGAGCTGCACCTCAGCAAATGTGACCTTGGCTATCTTTGGAGTGGAGTCCGGAGGGCAAGGAGAGACTTTGCTGCAGTCAGGGCTTGGAGCTGGCAGGGGCAGATGACCTTGCATCAGAACACTGAAACGGGCAAGATGCGTTGTCCTTTCTCTGGCGGCACTGCTGGCTGCCAGCGCGGTGCTGTGCAGTGCTGCTCTGCCTTTCTGGCATTTCCTGCTGAACTGGTGCATTCTGGCAAAGCCGTGAGAGGCAGCCAGGCAAGTTCCTGTGCGAGGCCCCACCTGCTTTCTTCTCACAGAGGATGAACCTGCTGAAGCCGTGCCTGGACATGCAGCTAGGGCTGGGGGACTCTTGGACCCAGAAGAAGTCAGGAAAATGCAGAGGAGCAGTAGTTTCCTCTAGACTTAGCTGCTGCTCACAGTAGCCTGCAGCAAAGAAGTGGTGTGTCCCTGGGACAATGCCATGTTGTCGGCTTGGTTCTCAGACCTCTGCTTCACCAGCTGCCAGAAGAATTACTGCTTTATCTCCATTTACCAAGGAGATTGGAAGTGTTTCTGGTGAGGAAGTGTCACTGCCTTGGATGACCCAAAGCCGAGACAATAAGCAGCTCAAGCTGAAGTGAAGCGTTGTCTTGTCCTACCTAGAGTGAAGAACATTGAAGTCGGGCAGATAAAGCAGAACTGTTTTTACTTCTCCACACACCAGAACAGCCTGTGAGGAACTCAGTCTTTTCACTGGACATGTTGATTATTTAGTGCTGATCTTCTCACCTCTCCCAGCTAAGCCCCAACAATGACTGAAACCCAAGAACTTCCTCTGCCCAGTGCAAGTTTTGATCTTGTTCTTTTCCATTTTGCAGACACAGCACCTTTGTCCCAGGCAATGTGCACAGACAGAAGACAAAACCACCTCTGCACACGTGGCCTGTGCCCAGCCCATGCGATCGTTGGGATGTTTTTTAAGTCGGCTCTTTCTGATCATGCAAAACAACATGGTGGCCTGGGAAAAGACCTGTTTATGTGTCTATGTAAGCAGTGAGGGACACTCATCTCTTCCTTGGCATGCAAGGAAGGAGTGAGCTCGTGCACACATGTGTCTCTCTAAATGGCAGAGCAGAAAGGTGACTGTGAGCTGAGACACTCCTCCGGAGACCAAGGAGACTCAATGTGGATGTAAAGCGGCACGTTGAGACAGATTTACTGCTGCTTCTAGGCAGAGGCTATGAATCGAGCGGCAAGATAATGGTGTAGGAGTGATCGCACACAGAGAAGGATATATGGGATTCTTTGGTAATTGGGGACGTTTTGGCACTGAAGCTGAGCAGGGTGAGAGCAAGCTGGGAGAGTCTGCATGTCAGCAGGAAGAGAGGGCCTGGCTGCAAAGATGGAGGCTAATTTTGTTTTAATCTATTGGTTGTGGAGTAGAGGAGAGGCAAGTAGAAATACCAGGCTTGGCTGCTGACAGAGGGAATACACTTGAGTCAGAGAGGAGCCGCCTGGACCAAAGTTGTAAGTAGAAAGGTGGAAACCAGACTTTATTCCTCAAAGGAAAAGAGAGCACAGCAAACGAAGCTTTCAGGGAGCTGGAGGGTGTGAAGTGGATGGTTGGTACCAAACCCCCTACTCTATGGCTCTCTTATTAAAGAGGTTAAAGGAACTGTGGGTCTAAATTGGAAAGGTTTTCACAGGCACTTCACAGAGCTGAAGTGTTTTGCAGGAGATTCCTCAAAGGTGGAAGGCGGACAGCCTCCCACCATTATTTAAGGAACGACCCAGATGTGCACCAGGGTCTTGCAGGGAAGTTCGTTTCCCTTCAGGTGAAGACAAGTCTTAGAAAATGTTTTAATAGATGAAAGGTGGCCTGTTGAGAAACGCACAGCTTGACCAAAGATAGCCAGTATGGTTTCCGAAAAGGACCTTTTCTGCCTCGCTAACTTTTGGAAATTTCCTTTTTTAGAACATACACTCCTGTCGGCATAGACAAGAGGCTAAGCAGCAGTCAGGAGAGGCTTGGATCTTCAGACGGTGTTTGACAGGGTCCCACGTCGGAGGTTAATGTCTAAAGGTGGGGAGTTGGAAAGGGGAAGAATTGGCTCACTGATTGAAAATTGGCCAGAGGACAGGAGCGGAGTGGGGAAAGGAGGCATAAATAGAAGCCTTTCAAGATAAAAGACGAGTTAATAAAGGAGCGTGTACTGTAGGAGACTGCACTGGCGGATCCTGGTCTTTCTGATAGTTACAGTGTATGAAAGACTTGGCTGAGGATGTGGAAAGCAAGATTTCCTAGTTTGCAGATCACATCAGATTTGGGAGGAGCGGCAAATAATGAAGAATTCCAATACAGGCAGATTGGAGACCACTTCTAGGCTAGATGTGATGGCAAACACAGACCCAGACAGAGCAGCATGTTTTACAGTGTGTGTTTGGTTACCAGTATCTAACTTCCTCTGAGCAGTCTGGGATGGCCATTGGTTTTAATACCTCCCAGTTGGTTTTATTTCTCACTGTGCTGCTGGAAAAGCCTCACAAAGAGTGTGCGAATGTACAGCTTACGTTTGAGTTTTGGGTTGGGGATACAACAACTGGACATGTCTCACAGGGCAACAGTGTGTGAATGGAAAAGGACAGCAAGTAGCAGTGGATGAAATGGTCTAGAAGAAATACAGCTGGTTCTTTCAGAGTCAGTCCAGAGTTCAGAGGAGCAAAATGGCTTGGAGGATGGTCCAAATCCACCAAACCCATGCATGCAGTAAAACCTCATCTGCCTCAAAGCAGAGCTGCCTCTTTTCAGTGTGTCCCATTCCTGCGGTGGTGAGCAAGAGCCAAGATGGTGCCTTTGGGAGGGAGATGATTATTCCTCAGTCGTGCTGCACAGCTGGGAAGGTGATTCACAGAATCTAAGGGAGCAGATCTGTCAGCTGCTGTAGCAGAGCTCCCTTGCCTTCAAAGGATCAATGACAAACTGAGAGTTGAGAGGCGGTGGATGGAAGAGGCATCTGTGCTAGTGCTTAGAGTGAGATTTCTCTGTCTGCTTCAGGTGTTGGGAATGAGCAGTCAAAGGAAGATGAGTCTTGGAAAGAAGCTCTGTGGTGAAAGACAGACAGGCCCTTTGGTGCTTCAGCCAGATCAATGGAAATCCTGACTCCCAGGCCGGACCTGGGTCCTTCTGGAGACACCTTCTGCTGACACCAACGAGACACAAGCACTTAGCTTGTGGAAAGAGGTGGAGTTTAACTGCCTGAACGTGGTACGGAGGCCATCCTCGGGATGCTTTGGAGTTTCTCCTCAAATGTCTGTTTTGAAAGTTAAACCTCCGAGTGTTTTACTTCAACAGTGAAAATGCCTTCACTGGGGATTCTCCCCAGACCTAATCCTCAAGTGGTTTATTTCATGTCCTCCAACTAGGCTTGTGTCAATTCCTTAGGTTATTTTTGGGGGACTAATTAACTGTGCAGTAGAAATTATATTATACAAGTGGTAATGAGCGAAGTCTCGGGCACACTCATCCACCAACCAAACCTTGGCAAACTGTAATTAGCTCTGTATTTGATACTTTCTTATTCTGCATTTCATTTTTCTCCCTGAGAAAAAAAAAAGCCCTACATAATGAGCTCTTTGAACCTAAATCAAACAACATTTTCAGTGGGGATAGGTAATGAAATGTTAGTCAAACCCATTGCAATGGGCAGATCAATCACTGCCTTGTAAGATCTTAAAAAGAACTCTGAGATAATGGTGGCAGAATGGCTCTCGCTGCAAGTCTTCAGGCCAAGCCTTTGTGGGTTGCACAGGTATGTAGTGGAGAGCTCTTGCTTTCAAGCCCAGCACACAGGGAAAACTGAGTTGCCACTTTGCTGAAAGCAATGGGATTGAGACAAGAAAAGCTGCTTTTACTTTTGGATCACGCCAGCAAATTCTCTGTGCCAAGAGGGAACCTGGAACGAGTATTAAGTCTTGCAGGAATGCTGAGGGAACTGAATATGTGTGCTTGGCCTCATGGCAACAACGAGGGAGCGCATAAAGCAAACAGTTGTGAGCGGCTGAGCTCGGCTGTTCACCAGGGAGATGAACGGGTTGCTAGAGCTCTCGTTTCCATATTAGCATCACACAGCAGCCCCATCTATTAATACGTGTGCTCCAGTGCCAGAGATGCTGCTGCAGCGCTGAGTCCCTTCCCAAGGCACTTACTTTTTAGTTGCTCAGCAATAAAGCTTTTTGAAAAATGAAATATTGGTCCCCCGAGAAATTCAAATATTTCAGAATTGGGGGGGTTTTTTGGTCCTGAATTGTGACAAAAGTGAAACTGTTGAGATGCTACATCGGGCACAACGTCCACGACGTTTCAGTAGGGAAAAAGCGCCTGCCAAGCAGTATTACCAGGACGTTACCTTTCTGTAATAGCGAGCCATTTCTGCGCCATAATTTCCAAGTGTCGGAGATGATACAGAACAATAAAGTGCAGAGGGATAGAGACTTCAGAACGTAGGCACAAATTGTTCAGAAATATTCCTATTTCAAGCTTTGTTGAGCTGCCCGTGTTCCCAGGGAGCACTTCCATCCTTGATGAAACCACATTTTCTGATTCTTGACATTCGGTCAGAAGCGTTCTGAGCATCTCTGCTCAGCCAGAGCTGCTGCGGCGGGGACAGGCACAGCTCTTGGCACCCAATTTATTTAATGTTTGTTTTTGCTTCAGCTGTAACCCTGGAAGCCTCTTACACTTGCTCTACCTTCAGCGTTATCTCCCCCAGTATTATTACTGAATGATCTGGAAGTTAAATCCAGGCTGTGATCTTCTATCATAGATGTGGGAGGACTTGTGTCCAGATGAGACAACAGCACTAATGGGATCGATGGCTGGCTCTTCCAGCCAGTGCTCTTGGTTCTCTTTACTGACAGGCACTTCTCGCATGTCAGCGTGCTGCTCCATGCCCGCTAGGTCCACCAGGACACTTCCTATCAACTGCTTTTGAGAGCCTGTGCTGCTGGAGTCTTGAGACAAATCTGATGATGTGTCATTGTTTGCTCAGGCATCGGCAGATTTCGCCCACCAGTCTCTGCCCTGGGAACTTACCTAGTCCAGCCCACTCCTCAGCCTGCAGGGTGTGTTGGTAGAGATTTCACATCAGCCAAAGCGGCAAGTGCAGAGCAAGGCTTGTGTGGTTCGTGCTTTGCACAATCTTTCCAGCCACCTCCTTCACTTAGGAAGAAGCTGAGGCTGTGCTGCACTCGTTCTGCACCTGGGCACCTTCATCCCTTGCAGTGCACCTCTGCAAACCAAACTGGGGAGTGCTCAGCAAGGCGACAGCCCCAGTTTCTTGGCCTCTGCAAAAGGCCTTCCTGGATGCTCAGACAGACTCGGGGCCTTTACTATCATTCAGAACATTTTCCTTCTCTCCTGTAGAGCTGCCTTATTACAGCAATAAAAATAACAAGGTCCCTGCAGACCTCTTTATAAAGAACAATTTAGAGCCAGGAGTAAGTGTGAGGATCAGGAAGAAAATAGGCTATCACAGTGCTGATGTGATATACAGGCACAATTCGGGGTTTATATGGGGGAAGGACAGTTGTGTGTCTTGAGGAAGCAGGGAGCAGGGTGGGACTAGCCTAGGTGGCTGCAGACACAAATTGTGGGTTTGATGCCCCCTGTATGGGGAGGGTCTGTGGCTGCCTAGAGTGACCATGACAGGTTTGAAGTGGTTCTGTTACGCGGATGCAAAGACCATATAAATCGTCCAAGGACAACAGTAAGCTTTAGATAGGTTAGACTGGAACACTGAAATCAAAACTCCACTCTGGATCCCCTGCTAACCAACTCACTTCTGTGGGCATTTTCAGGTCCTTCTCAAGGCAAAGCAGTTGCTGAGCTTGCCCAGGGCTAAGAAGAGGGTTAAGGGCCTTGCTGGGGTGGCAAGAAAAGGTAATGGAAGCTTTTGCCGGTGGTTTGGGGAAAGAGGAAAAGAAAGTGATGTCCCCCATGGACAGAGCATTTGTGAACTGAGGACCTGCTGGTGGTGGAACTGATGTTTTCTTCCAAAGGTCAGAACTCTCAATCGGAGCAGGCAGCCAAAGGACCTGCTCAGCTGCAGCAGGGGCAAGGCCAGGCACTCCACAGAGACAAAGGGCAGGCGAGCTGCAGAGGAGGAAGGGAATGTTTTTCTGTCTCCTTCTACACCTCAAATGGAGGGTAACCAGGAAACAGGCTGAGATTCCTGAGGAGTTTTCAGGCG
This sequence comes from Rhinopomastus cyanomelas, assembly GCA_013400115.1. Lineage (NCBI taxonomy): Eukaryota > Metazoa > Chordata > Aves > Bucerotiformes > Rhinopomastidae > Rhinopomastus > Rhinopomastus cyanomelas. Next base: position 459,066 of record VXBP01008118.1, read on the forward strand.
TGTCCATTGCCTGCCCTTCTGTCAGGTGGGGGTGTTTTGGAGGATGGTTTGTGTGCTGGGCACATGTACAATGTTTATGTATTTATTACCTTTGGGTTTTTTTAAAACAAACTGCATTGGGAGACAAGAAAGTGCATCAGCTCCTGACATCACTGAGGTGGAACAGACAGAACTGTAAAGGTTATTAATGAAAGGCTTAGGTGTTAGTCACAGTCACACAGTTTTCCCCTTCCTGTTCTACATAACATTTATTTATTTATTGCCCTTTATTTAGTTTTTTTTAGAGGAAGTCAGATGTTCCTCTGGTTACCCAAGTTATTTTGAGAACCTGCTGCACTGCAGTTTCATCCTCTGACCCTTTCTTCCAGGGCTGTTGTCCTCTAGCACGGCTCAGCCTGAGCGGCTCGTGCTCTGGTAGCTGGAGCAGTCAGAGCACCAAGCATGGGAGCCCTGAGAAGGGGGCTCTTCTACTGACTTCCACTGAGGTGTGCTAGATTCCAGTATTTGCTCCGTGCAACTCAGGAGAGCAGCAGCTCTGCAGTGCAGGATCATTAGCTGCCTGCCACGCTGTTTCCTGTGTGACATCTGCTGGGCTGGTGGTTTTAAGTAGAGTGAGATGAAGATCCTGGAAAACCCAGAACATCTTTACTTGGAAACCTCTTTAAGTAGAACTGAAGTGGCTTTTGCTCTGACCGCGCTTTGTGATCAGCGTGGCAGGTTGGACCGTTCCCTTCCTATAGCTGCAGAGCTGGGCACTGCCAACGCGCTGGCACTGCTGCACCTGCTCGTGAGGCTGCACCAAGGACCAGCAGCAGTTCTCTGGCTTGTACCTTCCATGGCCATGTGTTTCAAAGGCAATTCCAGTGTTATGGCTGCGTGAACGGAGGGAGGGGTGAGTGTGTGAGGTTTTAATTGTTACAGTGTGATGAGAATCACAGAAATCACAGTCTGAGCTAAGGGACTGGAAGATGAGGCTGAACCTCTCAGTTTGGGCTGTGACTCCAGGGATCATGGAACGACCACCACAGCCAGGGTCTCAAACAGACCTGAAGGAATTGCAAAGACTGATGCGAGAAAGATGATTTGTCTGTCACTGTAGCTGAGGGAGAAAAACAGGGAGGGAATGGGAGGGAAGCGAACTGGGGCAGCAGGATAAGGTCATGTCTGAAGGCCTTGAGCTCAGGGTGTTGAAAGTGATGACAAAGCAGAAGGACCACAATTTCATGGCTTTTTGCATGTCTAACTTACCTGTCATTTCTGGTATCAGCTCTGCAGAGTTACTGTAGAACAGAAGGTCTGTCACAGGCACTGTCCTGCTGTGCTCTGGCTGGAAGGTTTCTGGAGGCACCTCTGTCTCAGCAGCAATAGGACTTGTTTGGACTGTCTTGTGTGAAAAACCAGAGGCCCCAGCACCAGCTTAGATGTTACAACTGAGTTAGAGCCAGTCTTTTATCAGTAGACTTCTGTATCTCAGAGACATCCTGCTCAGAAGTCCTCCAAAAGATTGAACTGCATGGTCAGAGGGACATTTTAGCACTTGGCTGTGTGTGCAGAAGGAAGGGTTCCACTGCTGCTGAGCTCAGCAGTGGCAACTGGCTCTGTCCTGCCAGCTGCCCCTCTACCACCTCAGCACAGGGTCAGGGAGAGACAGCAGCAGGGTCAGAGCTGTGTTCTCCTGGTGTCCTTCACTGGCCAAATACCCGGTCAGCTGAGCAGCAGGGTAAGAGAGTCCTGATTTTGTTTGGCTCTGTACTGCTCCATTCCATCCTCTTGTTTTTGTCCTGGCTCATTCCTTGGCTCCTTGAAGATGTAACTTGGCAGGAGCACAATGCCCAGTGCACGCACTTGGCGGCCCAGCTCTGGCTTGAGTGTTGCTAAATGAATGATGCAACTGGCTCCTGAATCCAGGCCTCTCTTGCAGATTAAGTTACTGCTGCCTCCTCAATATGTTTTTCTGTGCTACAGGCAAGTCCCTGTAATCTTTCTGCTTCAGTGATGATTCTCTGCCCCATATAAAACACCCACCAGAGCTGTCCAACACTTGGGCTCATCCCAAAGACACTTAAGCAGCCACAGGGATATGTTTCAAAAATACAAAACAGCCTTCTGTGCTATTTTCTGCAAAGCTTCCTCCTGCTGACCAGGTGACAACCCCCACCTTCGAGGACCAGACCCCCTCAGCCCATCTCGTTCCCTGCTCCGCTGTGTCCAGCAACACCTCATTTTCCAGTTGCTCCGGCCGACTGTGGAGCTGTGCCCTGGGAAGAGGGAGGACGGCTGTGAGCCCTGCTGGCAGTCTCCTCCTCGAGTCGTACGAGGCTTGCGAGCACGAGATTGCTATAATATTGAGCAAGGTTTTCCAACACATGCTTTTCCCTGGCAAATCGCCACCCACAGCGCACTGTGCCAACATAACACTTTGACTTAAAGAGGGAAAACTGCCAGATAAATGTTTTAGTTGCAGGCCTGTTTCATTGTTGAATTCTAAACTCTTGGCGAAAGCCTTTGCCAGTGGATGGGGAAGCAGCCGTTCTGTTGACGCTGGTGAAGAGGGACTGAGGCAAACGTGTTCAGGAATGGCTTTTGGTGGACATAAGCCACCAGCTAGTTACATTCCCTTCCCTGTTTCTGCACCAAAGGCACCCAAAGCAGATCACTGACAATGGAGTGGGGGACCCTTTAATTGTCTAGTGGTCAGCAAGCAGCAGGATTTCTTGTGATTTTGAGGAATTTGTCAGTGATTTTGGGGCACGTCCTGAGCCTGCAGCTTGCTTGCTCTTGGAGATGTTGTCTGTCCTGGTTGGGGGAGAAGTCTATGGCACCAAACAGCATTGCAATAGGGCACAGAAGCCCTAGACTAAAGGAAAATACACGTTGCCTTTGAGTCCCTGGAATGAAGGTGGACCAGAGCTCTGCTCCCTGCCATTCCTGGAGTGGATACCTTGGGACAGTGCTGTTCTGTGCTCTGTTAGCCACAGGCAGTCTCTCCAGCTACCCTGACCACACTGCAAACCGGGTGCGTGCGCAGTCCAGGCACCATGCGCCCAGCAGATCCTTCCAAACAAGAGGGCTTAACACTCCTTTGCTTTCCTCTCCAGGATCCACAAGTAGAGGTGTCAGAAGGACATTCTCTGCTCTTCTGACCAGACCCAGAGAACCAGAGGATTAGTGAAATGTCAAGAGTTAGGCAATAGGAAGGAAAAGGATGAACTTCCCTGTCAAAGCACCACTTACAACAGAAAAAAACCACCCAGACAACTGTAATTGTTGATTTTCTAAAGGACCCCTGTTTGCATGGCCTATATCTTCCAGGGTAGCCACCTACGCTTCTTCACCAGGGATCATTTATTTTGTTCTCAGATCATTGCCTACACTAATTGTCTTAAACAAGACTAACTTCCTTTCTCTTTATTCCCTAGTGGTCGTGATAGGTTTTAATTACCTTTAGGTGGTTCCCCGTATAATTGCACATCAAGTTCATTAATGATCACAATATGTTCACCTAATAGGTTTCCATTAAAATCCAATGGGTTCCCATCAAAATGAGTTATGGGAACTGACAGAAAACTCACTCTGCTCCCAGTATCTTTAGGAACAGTGAATTAAGCTCTGTCTGTTAAGAGGGATAAAAAACAAACACTGAGATGAAAAAAATCATCTCACAAATCAATATATTTATCTCAGCAGAGTTCTGCTGAGTTTTTCTTCTAGCAAAAGTCCCTGAATTCTTTGAGCCCAGTTAAACACTGAAGTTTTGCTACCCTGACCTGGGCTTCTGTGACCAAGACAGTATCCTCAAAGTTCATCTCCTAATGATAGTCCTGGAAAATCAGTGTTTGTTTGCTTCCAAAGCAGGCAGCACTCTCTCTCTCAAGCCTTGCCTCCAGTCTCTTTGCTGAAGTTCCCACTTTGTCCTGGCGCAGCTGATGTCTGGGGATCCTGGCTGCGGGCTCGGGACCACATGCCCTTCATTTCATCACTTGCTCTGTGACCTGTTGGTGTTTTACAGCAGCTGTGAACCTCTGAGCACAAATCCTCGTGGGGTGTTTGTGGAGAGTGCAGGGCTGGGTTTGGAGGGGTCATGCTGGGAGCCTGCTGGGGGGGCCTGGGGTGCTCACTGAGTGCAGGCAGGTGTCAACAGGCATGACAGAGCAGGATGGAGCCATTCCTGGCCTTTCTGCTGTCTCTGCAGCTTCCACTGTGAGCAGATCCTCCACCTCTCTTTTGCTCTGCCCCTCTTACTGTCCGTCTTCCACTGCTAACTGCACTAACCCTGCAGCAGACTGCAGGGAGCTATTTTTTCACTCTGCTCTCTTGACCCTTGATCTCTTCTGTGACTGGCAGCCCAGGTGCTGTCCAGGAGTGGTTGAAGAGGTCATTCTTGCATTTCCAGTGCTAAGATAAGCCCAAGTTCAGTCAGAGTGCATTGAGGCTGTGAGGTGATGTCAGCCCGAGGGCTGTTTGTACCTTCTCATTCCACCTGGATCGTGTAGGCTAAGAGCATCTCTTTGAGCTGACAGAGTGCCCAGGACAAACCTTTTCATCTGTACCTGAGCTGCCCCTGCAGTGTTGAGCCCCACTGAGTGGCTCTGCCGCTGTGTACTGGCTTCTGCTACAACAAGCAGGACTTCAGAGCAAGAATCAAACTGCTCTAAATTTCTGTAAGCGAATCTGTGACTCTTCATGGCAACTCCACATTATTCCCAGGTTGTTTGCTATTTTCTCTGTTCTTCCTTCCCTGCTGCCTTCATTACCACGCTGAATATCACCAGGGCAGCATGACAAGAATCTAGAGAGACACATTATTAGGACAGCCTTGTTCATACCTCTGAACTGGAGCGTTTGTTAACATTTCTGAGCTTGAAAGGCTGGGGGAGGATGGCAAAAGCTGCTTTTCCAAATTAGAAAGATGGATTTTAATGGTTACCTGCATGAGATACGTACTTACGGCTGCTGATGGTGACCATTCAGGGATTTCTGAATGCCACACGTGTGGTGGCAGAGTCGCCAGGGACAGAGGGGTGTCCAAACCCAACCACTCAGGTGCACTGACCATGGGATATGGAGAGAAATCCTTGCCCAGTCGTTGCACTGCAGGTCCCACACATGTGCTAGAGCAGCTCTGACCCTGTACAGAGCAGTTGTAGCGCTTTATAAAGCTCTACATGTTCAGCACCATGACCTGTGGACACATTTCAGCAGCAGGAGGCAATGAGTTTCTTCAAAGAAGGAAGAGCTGGGTATGCAGCAGCCCCCCTGTTTGCAAACCCCTGGCAGGTTGGTAACAGAGGTGGCTACAGCTTCAGGCAGCAGGAGTGTTCAGGGATGTGGATGTTTTAGTGTGATCTTAAGCGTGTGAACACATTTTCCAATGAGTGCAGATTTCCTTTTGTTGCTGCAGGTGGCTGCGCAGCAGAGCACTGCACCCATTCCTGCGTGTGGCCAGGCTTGCTCTAGGGTCAGGCTGCTTTGCTCTGGTCTTGGTGTGAGATGGTCTGTGTTGCCTTGCGTGAAACAGAGCGTAAGAGAGGAAAGCAGGGCATCACTTGTGCTCTGTTACCTTCCTTGTGTGTCTGGGTTAGCAGAGCAGAACTGCAGGGGACAGACCTTTCCCAGTGCCAGGCAGCTTCCAGGGGATCCTAGTAACTTCAGCAGGAGACAGAAAGAGAATGGAACTGGCTCTGTGCTACAGCAAAGGCTTTGTGCCTGGTTCAGGCAGCTTCCTGAAGTTCCCTTGGTGCCAAGAGGGGAACCAGCAGAAGTTCCTACAGACAGAAACGTGTCATTGCCATTTCCTGTTACCAGATGCCACCAAAGCTACCAAGCTTGGTGGTTTCGTTTGTTTGGCTCAAAATGAACAACGGAACTTTCAGGTTTTCCTCACAAGTAATTACATTCTGCTTTTTCTCTGAGGTTGCTGGAGGTAATTTAACATTTTAATTAGCTCTAAGCTACAAACACTTTCCTGACCTGAGAAAGAAACAAAACAATAGTTTTCTGGCACCTGCAGGTAAATAAAAGAGTCCTCTCCTCCTCTTGCCACCGACTTTGATTTAGCACTGATTGAAGATTCCAGAATGTCAGCCTTGGAGATTAATTCTTCTTCCTAGTCAGGAGACCCTGTCTGTTCCTGAGGATAGAGGCCTGTGCTCAGTGCCTTGCACTCACTTGTGTGTAAATGAGCATCTGCAGGAGAAGGCAGCCAGTGGAAGATGTTGAGGAAAGCCTGAGCATTGCAGAGAGCCGTGTCCGTCCCCCATTCTCTGGCTGTGGATGTTCCAAAGCCATCCCCACTGCACCGAACTCCGCTTGGTCACATTTCTGTTGCCTGGCCCTTTATTCTCTCCAGGAACACATGTGCTCTGCTTTCCCTCCAACTCTGTCACTTTTTATTAACTCAAACAAAATATAGGGAAGCAAACACCTCTTTGAAAATACTTTCAGTAATTGGATATGATACTGTCTGAGAAATGCTGAAACCACTCCAGGGCTCCAGGAGAGCAGCCCGTGGTGGAGTCAAGCAGAGTTTTACAGCACATTTACAGCTGGGTCCTCAGCTCCTGTTACAGCCTGGCGGGGCTGGTCTGCTCCAGCCCCACACTGCTTGTTACTGCTGATGGACTGTTTGGGTGTTTGGTCAGGAGTATGAAGTGATGGGCTGGGGCTGGGTTTCAGGCTGTGGGACCAGCCATGCACATCACAGAGTTGTCTGCCCAGCCTGTGCATCTGACTTCAGTACTAGGGAGTGGGGACGGGGAGGGCTGTACTTGCAGGGCTTGTGATCTCAGGGAGCATGAAGCATCTCCTGACTGCAACAGGAGGTGTGAGTGTCCAGCGCTTCTGAAACCAGCCCTCAAACCAGCTCTGACACAACTGAAGAGAGCCAAAATATTTAACATTAGGAAGTAAAGGGCATTGTCAAGAGAGACCACTTCACAGCACAAGGCGAGCTGGGTAGGAGTGCAAGCAGCATTGAGTGGCTGTTAGACCCGAGCAGAAGCTGAGGGGTTGATGACTCCTTCACACTTAACTGTAGCAGGGCTTCATGGCTACCTCTGCTAGCAGGCCCTGCCTCTGACTTTGAGCCTGGGCAGGCGCCCCGCTTGCCTGCTCCCAAAGCCCGCTCTGGCAGCAGAGAATCACAGAAGCTCTTTCAGATACTTACAGGCACCTTTGAAGTAACCATGATTACCTCAGTGGCTGAAATGAACTGGAAATTGGGCTGGAAGGACAAATAGAGCCAAGGGTTTGTTTGTAAGAAATGTGTGTTTCTTGAAGGGGAACGGGCAGCAGCCTGAGCTGTTTTGCAGGGCCTGACCGCTCCTGGCATTGCGTGAGAAGAAAGGAGACCTGTACAACATGTAGAGGGAGACACATGGAGCCTCGGCTCTGCACCACTTTGCATGAAAAGGCTCAGGTGTTGCCCAAGAGCAGATGTGAGATACTGTTTGTCAAAGGTGACTGCCAGCCCAGAGAGGAGAGATTAAGTTTTCGTATTAACAGTTCTTGGCAAGCTCCAGATTCTTTCGTGGGTTGCAGAGGTGCCAAGAACAGAGGCAAACAAAGGGTGCAAAATATTTCATTCATCCTGTAAACAGTGAGTGCAGGGACACCCCTTCTTCACTGAGTCAAGGGCAGAGTGTGGATCCAGCCCTGGGTGGGAGTGCTCTCTCCTGAGACTTGTGTGCTTTGGACCTTTGCAAAGAAGAAGAATTCTCTTGGCATTTGCAAGCAGCCAGTGGGATGGAGCAAGTGCTAGGACAGTTCAGTGAAAGTCCAGTGGAGCGTAAGATGTGTGTTTGTTCACACAATAGCTGAAAGCTCCTGCTGTCCAGGAAATAGTTCATACATTTCCTTGTGCTCCACACCCTGTACATAATGTCCATGGTTGATAACCCCTTTGTCAGTGCCAACGGAGACAGGTGCCAAAGGAAAGCTCTTAACAAACCCTCAGTACCTGCTGCGTCTTCGCTAACCTTTCGCCGTTTCAGCACTTGGGCCGTTTCCACTCCTGTGACAAGTCTTGCAGAGGGACCAGGTTCTGCAAAGCAGGAACCCTAAGACAAACAAGAAAAGTGTCTTTTTTAATTCAAATTATACTTTGTTCAGCAAAACGATCATCTGGGTCGAACCCATACCAAGGCCCAAAGGTGTTGGGCATCACTCACATGCAGTAATAGGTTTATGAACACCATGTGGTTCTGGACTGGGGGTCTGAATATCGCTGCTCCAGAGCACAACTTGCTGTCCTGCTGGAGCTGGGACTTGCAGCACCTTTTGCCCTTTTCTCTCTGACAGCTGCTGCTGGTGACTGTGGGAGGAAGGACACTGGGGCAGACTTATCTGGCTCATCTGTTACAGCAATGCCAGTGCTCCTGAACCTCTTCCTATGAGACTGATGCTTTATCCCTTGTGCTGAGTCACACTGCTTCTCAAGTTTTTGTGCTTCTACACTTGGTGCTTTTGAATCTACCCCTAGGGCCAGGGGATCAGGGAAGGATTCCTCTGCCGTACAAGCTCTAGCGCACTCCTTCCTCGGTGGAAACAAGGTGCACGTGTTCCTGATAAATGATCTATCACCTAAGGCAGGTTTGTGTAGAAACTAATCAACTTACTTGACAAGCTGAAAACTTATCCAAGCTTGACGGAGAGGTTTCCCAGACCCTCTGCTTAGACCTACTTGCTTGGTCCTTGAGGGGAGTGGTGATCCCACACACTTCAGCGGCACCTTACACAGTGACTTGAGCAGTACAAGAGCTTTGGTTTGAAAGTCACAGGTGCAAACTGATGGGGATTTCAAGCCTTTGTGAGCAAAATTCTTCTTCCTCTTTGGAGCCTTGATGTATCAGACAAATTCCAGCCTTCAAAAGCAAAAGGTATCAGCAGGTAGGAACTGCATCCAGATGCAAGAGAAGCGGCTTTGCAGGAGAACAGCATGTTTCAGCGCAGTGATTTAGGGGATCTAGCTGTGTACAACCAGTGAACCCTGGCTGAGGTTACGGAACTGCTGCATGAGTGTTTCAAAGTGTGTTGTTTCCACATGTCACACATCTTTCAGATCAAGCATAATGGAGGTGCCTCGTGTGTGAATAAGTCACACTAATATGAGGATAAAGGACGGCTGCAGCCTAGGCAGTGCCTCAGATGATTCTGTCTGAGAGCTGCTAGGTCTGGAGAGCCAAAGGGGGTGCAGTGCTGGGGCTTAAACACAGAGGAGTCTGGGAAGTGAGGGGAGGATTCAGACTCTCTCCTGCACGAGAAAGGAAGTAAGGAACACAGGAAAGAGATGGTGCTTTCATCTGAGGGAGAAGGTGTGTCCTTTTCCACTCAAGGACCAGCCACATTAAAGGATAACATTTGCATAGGAGTGGAAGAAAGAACTACAGACGCTTTGCCACCCTTTGGAAGGAAGAAAGAGCAATTATATGGTGTCTCCAAATACTGTTCCTCAAGAAAACCTCTTGATGGCTTTCAACAGGCTGTGGAGTCACTTTACACAGTTAAAAATTGCTCCTGAAAACCACTGTTCAGTTGCACACACCATTTTCAAGCTGGTTTAGTTGCCACAGGCTTGAGATGGGCTGTGATGGGCAGCTTCACAGAGCAAGGTGGTGAAGAAGGAAACCCAGTCCTAGAGGTACTTGAGCCTTAAGCCTCGCTTACTCAGTGGTTAGTGCTGCTGGGGGTAATCAGAGCAATCAGCAGAACTGGTAGGTTTTGCCTGCGTTTCCGTGTGTCCGTGTAAAGCCAAGTCCCACTGACATCAGCAGATGACGCACTAAATGGAATGAGCTCCCCAGGTACAAATGGCAGGCAGGAGACACTCAGCAGAAAAGGGAGATGAGCAGAGACAGCCAGGGCTCTTTGGAGTGTTCTCTGTTATGGGAAGGAAACCAGGTGGCAGTAGTTCAGCTGGTGACTAGAGAATTGCGGGGAATGGCTGCTATGCCCAGGCAACGTGTCTTTGCAGGGAGCAGGAAGGCAGCCAGGGAGAGCCGGCCAGGGCTGCCAGCACGGGGGATCAGCACCTAACTCTGACAGAGATGTGTTGTACAGGGCTCTGCAGTGAAGAGCCACCTCTGAGTGTCTTCTCATCAGAGCTGCAGCTTTAAACTGTTCTCCGTGCGCTGCAGCAGCGCAGAGCTCAGCAAGGGCCCAAGAGCCAGGTAAATACTTGGGGCTCAGCACTTGCCGTCGCAGCAGCTGCCCTGCACACTGTGCCCAAGCAGGGCACCTTCACTGCTGCCCACTCCTCCTGTCACCGAGTCCACTTAGTCACCACAGCAACTGCAGTGTAGACAAGCCCCCTTAGAAATAATGCATAAAGGTTAATGAAATACTTGTAGCTAATTTAATAAGTGATTAATCTTTCATTACACACTGTTACGCAGTCCAGCAGAGTAATAGATTGCTTTTAATTGTAGCTTATCATTATCTGTGGTAACTTCCACCCAAGTGCTGGTAACCAGTTTGGACACATGCTGCTTTTATATATAAAACAGGCCAGCAACTCCAGTTCATTATTTATTGATGCCTATTAAGCTCTGCAAAACTGGTACCGTAACATGAAGCATAATCAGGGCAGGTCTGCAAAGTGTCTGTGTTGTTGCTGACCTGGCTGGGGATGCCCAGGAGGGTGACTGTGCTCAGCAGGAGCTCCATGGCTCGCTGCAAGGGCAGCGTGAGGGACTGGGGGGTTTGCACGCTTCAGGAGATGGGTAACGCTGTTGTTTTTGTATGGGAAATGCCCAGTTCAACCCAGTGCATCCTTCCCCCTGGTAAGGTCAGCCCTAACAGCCCCTCTGAACTCTGCTTTTGGCTACTGATGGAGACAGGCTCTGCTTAGATGAACCTCAGTCTAATCCTCTACAGCTCTGTCCCTGGCCTAACTCTTTCCAGCTCAACAAGTGAGCATCTGCCTCAGCATTTGAGAAGCTCCAATCCTGTGAGCGCCCTGTCCATTGTCTGCATGGCTGCTCGCTGCATGGTTCCAACCGCGATGGCAGTTCAAGGATGTGTGATACAGAAGGAGCCCATCTGTCAGCAAGATAACTTAAGGACTCTCCCTTCTGCTCGTGGTTGGATGCAGGCTCCCACCCTTCTGCTTTCAGTGGTGCCTATGATTTGCCTTGCAGCCCCTTCGGTTTCAAAAGAGATGAGTGATTTGGAGTTGCGCACATCCTGAGCTCTGGGTGGCTGTTGCAGTGCTGCCGTGTAAGTTCATTTTTTGGTGTCTGTGCACAGTGAGCAGCTCTCCCCATTGTCAACCCTGATTTGGAAAGAGCTGGTGAAGAAACCTCTGAGCATGACTCACTGTCTCGCTCTCTGGGTCCTGAAGTCACTTCTTAGAAAATGAAGTGGGGAGATACTGCCGCATCCCTCTGATAATTGTCTGCAAAGGGGGTGATATGAGTAGTGATCTAATCTTGTCATCTTGTGGTTAGGAGAAGCATCAGGGCTGGTTGCAGGTCTGTAATTAGTGCCCGACTGGCAAAGGGTATTTGATGCGGTCGTTTCCAGTTCTGAGGCAATATGGAAAGCAGCGTATGAAGGGGAAACCCAGCTCATTGTGCTCCTTGATTCGTCAGGCAAATGCTGGTGAGTGCCCGGGACTGATTCACAGTCCGGCCACTCTGTGACCTCTGGGCTGCAGTAAAACGCAAGGTTGTCATTAGCTCTTACGAAAACTTCCGGTGCAAGGTTGCTCTGGCTCATTCATTTCCCCATGTGAGCCTGTGGAGATGCAGATGGCCGAGTCTGACGGTCATTCTGCTTTCCCAGGTACTCTCCAGCTCTGGCATTGCGCTCATCCACCTGGCTGCTTGGGCTGGCATTTGCCAGATGATCTTTAAAAGCCTTGAAGAAATGACACCAGGGGCAGGATTCTGACTGGTTTATCCCTTAGGATAGGTTTGTTTCAAGCCCAGTTCTTACTGCTTTGCAAATCCCGGGGTTGCGGGGATGAGGATTCCTGTGTGGTGGATAATCCTCACCCCACTGAAGAGCTGCTTTTTTTAAAAGCAAAAATACTTTTGATTTAGCTGCAACTGTAGACAAAAGCATGTACAAGGTTTTCTTTGGTGCCACCTTCATGAGGAAGAAGGACATGAATCAGCTATAAATAAAGGACTTGTAGGGACAAATGTCCCGTCTTCAGCCTAGTGCCTCAGGAGACTGAGCTGGAACAGTTGCAGACAGTAGGGTGAGGAACAAGGTCAACACATGAAGTCAAATTACTGGTTGCTCTGCCTTAGGAGCAGCCTTACTAACACATTCCTTTTGCTTCAGACTGATCCAAACAACCTTACAGCTTTGGGAGCAGCTGGAGGAGAGTATTTCTTAGAACCCCATTTCAGCAGTTTTTTTTCCTTATGTCATTCTGTAGTTCACTGGTTTTGAGGAACCGCTGCCTGATGTGGTACTAAAACCAAGGGCAGCACCTTAAATGGTCAGAGTGCCAAGAAGAGGAACTCTTTTATTCCAGGCTGAGGAGAAAGCAGCTCCAGCAGATAAAGGGCCCTCTGGGTCTAGAAGAAAAAGGTGCAAAACAAGCTTTTGTTGTTTCAGCATCACGGATCCAGTTCTGCACCTCGTCTGAGCATCATCTGAGTCCTGAGATCATACTAGGAAGACTTTCCTCTTAATTCTGGGTCCCATCAAGCAGTTTCTAGTTTACTTGAGCATCCTTGTTTAATGTGTCATTAATTGTCTGTAGGTAGGTCTCCTTTTCCTGCTGGAAGGTGCCACATGGTGCATAAAAAGATGGAAGCATGCCCAGAGAACGTGACCCCTCAAACACGCACCTTCTGCTTGGCTCAGCTGGGCCTCTGGGTTAGGTGTGAGTAGGAAGCACCATGGTCTCACCACCCCCTCCAACTAACATTAAGTGTCAGTAATGGAAGTGCTTACAGATACCCTGTACAATTCAACCCTTATCTTTTATTTATAGCTGACGAAGCCCAGAGAAGGAAAAAATATCATCATACTTTAAATAATAGAAGGTAGAGGTATTAAAACTATCCAGGCAGTTACAGTAGTTGCAGAAATGTCTCCCAGCAGACCTGAGTGTGCGGACACCCGCTGCATTTTTAATTTTTAAAACATATTTCTTTCAAAATTATTCAGCAATACAAGAAAGCCACTTTTATGGGGTGATAAATTACTGTAATAAAGTGTCTTTTGTCCAGGCACACAGCAAGAAACGCCGCGGCAGGCGGCACAGGCAGGCGTCAGCCCCCAGAGAGCCAAGGCCCATAAGCAGAGGAGCATGTTGATTTGTCTCACATGATTTTAATTATTTTTAGAGCATCCTCTCTGGTTTTTAACTGCAGTTGTGCTTTCAGTTAACATTTCTGTGAGGGTTGGGTTTCTCTGTGAGCTTCAGTGTGGCGTCAGACCTTAGCACTGGTTCTGGAGAGCTCTGCTGCCCCTTCCCTGCAGCCCAAGCTAAATGACAGCGTACCTGTCATTAACGTGCAATTAGAAAGGCTTTGATAAGGTTTATATTCCTTTGAAACTTTGGAAACTTCTTGCAAGAATTAACAGAACAAGGACTCAGGAGTGATAATGAGGGTCTGATCCAGCTCCCTTCAGGGCCAGTGTATTTTAATCACAGCTACATCCATCACTTCAGCAGCCGGGTGGGTGATTACACATGCAAATGGAGTCCTGCCGATCTCCGTGGACCGAGCGCCGGTGGACTCGGGGCTTTTGCCTTGTCCCCCTGGACAGGACTGTCACACTCCCACCCTTTCCTCGTCTGTTAATGCCAGCGTCGTTGTTTTGTAAAGCCAAGCAGATTGTCTGTAACCTCGCTCCTGTACGTACCTACAGCCCCGTTCTGCACGTAATTCTTGCCCCCAAAGCGATGGCGTTTGAACTTCAGAGAATAAAGTACATTTAATTGGACCTATTATTTTCTTGCAAAGGCAAAGCCTTTCAGATCAGGCTTCAGCCTCTCTGTGCCAATGAAAATACACGTGCCTAATTATTTCCATTTTTCAAAGAACCTCAAAGGCAGCTGATGAAAGGAACCTTTTGCAAAAGCTCACAGCAAACAGAGCGAAGGCACCTAATGTGCAGAGGGGAAGCAGCGAGCTCCTCCCGTGTGTGTGGGACCAGTGATGCTCTGTGCTGCCTTGACAGAGGGTGTCTCGCTGCTGCTCTGGAAAAGATGATTGTTGGGAAGGGGCCGAATTTGTGCCACCAAAGAGTTTTGGGGACGTTTAGAAGCTTTTAGGGATGTGACAAAAACCTTTTTATGCTGTGGCTGTCACCGGTACTTGCAGGTGGCACAGCCTGGTGAGGGCTTTGTCCTTAACGGGAGAACAGGCCTTCTTCACTGCGATGTTTTCCACTGACACCTTTGGTTTCACTGACAAGGTACTTTTCCCTCTGTAGATGCTGTATAAATAGTGAGTGTGAATTTGCTCTTGCCCCGCAAAGCTCAGGTGTCTATGAGCAGTTCTGCTTGTTATCAGCAGAGGGTCAGTGTGAGCGGTGGAACTACAGAATTCCCCTCTCTTCTCCCGTTATTGCCCACTACAGCCCTGCAGCCCCAGAAAAACCTCTCAAGGGAGTCCAAGAGTCTGTTAGTATCTTGCACATGTGTGAGCTGAGGCTCCCCTCTTTTTCATTTGGTTGCCAGTTGTTATTTGAAGGGAAACATAGACTCCCTGTGCTTAATGGTGGCTGGAAGCCTTTCCCTGTTGTTGTTACTTTACTCTGCTTTTAATAGACTCACATCCTCCCTGTCCCTGAGCTACTCGGTGTTCTTCACCAAGAGAAATCACAAAGCCCTTCTGCTCTCCTGGGCTAGTACCTGAGCTGGCTGCAGGCTCAGACCCTCACACTGGCTCTGCCAGGGACAGGCAGAGTCCAGCCTTCGCGGTTCTCCCCCCTCACACAGTTGAGCCGTGGGTTCATTGCCATGATGGTCTGTAACAGAGCTGTCACTGATCACTGAGCTGGGAAATCCCTGAGCAGGCTGACAAGACACTGTTGATTCTCAGAGGAGGTCCCAGCAGCCTGCTAGCTCAGGGATCTCTGTACACAGTGGCCACAGCCACCTTATGCATCAGCATTGGTCACTGACAGTGAGCACTTTCCTTCCGCAGAACTCGTAGGGAAGGTACCAGCTCCCTGCAGCTCGTGTAAGCCCTGACACCTGCCACCTCTCCCAGCAGTGGCAGTGACCCCAGGCTAGGAGGATGAGGAAGGGATCTGGTCCCATGAATCTCAGGAGGGATGAAGGAGCAGGTGGGAACTCTCAGCCTCTTGTGCATTTTTCATACAGAGCAGGAGGAGGACAGTGTCCTGTTCCGCTCTCCACAGGCACCAGTCTGCCCCACCTGCCTTCTGCTGGTGTCACCTGTAGCTGCTCCAGATATCCCTGGCTGTCAGTGGAAGGTTGTTACAGCTGGAAGCTTTAGTCCTCCATCCTTCAGGGTTGTATTTGTTGGGAATTTGTTGGGAATTTAGCCTCAAAAGACTTGGTGTAGGCCTGGGCAGAGAGAGTCCTAGCAGCAGAACATGCTTGAAACAAAGACTGAACTCAGACAGAAACTGTTCAGATTCAGGGGTCAGCCTGCAATCATCTGTTCAACTTTTATTGGCTTTGTCTTGACTATCAGAGGAATTTCTTCATCTGGACTTAAGCCCGGCTGGACTTAAGCAGATGCTTAAAGCTAAATGCGAGTTAAATCACTGTGCTGAATCAGGGCTTTTCTTCTTTCCCAGTTATTTTGCTGTGGGTGCATTTTTGTGCACATGAATATAAACTGAAGCTGTTATGCTAATAAAGTCGAATCTCCTGATTTTAATATTCTACGTTCCTTTTCATTCTACATGGAGACGGCAAAGACTTCTTTTGTATCTGAGATTTACATGCAGTCCCATATTTTAACAGTGACACATAATTTACATGTGATTAGATCAAAGTATTTATTTCTGCGAGTTTTATAACAACAAAATCTCATATTGAATGTGCCTATTTCCCACTGCTTTTAAGTGAGTGTGGAATGGAAATAGCAGCTTGAAGCAGCAGAAATTTGAAGAGATCTGAGTTTCAGAGGGAGGTTTCACTGCACTTTCCTTCTTTCAACTGCTGCTGTCATGGCTGAGGAGTGAAGGTGGCAATGTTTGTAGAAATGTTTAATGAAATATTTTATAAGTGCAGTTTAAATGACTTTCTAAGTTGGGTAAATCTGCCAAGGCTTTACACTGCTAGCAGAGAAGGAGAAATGGCTTCAGAGCTGACTGGTGTGCTCAGGAGACAGGAAAGCGGTTCCTGCCGTGGGTTCGCTGTGCTTCACACAGAGAGCCAGTTCCAGCATCTCCTAGCCACGGTGAGAGGCGTCCGGCCCTGGAGAAGAGAAGCAAGTCTGCTGAGTTGCATGGGAGATGAGAGAGCATCTGCATGGGAATGAGCCCAGGCAACAGGTCTTCCCGGACGGGCTCCACATTCCTTCCACAGAAATTACTGTTGAGAGACGAGTGTCTTGTGCTGCCCACATCAGATCAAATACAACTGCAGGCATTCAGTGTTCCTGCACCTGCTTTTGCTGTTCCTTTGTGCTTGAAACTTCTTTGTGCCAGGTGGATGGATTGTCCTCGTGGTTTGTACAAAGTCCTCTGTGGGTCTTTGGTTCAGTTGTGAGTTGCCAAGTCCTCCTGGAGCCCCAGCTGGGTGCCCTGGCAGCTTCCCCACGTTATCCCTGGGCTGTGTGTTCACAGCTCCATCTTGTACTCATTACTGGGCTGCAGGGTTCATTGATTGCATTTGAATCTCTGCTCCTCTTGGTTAGGCCAGAGCTTGGTGAGCTGAGCTGGTGCTGGTGCTTTACAGGGTCTGTCATTGGTGAGTGATGTGAAACCAGTACTGCCACTTTGGGCATTTGTAGTGACACTGCTGGCCACTGGGACCTCAGAGCATGGCCAGTGTTATTCTGTAGACCTAATGGACAGGATCTGTGTGAGTGGTCTCAAGCCCTTGCAGAGGGGTCCTTCCTTGCTTCAGCACAGCTGTGGATGTGGGCATGGCTCTGTACCAGGTACTGCACGTTGCACAGACCTGAGCTTTTGTGGGCTGGGCTGCAATTGGCTTTGAACACTGAGTGAGACCTAATTCATCTGTCTCACAGCTCCTCTTGTAACACAAAGGAATCAGCTCTCTCCACTCTCTGCCCAGGCACAAGGAGCAGATAATTAATTCTCCAGGGCAGGGATGAGACTCTGGGGAGGTTCCAGAGGCAGACTCTTGCCCTTGGAGAAGCCGGAACATCTGCTCTGGCCCTCCTGGGTGGGGATTTTTTTCAGCTTACCCAGATAATAAGATCCTTTCTCCTCTTAACCTCTTACCTAGAGTGCAATTAGGGGTAAACAGAGCCGGCTGCTCTGTAAGGAGGGATGTGTCCTTAACCTGGCAAGCACAACTTCTTAATTATTGAGCCAGCAGTGGGGAGAGTGGTCTGAGTCTGTCCATCCAGGTGAGCCTGCGAAACTCACCGGGCTCAGTGCAAACACCACACCATGCTTTGATGAGATTTCGCCTGCTGAGCAGGTGCTGCGAAGCAGCAAGCTCACTGAGATTAGTCCTGGCCAGAGTGCAGTGGCCGTCCCTCCCTCCAGACCTGCTGTAGGCACCATTAGTGATGTCCATGGCGGTCCCAGCAGCCTGCTGGCGGGGTTGTGCCCTGCCCAGTGTTGCTGCGTGAGCGTGTTCCACCGTGTGTTTGCACACAGTCACGCTGACTTACCCAATCCTGTAGTCTCTGTGGAGTTCTCAGAGGAGCAGACACAGTTAAATGGATCACAGGACACTTTCCACCTCTATTATCTGATTTCCCCCTAACACATTTGTTGGGTCTCTGCTGCGCTGCTGTTTGGTGACAGCTGTGCTCACTGAACCATTTTCTAAAAGCAGAGCACATCCAGTTAACCACCTCACCTGGTGCAGCGACAGGGAGAGTTCAGCTGGGAAGCTCCCCCGAGCCGCTGCTCCCTCCGTCTGTGGGAATTGCACTGGCGAGGCTGGTGCTGAGGGAGCACAGGGCTTTTCAGCAGCCTCTGCCCAGTGCTGTGGTCCTGAGGCTCTTCTGTGCAGACCCGTGGTGAGTTTTCTTCCTTGCCACAGGCAAGCAGCCCGCACTGAGCTGCCTCTGCCACAGATGACTTACATAAATGCTAATGAGCATCTAATGTGTGCATCACTTCCTGCAGAAGCCGATCAAAGGCAGGAGAGCTCTGACAGGCCTCGTTCCAGGAGCAAAGCAAGTCAGCCCCAGCCCAGGGGCCAGAGCTCCACTCTGGAGATGGCGGCTCCGAATGCAGCTTTGCATCCCGGCTCTATATACCTCATTCAGACACCCTTTTAAATCTCTGCTCCAACTGCCTTTCAAGTGAGCTGGGTGGATTTTTTTCCCCATGAAAGAAATATTACTGTCTCAGGCTCATTTTTACAGCGTGTGGCTGCCTCAGCAGCAGCAGCAAATTCCCAGCTCACGCTGCACCACCCACCTGCCAGGGTGCCCAAGCTGAGCAGCACATGGGCAGCCTTGCAGACACATAGCTCATGCAATCTCTGCCCTCCTGGGGCTGTCGGGTGGCTGACATGAGACCCTTTGTGGTCAGACAGGGCACAGGGAGGACTTTGGGGACTTCCCTTCTTTTTGTGAGGGACTGGATGTGTTTTCAGCAAAGCATCCAGCTGTTCCCACTGACAGTTGCTGGTTTGGTGTGGGTTGTGTCAGCAAGCCCAAGGACTAGCAAGGCTTTAGACGCTGAGCTCCTACAGCTCTCCCGGTACCTTGCAGGGCAGGGTTAATGCCTGGCTTGGCTCCTCTAAACTCTTCTGGTGCCTTGTCTTGCTCTGCCTGACTCCTCCCGGTGTTGTGAAGCTGCAGGCTTGAGGCAGGCTGGCTGCTCGCTGTTTTTACACCTGCCTCATCTGGGTGTTTCATCAGTAGAGCCGAGACTTCCCCACACTTGCCCTGTGGTAAACCCCAGAGCTTGTGGGCTTGCTTTGATGGCATTTCAGTTTAGGGCAACAGCCCCCATGCTGAACTGCTCCAGCACTGATAAATGCTGCTTGAACTGAGGTCTGAGAGGCTTTACAGCCTCTTCCAGTACCTGAAGGCAGGGCTTTTCCCCATAATTTGGAGATCCCTGTCCCTGGAAGGAAGCAGGAAGTAAAGCATTTTGTTCACCCCAGCGTGTCCAGCTGGCCTCTCTGGACCTGCCAGACTCTGGGCAGGAGGCCCGGAGTCACCCCGGCTGGTGCAGATGATTAAAGGGACACAAATGATTTAAACATCCCATTTCCCATTTCAAGACGTCCATGACCCTGTAAGGAAAGATCTGGGAGATTAATTATTGCAAATACTGTTGTCAGCATATTATGCTTCTTTCTCTGTTGTCCCTGATCAGATCAGGATAATTACATTTATGCTGTGAAATGACTGAGGTCGTAATAAGGAGCTCTTGGTCTGCAGTTTGTTTGTGACAGGAACCTGCCAGCCTTGCAGCCGAGGCTCCTGTTGTTCTAGTTCAACACGCAGCGCACGAGGCAGCAGTTCACCTCCTGAACTGGGCAAAGGTAACTCATGGCATCAGGTGAAAAAGCAGATCCATCGCCCCATAGATCCCTTTGTGGAATGTTCTTGCAGAGTGGTTTAGGATTTGCAGGCTAAGACCAGAGGAACACGTTGCCCCACAAATAACAGCCTCTGCATGGCTTAGAAACCTTTCTCTACAATACAGAATTGAAGTGAAATGTTGGAAGCATTCAGATTTTTTCTTAAGGAAAACCCAACTTGGAATGTTTCCATGGAAAGCATTCCTGAAGAAAATGCACCTTCTTATCCCAGCCCTCTGATAAGCACATTTCAAAAGGACAATGCTTCTCATTTCCTGCTCACTTTATGGCCAGTCCTGGGCCTGACTCATTCCTATCCACACCACCTGGCCACCAGTTTCTGGTAAGAAAACAGGCCAGTACATGTGGGAGTGACCAGTTTCTCTCTCTCTCAGCTTTGGGTCTCCTGGTCTGCTCTGTGGTTGTATTGCCACTGCTTTTCAGTGCAGCCCTGCTCTGTCGGCTGGTTGTGCAGGGGCAGCTCTGTTGTCTCTCCTCAGGTAGCAGATACCTTCCAGCTGGAGCAAGAAAGATACAGGAGGAGCGAGCAGGGGCATTCCAGTCATCTGTGCTGCTGGGTCTGAGATTGTGTTCTGGCAGGGGAGCAGGAATGTCTGACTAAAGAGAAGGAAGCTGTGTCTGATAAAGGGCCAGGACTGGGGAGTGATGGCAGTAGTTCATCATTCTGCTCTGGCTTAGCCCTTTCCATGCTCCCTGGCTACGTGTGGCCAGACTGAGAGTCTGGCAGGGAGCAGCATGGTGACAGCCCCTCTGGGCAGTGCAAAGAGGAAGAAAAGTGTCCCATGGGCTCTGCAGCCGTGTCTGGAGCAGCAGCACAGACAGCCAGTGCAACCCAGTTGTCTGGCTCCACCGTGTACCAGACCACTAGGTTAAGAGCCAGGGCAAACTCTTCAGTGCTCCTTCTCCTCAGCAACCAGGGATGACCCTGTTGGCTCAGTTGGTCACTGGTTTCTGAGGACATTGACACCCTTTCCTGTTGCCGTGGGGTCAGAATGTCCATGACTGTCCCCAAAAGGGACTGGATTACTCACCTGGCCTCTTAGATGGGAGATTGTTTCTAGTCAGAGTAGCTGTGTCTGTGGCTTATGGGGGCAGTCAGAACTGTGGTCCCTGCACTGGCAGGGGCACAGCCAGTGCAGATCAGAGCTGAAGAAGCAATTGCTCTGCAAAGTCTGCCAGGCCCCTACCAAGGCTGCTGTGCCAGGCACAAGCAGTCTGCAGGAGATGCTGGCCCAAGGTTCAGTTGCCCTGGGGTTTTGTGTCTAAGCCTGGGGATGTCAAAGCAGAGGGTGTTTGGTGAGGAGACAGCCCTTGTATTCTCCTGCCTCCCACTGCAATCCCCTCTGCTCCCCATCCAAGCAGGGGCAGAGACGCACCCTCCTACCCATCTTGCTTTCGAAGGCAGCAGATTGGTTTGCCTCCTGGTGCTTCCTAAAGGAGCTCTGATGTGGCAGGCTGCCTCTTGCAAATGAGCTGAGCTACAGCTGGGCAACTAAAATAGGTCCCAGTTTCCTCCGACAGACCAGATCTGGCTTGCAGGTGGCCCGCGCCGAGTGCCAGCATGCTGGAAACTGCTACCAGGAGCAGGGTGGCAGCCGGAGCTCACTGGACTCGTAGTAGCAGCTCCATTATCCAGCACATTGGAGCCAACTCGTAGGCTCTCAGTTCCCAGGCAGTGTGACATATGCTGTCTTAATGCCGCCGGCAAATTGGAATCAGCTTGGCTTTTTCAAAAGCCCTTTCATACAAAGGGCTGACATTTTCAGTGCTTTATTCTGGAGCTGGTTTGGGTTGTTAAAAATTATACCCAGTGGGTAGGAGCTGCCATACCTCCAACTGCCTGTGACGTGACTCTGTATTTTATCAGCCCTTTTTAGAAATTGTATTTTGGTGTAAGGAGAGGAGATTTTGTTTTGAGACTGTAACAAGACTTGCCAACAGCTCTGGAAATGTGCTGGTGGTAAATACCCTTGTGCAGAAAAAGCCACCCCCTGGCACCTCAAGGACGAGGCCTCCAGCTGTTCGGGTATTCAGCCTGGATCATGGGCTCCAGCTGTAGTTTCTGTTCTGCTAGTTTAATTCTCCACCGTTTCTACTCTGCCTTTTGAAAAGTGGATGTTTATTCCCTCTGCCTTCCCCCATTAGCTGCTAACGCCTTTCAGAGGTCCTGCTCTGAAGTGCTCTTGTCTGTACAGAGCTGCTCACAGTGCGGCATCGGGACACCTGGCTGTGGTGGGGAAGGTGGGACATGCAGCCAGGATGGATCTGTCTGAGCCCACACGTGGTGCTGAGCCAGGACAGGGCAAAGAGTGGGGAGAGCAAATCTCCCCCTGTCCTGTGTGGATGTCAGCACGGACACACGTACGATAGCAACCGATGCACCGCAGGTCTTGGTACTCATCTTCCAGAGGGCCTGCAGTGCTGGCTGTGCTGGCTGTCTTCTCCTCGCGCCTTCATCTGGTAGTGATGTCTTCACAGGATTTCAGGGGGACGCAGTGTTGAGTAAAGGTGGAAATCGAGGAGAATGAGGAACCAGCAGCCTGGGCTGGGAAGTGGGGGGTGCGCTAGGCTGCTGAATCATTTTTCACGGGAAACGGCGCCGTTCCAGCCCTGTGACTCTGTGCTGGCCAAGGCACAGGGTCAGAGCAGTGACTAATCTTGGCAGCTCACTCAGCTTCTGTGCCCGCTCCAGGAACAAGGTGATGTGTCCAAGCAGGAATTTCACTTCTTTTCTACATGCTGTTTCTGACTCTGATTCTCTGTGTTGAGCACAGGTATTGCAGGCAGCAGCTCTGCTCTTTTAGGGTGAGCAGTGAGGCCGGTCACACACTGGTTTGGGGTGCCCAGACCCAGGAGCAGCTCTGGGCTGAGAGCTTGTGGGGTGAAGTGCAGGTTATAGACTCGTGCTGGGTGCTGGCTCAGGTCACTTTGAAAATGGCTTTTCCTGATCTTATGCCAGGGAGACCTCCCAGAACTCAATCAAATAAGTGTGCAGCAGCCCCACAGGGATGAGTCAAAGGGAATTTGGACTGTTCTAACTGGTGAATGTATTTCAGAGGACAGCACAGAGCAACCTGGGGCTGGGCTGTGGGGATGTCCTCTGCAGATCACCTACAGTCTCAGCTGAAAATGGAGCCCTGTCCATTCCAAGCACCTGAGTCAGGGAAAACAGGACCATGGGCTCCCCAAACTCCTTTCCTGTAAGATGACATATGGAAGATCCCCTTCCCCTGCTACCTTCACCACAGAGCCCCCCTAACTGTGGCTCTCTGCCACCGTGTCTCATCCCAGTGTCCCTCTGTCTTGCTTCCGAGGAAGCATTCTGTCCCTCAGGAAAGGCAGCTCCTGTCATTAAGGGACTCAGTGCTTGGGTTTCTGTTTGGCTAATTCTTGCATTAACTCAATCCCATGGGCTATGGAGAGGACCTGAAGCTAAAAAGGGCTGATTTGTCTTGTTCCTGCATTGTCTAATGGCTGCTGCCCATTTAAACCATGCTCTGGAGCTCCAGTGGGCCCACTGCTGTCCATTAGATCACCCCACTGAAGTGGAGAAAATGAAAGATGTCCTTTCTTTGCCAGCAACGCTGTAAACTGCAAGGAAAGATGAGAATTAAACCCTCGCCAGTGGAGAGATCACTCTAACAATTATTTACCGTGAGCAGGCACATCGAGATTAATTTGCTTTGGGTTGGTTGATTTTCTTGATGAAGATTGCAGTAGACGAGCTTTAGAGGCAAACGAGTCGCTTAATTGCCATCCAGGAGTGGGGTGTGCTTTTGCCTTCCTGCCTTGGCAGAGGTTTTTAATACAAGTACTTGGTTTGGGACGAATGAGATGCGAATGGAAATGTGCGTGGGTCTGTGGGCCCGTGGCCAAGGGTACCTTGGGTCTCAGCACAGTTAAGGGGGTCAGTGAGGAGTGAGTGTTAGTCAGGCAGGGCTTTTGTTGTCCGGTGATCCCTTGTGTCGAAGTGTGGTGCTGGCATTGCCCTCCCAGATTTCTGTGGTCTTGCTCTTGTTGCTCAACCGTTGAGCTCACGATCAATAACTTGTTAACTCCCATGGGAGGTTCAACAGCCATTAATGGGACGCAGCTAGGATTTCTTTTCACTTCCAATAAGGCTTCAGAAGTAACCTTACGTTAAGCTTCAGATTCAGAGTGTCCTTCAAACTCTGATCTTCTCTGGTGAAACACTGAAGCTGGGGAAGGTAAAGAGGAGTCTCAGTTGCCCTGCAAAGGCACAGACACACAAGCACCTGAGTCTCATCTTGGGTTCCCAGTCTTTAGTTCTTTCCACAGAGCAAAGTCAAGAGTGTTTGCAGGAAACAGCCATGTGGGTCCCGGCTGCTGCAGCTCTCAGCTCCATGTCTGAAGCTGCAGATGAGGCAGAATTGGCTCCTTCCACTCCCCTGTTGGAGCCCAGATGTCCCTCTGGTCCATGGGGATGTCACCAAGCCATGCCTGGCAGCGCCTCTGGAGTCTCTCTGCCTTGTCCTGATCATCTTCTGGGACACCTGACTCTCCTGGAGTCTCTCGTCAACCTCCACAGACATTTATGTTAAAACTCTTCAAATGGAAAGAGCTGCTTTGAACCCTTTTGAGTTCATTTTGCCCTGTGAGCTGGGATAGACCAAGACAGTGCCAGCGTTTCACGGTGTCATCTTCAGTTTAACACACAAATTACTTAATGTGCAGTTGTGACTGCAGGAACTCGTCGCTGTTTCCTGCCCTGGTCTTGGCAATATTGAATTTCCCCAGGCCCACCAGGACTCAGCTCCTCATGCCAGTCGCAGAGGCTGGTCATTAAAAATAGGAGAGCTGTAAGCCCTGTGCTCCAGCTGATGGGGAGGCAGGAAGGAGGAGATGGGCTTTGCTCCTAATCAGCCAGAGACACTGCTCACTGCAGAGACAAACCTGCTTGGCCTGAGACAGCCCTGAGCCACAGCTCAGCTCCAAGAGACCTTGTTTAGACTGGACCTGGACCTGTCTCACTGGTCCGGGCTGTCTCTGTGGCAAACAGGCCTTTACTCAGGAGCTCTCCTGACGTACCGCTGACACATTCACTGCTCTCCTCACACTTCTGCTCCCCGGGGTGGCTGGGTAGGGTGTGCTTTCATCTTCTACCAAAGACAGGGCTGGGCTGTGAAAGCTGCTGGTGGAGAGCAGAAACGAGCCAGCACCCTGCTATGGGTGAGATGTGCTGGGAGGGAATGGGCCATCACTTGGGAAGTGGATCCCAGCCCCAGCCTAAACCTGACAGCCCTACAGCTGTCTACAGGCAGACTTTTAATCGTTTTTCCTTCTTGTTTATTGAAGGGGAAGAAAATGAACCGAGGAGTGAGAATGTAATGGGAGAGACATTTGAGGTTTAGAGGAGGTGAGCACTTGGACTGTGTGAGCAGAGGCTCTTCTGTCCCTAGCATGGCGACGTCAGCTCACTGGGAGGGATGCTGGAGGCACTGTAAAGCCCAGGAGTGTGGAATGTGTCAGTGTGGGGGAGACACCAGACTGACCTCAGGGATGACAGAAGATGTTTTATTAGGGATTTAAGGAAAAGTTTTTGTTCTGTGTCAAGCAAGCCAGCCACATGCCAGGGGTCCGCTGGGGTGATGCTCCCATGCCGATGGGTGGGTTTAACGTCATGGGGCAGAGTGTGGGGGGCTGCAGTCCTAAGTGCCATGAAGCAGCTATAGAGCAGCAGTGGAAATACTGAGCCTGGGGCCCCTAGAGCAGGTTGTGGAGCTCAGCAGGCTCTGCTCCAATTTGACAAGCACGGTGAGTGATTAATGAGCCAGGGAAAAGAGGGTGACACATGCAAATACTGGAGATCTAGAGAGGCAATTCTGAGAATCAAGTCCACCTTTGTAAACAGAAACATCTCTGTTCTTGGGGAAGACAAGAGGGAGAAAAGAAGCTCCACGGCTTCTCCAGTCAGTCTTTAATGATACTTTGTGCAGCTTGCATCAGTCCAGATTAAGCTTTGCTCTGACACAGACTGATCTTAACTAGGCTCTTGTCCAATGGAGTGGCATGTTCCCCGTCCCCTGCTTTCCCAGTTGCTGAGCTGGGCTCCACGCCTGACACAGCGGATCTGCGTAGCCCTTTGAGGAGCTAACCCTGACTGCGCTGCCAAAGAGGCTTTTGGTTCCCTGCAGTGAGCTGTGCTGCGCTGACCGGGACGGGCCGTGTACAGGAGGAAGTGGGTTTGGTCAGCAACTTCACTTGTTCCGGGCAGAAACTGGAGCGGCTCAGAGAACTGCTGAACAAGGCATTTGGAGTCTCCCAGGGTGCTTCTGCCAGCGTGAGGCCACTGAACGCTGGAAATGACCACTGTGCTGATGGGCTGGGCCTTCTACAAAAGCCCCAAGTTTGGGAAACAGTGTCAGGCTTGTGGTCAAAGGGAGAGGCCACTGTGGTGTCCAGGGATGGCCGTGTGCCCATCTGGACAGGATGAATATGCAGAGCAGTGCTCCTTCCGCTTCTGTGCTGAGGGCAGGGAACTCCAAGTTCTTCTTAGCCCTGAAAACTGCAGATCAGGGCGTGCAGGAGCCACAGACTAGCCCATGGGCTGCAGCGCTGGGCACGGGGAGGTGTGCAGCAATGCTCCAAAGGCACCTCTGACTAACGACAGCTGCTCTTCAACAAACTGGGTTCTGCTGTACTCTCTTTTGGAAGGAGATTTCATTGTGGCCTCAAAAGAGGAGATCAGTAATTATTTCTCTGCTCTCCATCTGGGAAGGGAAGCCTTGACCTTCTGGCATATGGTTAGATACAGAGAGCAGTTTGCTGCCAAGAACAACTTTTGAACATTTCCCATGTCACACGAGAGGGGAGAAGTTTCAGAATGAGATTTTCAGAGCTGTCTTGGAGCCCGTTTCCTTCAGACAGCAAATGCAGACCAAAAAATCTGCACTTTGGTGCAAGAAAGGTTCAATAATGCAGCAGTTCCTTGAGCACACTGTGGTTTTACTGGGACTTACCCACAGACACTTGTGGGTTCATTGCCATCAGCCTGAGTCTCCATCCCGCTGTGCTGCCCCTACTAGCTGTGCGGGGTCTGTGATGCCCTTCGCACCAGAGTGCACAGTCTGGAGGACATGGAATCATTGTTGTGGGGCAAGTGGGGCTGGGAGAAGCCTGATGGAAGATGCTGTGTGGCAGTCAGGGATGCTCACAGTGGAGAAGGGAGCAGGTAATTGACTTCTCTAGGCTGGTGTTACCTGGAAACTCTCTCCCAGCTGGCGTGAGCCTACGGTAACACACGGGCGGTTCGTAATTGCCATCTGCATGAGTCACACGCTGCTAAGGTGAAGCCTTCTACTTCTTGAGAAGGCACAGACTTGGAAGGGTTCTGGGCTTGATTGTCATTCTAGACAAGTGTATCCTGACATCCTTTCCTTTTTACTATAAATCAGAAGCAAAATGAATAAATTAGTTATTGAAGTTCCTTGTGGGCTTCATTGATGCGATTGCAGGTGGAAAAGACAGGTAACATAACCAGAGGGAATTGGTGTCAAGGCTGCTCCTTACAGACCTAGATTATGTCACCAATCAGCTGGTGAAATAAAGAGATTTCCTGCGCATATTTAGTAAATCAACATGACAATGTCATATACAATCGGAGTTAATTAGGCAGACCTTCTTGCTGGGTGCACCATACCTCATGCCTTAAAGGTAGAGAGGCTTCCGTCATCGCTGTGCCTTCACCAGTGTCAGGGGGAGCTGGTTGGTTGCCACTCTGCATTGAAAGGCACCTTCCAGCATCCTCCTGCCTCGGCTGCTGCTCGGAGCAGAGCTGGGTGAGCTCTGGGCTGCACAGCTTCATGCCACCAACCCCATGAAAGCTGAGACTTAGGCTATAGAGTGCTGTTGCCAAGGGGACATAAAGGGGAGACAAGAATCATTTAGGGGAAGCTGCATGTTTCTCATTTAGTGCCTGTTCTCCCCATTTCCTTAACCCCTGTGAACCGACCTGCTGTTTTGCCAAGGTCACACACTTGTCCTCAAGGGCACCTGCTGTGGGTCAGTTCCTGCCATACATGTGAGACTGGCTCCTCAAGTCAGCGAGAGACAGAAGTGACAGTAACCCCTGCCCCTGCTCAAGCTGCGCGCAGCGTCCTGGCGTGTCCAGGGCAAAAGGTGCTTGATCTCTGAAGGCCTCATCCTCCCCTCTGCCCCAGGGAGAAGTGGCCAAGTGTAGGGCAACGGGGTGGCTTGTCCAAGGTCAACCCATGTCAGAGCCACGAGGCCTCCACCATTTCCTCGCTCTGACCGTGGGGCTCCCATCTGGTTTGATTCAGCTGTCAACCCTGGAGCAGAGAGTGGCAGTAACAAAAGACTTTTTCAGTCATAATCCCACTAAATGGAGACAATCCTGTTATGTTTCCAGGCGACAGGAATTGAGACTTCAGTGCCAGAGTATGAGGACTCTGCCCTAAGGGCTTTGTTTCAGGACTTAATGTCAGGTGATCTCAGGGCCAGCCTGGTCTTTGTGCCCTAAAGCAGCACGGATTAAGCCCTAAACATGTATTTTTAAACTGAGCAAAGCCCAAGAGGTGTGATGCACAATCTGGGATGGGGAGGAAGCACCAGAGCAGCATCCTGGCAAGAGGGATTAGTCTGGCCAAGACAATGGCAGCCGTGAATCTCCAAGGGGCACGGCCTGACATGCCAGCTGAGGGCTGGGCTGCCCGCCCCATGCCAGCCCCACCAGCCTGCCAAAGTTCAACTGCCTGACAAGCACCACACCGCAGCTCCTGTATTCCCAACCCATGTGTCCCTGGTCCTCAACAGAGGCCAGTTAATACCCAATTAACAGGACTCTTTCTAATGAACCATGCCCTAACTGCCAGCCACTCCATCCTTTAATCTCCCCTCTCTGAAGCGGAAGGGCTTGGCAGGTGTCACTTGGGGCTGGGGCACTGGAGCAGCTCGAGGCAGCCAGAGCAGAACCCCAGGTTTGATGGCCCCATGCCGAGTCTTTCTCCCCAGGAAACACTCTTTACCCAGGGCCACCCAGCACACACAGCCCCATTGTCATGTTGGGATCGTCCCTGTCCCTGCCAGGCTGCAGCTGGGACACGTTACCTCCCTGGACAGGGTGTTTTTCACAAATGACTGTCTTGGCTAGTTGACTCCGTCTGAGCCCTTCCTCTGCACCTGCCACGGTCCCCTTCTCTGACACAGTGGCGTCACATGTGCCCAGGCATCCTCTTCCTTGTGCTTGGTCCTTAGTACAGGGTCAGCAGTCCCATGTGTCAGGCCCAGGGACACAAGGAAGAGCAGAGCTCAGCCCAGGAGGTACCGCCAGCCCAGAGACCTCATCAGAACAAGCAAGACTGGGTGTTTCCAGCTGTCACTTCTCAGAACAAACTCCCCTATCTCATGGGTCCTCTCAGCACCACGGAGGGCTGGATTTTGCTGTAGGGAGCTATAGAGATAACTGGTTCAGCAGCTAACTTGGCTGCATCAGGGTGAAGCTGTTTCTGCTGTAGAGGAGGGGCTGCCTTGTTTTACAGGAACTGTTGTTCAAACTTTCCTCTCCGTGTTGATCTCAAAGTAGAAATCTGAGATGTTGTTAGAGCTGGGAAATCCCCCTACATGTCACATTTGAGCTCCCCCAGCCTTATCTCCGCTTGCAGCAGGCTGTGGGCAAGTAGCACACATCCCTGCAGCCTCGGGCAGAGCCACGGTGAAGCTGCAGCACAGTGTGGGTGCTGTGGAATTTGGGTTTGGGGCCAGACGAGGCCAAGGGGAAAGAAAGAGCACGTGAACAGTAATTCCTGGTGGCTAGAGACATCCCACGCTTCTCCGGGGCCTCTCCAGCTGCGGGTAGCAGCATCAGAAGCCAGTGGCAGGTTGTGTTGGAGCCCATCCTACCCCGAGTGCCTGGGCTGTGCTGGAAATGACTGTGTGAGGGGGTTTTTCTTCTCCTCAAACTGTGCTGCAGAATTAGAGAGTGAATCCGGGTGCCTGTGCCCCATGTAGCAGGAACTGGGGTTTCTGCAGAAACGTACATCTTTGCAGTTGCAGCGGGGCTGTCAAGGACAGCAGCTGCTCACCTCTCCACAGTGACAGTGTGGATGTTGTTGACTTTCCCCTCAGTGCTCCAGCTGTTCCACTGGTGCTTCTGGGGGTGCCAGGAGCTGCCAAGTGTGGATGCAGGGTGAGGGCTGAGCCTCCTGAGTCCAACAGATAGTCAGTCACACAGTGTCACTGCATTGTCGTATGGCTGTCATCTGCAGGTCTCAGCTTCCTTCAAATGTGCTC
Organism: Rhinopomastus cyanomelas; assembly: GCA_013400115.1. Taxonomy (NCBI): domain Eukaryota; kingdom Metazoa; phylum Chordata; class Aves; order Bucerotiformes; family Rhinopomastidae; genus Rhinopomastus; species Rhinopomastus cyanomelas. The sequence continues at coordinate 488,989 of VXBP01008118.1, forward strand.
ACAGCAGCCTGGGACAGGGTGACAGCATTGATCTGCTTAGAAATTGAGAAAGGCCGTTTCTGAGAGAAGGACACTGGCTCCTGTCTCTGTCAGGTGCCTGCATGAAGCCAGGCCAGAGCAGATGTGCTTGAAGCCCCCAAGCAGATTGATGGAGCAAATGTAGGACTCTGTGCCCTGGTCTTTGGTCACCTTAGCCACAGAATAGCTCCGTCCCCCACCACAAAATAGCTTCGGCCGCCAGAATGGGAGAAGAGACACCGGGAGAAGAATATTGTCTCCTAAATCACAGGGCTTCTCTAGGTTTGTGGGCAGTTTGTAAGGAACAACCCTTTGAAACTCCCGTGAGCACTGGCACAGCCCCAGGAGCTGTGGCACAGGCTGGTGCTGTGACAGTCCCTAGCCTGGTCTGAATTTATGCTGGTGCCTGTTGCCTTGATGCTGCACAGAACCAGGCATCTCCCACTGTGCAAACCTGCTCTGCCTGAGCCTGGCAGAGAAAGGCTCGAGCTGGTCAGTCATTGTTTTCTAGAAGCCACTGGCCTAAGGCTGAGGAAGCAGCTTGGATCCTAAGGGATCACTGGGGAGCAGCAGGCAGGATCCTGTGGGCTCTGTGCAGACATATTGCCGGAGCAGCTTGAGCAGCTCCCCCCACTTTGCAGCTCACAGTGTTTAACAGCAGAACTGAGTGTGAAGCAGTTTCCCCACAGACCCCATTAGCCTGAGCTGGCAATCACCAGCATAAGGCCGGGGCCCACAGCCCTGCAGAGACACTTGAGCCAGCACAGCGGGTCTTGTCAGAGCTCCCCACGGCATGAGGGAACGGCGGGTTGGTGAGCAGACCACGGGGCCTTTTCTGCTCTCAGGCACAGGTCCCCATTGCTGCAGAGCAAAGTGTCACTGCCGAGCCACAGGAGGGTTCCCCGAAGGGGCAGCTGTGCTGAGCGTGTCCTTCTGCCTCTGCTGGGGTGGGGCTTCGCTCAGCCCTAATTTTCTCCCAGATGAATTTCTCCCATGCCTCTAATTAAGATTCCCCTTGGCTTAGGAGTGTGGGCAGTGGGAGCATTTGTAAATCACCCCATCCAGCAGACAGGCTTTGTCCAGCCTCAGACCTCTAATTATTCTAGTCCTCCCCAGGAGACCAGGGACCAAGCTGAGGATATCAGGTGCGGTAGACCCAGCTTGGAAAGCAGCCCTGGAAAGCACCGCTGTGCCCAGCACAAAGAGCTGTCCAAGTACAGCTGGAACCTGCCTCAAGCAGAGCTGTGTGGCTGCACGTAAAGAAGAAAATGTCTCTCCTCCTTGCATGCCTGGGCTGGGCTATGGTCAGGGTGCCCCCACTGCGTGTCACAGGCTGCTGCTTGCCCATGGCAAGTGCTGAGCATGATTCCCTGCCAACATGCAGAGCTTGGGGCTAGACTCTGTGCACAGTCTGTGCTGAGCTGAGTCTCTTCTTCAGGTGATGCTCCCATCTCAGGGAACAGGGACAGCCCAGTGATGCTCTGATCTCAGGGACTGGGGGTGGCTGTCGCTGTATGAGGACAAAGCACCAGAGTAGATGACTCCTGTTTTCTGTCTCCCCAACAGCCCTTTTGGGAGCTCTCTGGGTGGGCAGGCAGCACCCTGCGTGCTGCTTTGTGTGAGGTTAGTTGTATTTACTTAACCTGCTATACAAGGAGCCAGGGCCACGTCACACAATCACTTGCAGTCCCTTCCCTGCAGCTCCTCGCCCAGCACAGCCTGAGCAGCCAGCGCGTGTACACCAGTGTTTAGCTGGGGTTGTTTACAGGGGGCATTTGGAGAACGTGGCCAGTCCCTGATTTCTGCCTCCTTATAAACAAACGCGCAGGCAAAGGGCGGCTCTCACACACTGGGCTGTGCAGGATGAGGAGCAGAGAAACTCCCAGGAAACACTGAGCCCAGTGCCCGCTGCTCCGGGAAGGAGAGGACCAGGCAGGCAGAGAGGACAGGGGCATCTCTGTGGGGAGAAGACACAGCGTGTCTGCCCTCTCCCCTCCAGCTGCCGCACGCTCGCTCGCCATGCAAAGATTAAAAGACCAAACCCACGCACCTCTGCGAGCTCGCTGCTTTGTCTAAGTCTTGAATGATTTTCTGTCACTAGGTATCAAACTGCAGTTGAAAGGATTTCCCGTTGACATTTAGCAGTATTAAATTACAAAATAACCACAAGTCAGCCACTCAGTGTGATATAAACAGTGGGATTTGACAGAGCTTTTTCTGGCCTTGGGGACCAATTTACTCATTTTTACAGTCCCAACTCCAGTCATCCGCTGGTAATGCACAGTGCCGCTTGGACACCGTCTAGCTGGAATTAGAGACACATATGGCAGGGTGTAATTACCTATTTATTCTGCTGCTGAATCAGCAAACTGAGGCTAGTTAACATTACAGCTCGTAAGCCCCTTTCATAAACATGGGTCAGTGCTGGAACCGGGCAAAACGAATGCAAGAGAGAGAAAGAATGCCTGTCGAGAGGGGAGCCAAGAAAATCAGATGATTTAACAGGAGAAAAATGGGCTCTTGATGCTTTCTGCGAGGAAGAAATCTGAGGAACCACAGCCAGGCTTCGGGGAGGAGGGGCCCGGACCATCCCTTATTCCCAGTGGTGTAAATCGGGAGTAGCTGTGGAAATGTCTTGCTGAAAGTCTGTAATAAATGGGAGGGAAATGAGGCACACTGGCCAGAGCTCCAGCTCAGCTCCCCGAGGAAGCAGGCAGGTCTCGGCTCAGGGCTCCGCGTCCTGCCACCCTCTGGGCCTGGCTTTGGGAGGAGACGGCGAGTGACATTCATTTGCACTGAGAGCAGAGTTTGCCCCTTGTCACTGCTGTGACACCAAGGCTGGATGGGCCCAGGGCCACCTGAACTAGGGCTGAGGAACCCACTGGTTCCATGGGCTGCTGTCGGTCACCTCTCGAGCCCTTGTGTGCTGGGTGATAACCAGAGGCTGGAAGTTCTTTATGATCCTCAGTGTAGCTGAAACATTTCTCGGCAAGTAAATGGCGAAGCAGCCAGTGTGGGGAGAGCTGCTGTGGCAGGATTGTGGTGAGAGGGGCCGTTTGACTGACACCCCCTGGCTGCCCAGACAGCTGCCACCCTGTGTGTGTGGTGCAGGTCCCACCAGCACCAGCTGCTCCCAGCAAGAGGCAAGGAGCAGTGTCCTGCCCTCTGGGCAGCCCAGCCAAGAGGAATCTGCTCAGTGGGTAACTGGATCTCTCAGCCCCAGAGCTGTTAGAGCTGAGTTTCTGGGGAACCCGACAGGATTTGGGGCCCCTCTCTGTGTGTCATCTCTCAGAACTCCCTCATTCTATGAGGATTCCTTCCCCAGCTGTGGGTAGGGAAAGGATGCAGCTTCCCCTTCTCTCCATCTGCAGTGAAGAGGATAAATACTAGCAGGAGCCCAGGCTGCCAGCAGAAAACCAAAACATGATTCTGGAAAGCACCCACTCAAGCTGTAGGAACACATTTCTCCTCCCACTGCCTTTCAAAGCTCTGCAGTGATTGAGACACTCATCACTGCGAGCGCTGCTCTGCAAAGCTGCTATTAGGTGGTTTCCCTGTGGGACAGGGTGAGGTGCAGGACTTCACCACCATGTGAAGTGTGATGGAGAGGAGGCGTTGGTCTGTCTTCATCCACTGCTGGTCCTCACTCTGGCAGGGAGGTTTGGAAAGCCTCTGCGAGCTGTGCTGTGCACAGGGCAGGTGGCAGCACGTTGCTGCACCTGGCTGAACGGGGAGCCTCACTGGGCTCTTGCTCTGCCATAATGGAAAGGAGCCACGGTGACCAGTCAGTGCCACAACAAGAGGAGGGAACCAAGTTCCTCGGCTCAGCTGTGGAATTTCAAGGGAAGCAGCTCACAGGGAAGGAGTTGGCACATCAGAGCATGCACAGCCACCCTTTGTGCTGGACAAATGAGTTCCCTGCTCCTCTCAGCACCTGGATTCCTACACCTATGAAATGGGGATGATAATGCAGTGCTACCAGGGCTGAGATTTGAGCTGTGCTTTGAAGCCCTCTAGGGAAAGTGAGGTGAGCGTGGCAGCCCAGAGCTGGGTGCTGTCTGGAGCAGCCTCCTTGCCTGCAGGTGCACACCAGGGCTTGGGCGCTTTTCACTGCCACTCTTCAAAGGGCTGGGCATCTCCTGCTGGGGCAGCGGGGTTTGTCATCATTAGCTTTGTGCAGCCTGCACCTGCATCTCGCTGCTGTCTGCAGCCTGTGGGGAAACAGTTTTGTTTTCTTTTTTCCTTTTCATTTTGTGTCTGAAAGAGGAGGAGAAGGAAGAGAGAAAATGACAAGTGCTCAGGAGGACCAGGTTGGTTCTGGGCCAGGGGCTGCACAGTAGGAAAAACAGAAAATGCCTTAGAGGTAGCTGGCGAAGCTGTGCCAGGGAGCGTGACTGAAATACCTGTGTCTGTCGCTGCGCTGAGGCCTCATTTGCCTGGGGACCCCATGCAAGAAGGGATCGTGCTGGGGAAGCTTCTGTGGGGCTGCTGGCTGGACGTTGCCTGCCTGATGGGTCTGTAAGGCCAACCCTGTTTGAAATCTCCAGCTGTGGATGAGCTGAGAATAAGGCAAAATTTCTGCCTTCTTGTAGAGGGAGTGTGTGGAGAAGAGGAGGGTCAGACCACAAAGCTGGATGGTAGGATTGTAGATCCTTATTCCTCCCTCTGCTACTATTCACTCTGCTAGCGCTGATTCTCTTACTTGAAGAGTTAAGTTACCCCATCCATAAAACAGAGATGGAAACTGGGAGCCTCACGGGAATCTTCTACATCCTCCAGACAGAGTTTGTCTCTGCGTGTGCGTCTACCTGCCTCTTCCCCCAGCCCTGTATCTTTTCCTTTCTCTGTGATTTCAGATAGACTCCCATAAATCTTGTTCCAGGCCTAAATTAAATGCCTGCCTAGAAGTCAAATCCCATCTGTGGCATGCCCTGTGACCTGGCAGGCTTCCTTTCCATCGCTTCAAGCTGGCAACCGCCCAGGCTCTCAGGGAAGTTCTGCAGAAGGATTGTCAGGCTCCTGGGATTCAGTTTAGATCAGTATTTCCATCCTCAGAAAACCTGGCTTTTGGGGGAAGGGAGAGGAGGAAGCAGTTTGATGCAGAGTTTTAAACTGGCCGTTCAAAGTCCATACAGTTAAGAGGTAAAATACAAAGTGATCCTGCTGTGGTGAGGGGATCGGACTAGATGATCTTTCAAGCTCCCTTCCAATCCCTAATGTTCTGAGATTCTGTGGTCTGTCTTGTACCTGAATCTCCTGGATCCTCTCAGTGTCTATGGAAATGTTAATCCATGACGTTCTGGTTTCCCCATTCTTTCTGTTCCTTGGTTCTGTTCTCTTTCTGCCCCCCATCCCGCCCTGAGCCTGCAGGGAAGGCTGTGAAGGGGCTGAGGGCTGCAAATCCTTTGTGAGCAGTGTGGTTTATACCTCGCGTGAGCATCTTTGCTTCACTGACGGCTGGGGCTTTGCAGAGGCCGAGGCCCGCACAGAATGTACCCGGCGAGTTCGGAGGAACAGGCGACCAGCGGAAGCAGTTACAAAAGCAGCAGCTCTGCCCCGCGGCAGGAAACCAGCCGCAGACGAGGTGCCAGCAGCATCCCCGGGGAGGGCGATGCCGGTGGGACCCGCTCCAGCACTTTTCCCTGGGAATTCAGCGTGACCCATTTTCTGATGAAGCTGGAGCTGGCAGGACCTGCCGCCAGCCAAGGAGTTAGCTCCACAACACGGTGATTTTTAATAAACCACAATTGCTGCTCTGTGCTAAATGAGTCATTGTAAAGTCAGTCTCTCATAAAACAATTCCTCCTCAGTTACCGCTTCCTTCTGTGCATGTCTCACCAGCTCAGGGAACTCCTGCGGCATAAACGTTGCCTTAGCTTACATCGCCGCTCAACAGGCACTGCTTGTCCTCGCTGATCTCTCACCGGCACGGTCCGGGGCTGTGAGCAGTGCCAGCGAACAACACGCTGGCAGGATTTCACATCCAAGCCCCAGCGGTGTGAGCAGCAGCCACGGTGACAGGTGCACTGGTGTGTGCATGTGCTGCAGCCCCTGCCGAGGCACAGCAGCCCCCACAGTCCCTGGCTGGCCGGGGTAAGGTCCGTGCCCTCCCGGCTGTGTGTGTGGACAGGCAGATGTGGCTGTTGGGATTCTTTCCTCAGCAAGGACCCTCATTTGATCTCTTTCTAGTCCACTTGTTTTTTTCCACCAACTTTGTGCAACTGAAATCCGTGCTGGAGCCTCCTTCCGCTGCTGCCAAATTACATGAAATTATTTAGAATTGGCCAGTGAGTTAAAGAGCCGGGGGTGGAGGGGGTGGGGGGAGCTGACAGATGGACAGTGTGGATGCACGAGGCTCGCATCCGTAGGAACTGAGGCTTCAAACGTTCAGAAAACCAAAACAGAGACCTCTTGGATCCATGAAGCCTTTTGTTCCAAGGCACCAATCTACCCGACCCAACCCAGCTGCTCAAGTGCCAGACGGTTTGGGTTTGGTTTGTTGGAGGACACGGGGGCCAGAATCGTGCCCCGAGAACGCGGCGTCTCGCCTCTCTTGACTGCGGATCACAGCCTCATAAACCAGCTGTTTTTTCCCAAAACACACGGGTGAGTGTTTGTAACCTGCACACAAACTGCCAAACACCGCTCGCAGGGCCCTGCTCTTCCCTTGAATATGTGGAGGGTTTCTTTTACAACTTGGACCTAATGGAAACCAGGTGGTTTGCGCTGAGCAGAAGGAATAATAGAACCTTGTGAGAGCTGCGGCCATTCCTGCTGGGCACGACCGGCCACGTGTGTTCTGCTGTCGGCCTGGGACGCCGGATCCTGCAGAATAACTCGGAACACGTTCCTCATCCCCACCCAGACCTGAGCGCTGCGGTTTTCACATCGCTCTTGCCTTGGCAGCCTTCCAGGTGCTTTCTGGGGATTTAAAACTCGGCTGAGGCGAGTGGAGCAAAGACCCTCCCCGAGTGTTTTCCCAGACGGCCAGCACAGCCCCTGATGGCGACTGTGTTTCCCTCGGTCGCTTCGGCTGTCTCTGCTCTTCTTTCTGACAACAATGGCACCGCGGTGGTTCCTCCCTGTTTCCTTCCTGTTTCAAAGAAGGCCCCGTATCTGCCCAGCGTTTGAACTGGGGGCACCAAACCGTTTGTGTTCTGCGGTTCTTCACAACGGAGAGCTGCCAGCGGTGAGGGCAGAGACGCTCCATGGGCTCTCCAGAGAGCTGAGTCAGCACTTTCAACTTCCTGAGCGGTAGAGACTTAAGAGGGCATGAAGGAAGGGCTGCTGCTGCTTTGGAAATGGCACTGGAACCCTACGAATGCAGAAAACCACTCAAAGAAATGTAAATGTGACCGTGTGCCATTGAAACACGCAGGACAGTCCTTCATTGTTGATGTAAATTTAAACAAAACCTCCAACCTCCTGCCTTCCCACACAAAGGAAACCCACTGCCTCTTCCCTAGGAGAGTGTTTTACCAAGCTCGCATGAAACTCCTCTTACAACATCCCTTTGTCTCTCTTGGAATCCGACCAAGAATTATAAGCCTTTAAAGAAAGCTTTTTGCTTGTTCAGGCCCAAAGGGAGTAGCTGGGTATAAATAATAGATTGGCCTCTCCTGTTTCCAGCGTCTCTGTTCTGCTGCTCCTCACAGGCACAACCTGGGGAAGGTGTGGCGGTGCCTGCAGCAACAAGAGAGCAGTTAGCTGGGCTCCCTCGAAAGAACACCATGATAAAGTGAGGAACAGCTGACAGGAGCAGAGCTGCTATGTGCGGCCCAGCGGACGTGACGTTCCAATTTTAGAAATCTACAACTGGGGAGACTCGCTCGCTTGCTGGACCTTGCTGCTGGCTTCCATACAGGGAGCCTGGGGAGAGCAATGTCTCATCTGCCCAGCAGACTCAGCAGGAGCAGCCCCTCATCCAGGCAGCTGATGGTTAACAGCTAACATCTTTGGAGATGCTCTTGGCTAAGGAAACACGTTAGGGATTTGCAGTATACAGCCAGGCCACAGGAAGTCCTTGTGTCTCCAAGGTGAACAGCTCTGATACCACAGTGAGGAGAGCCACAGCTACACTTTGGCTTCCGTTTGGCCAGTGTTGCATCTTCCAGCTGTCGCTTGCACATGAACATCAGTGCTGTAACCCCAGTGGTCCAAGCCTGCCTCACTCCCACCTATCCCTGCCTTGCTTCTCCGTTCATCTTGTACCTTCTAAGCTACTCAAAACATCTCCTCACCTTTCCCAAAAGCCAGCCTTTGCTGTTCGTTCTTCTGCTGTGTCAAACTCTTCCCTGCATTGCTGGCTTGACACCATCAGGCTGGCAGAACCCCAGCTCCCACCCACCTCCTTTCCCATTGCTGCGGTTTGTAAGGAAGGGAGTCAAGGGCTGGGGCATGTTCCCAAAAGGAAAGTCTTGTATTATCCTCCTGGCAAGCAGGATTGGGACCCTGAGCAGGAGTGCACAGGCTTCTGCTCTTTGCTTCTCCTCAGTTACCTTCTGGGTCTCTCTGGGCAGATCAAGGCGTTTGTGCTGGTTTTACCAAGGTCACCGATCTATTCTTTTCTATCCACTGTCTCCACTCAATTAGTTTAGGGCATTTAACATGGATTTTTCATATTTGCATCACAAATTCTAAATGATCCATGGAAAGCAGCTGTTCAGAAACTTCTGAATTCATTATCCCCAGAGTCTCGGAGTAAAGGAACTTTGCCAGCCGTTTGATTGGGCCCCTGTGCAGTCAGTAGGATGGGAAACTGTCAGTCAGAACAGATAACGTGATGGATGCTTTTTCTACAGAGCTTTGCACAACAGGCACCTGAGATTATTTCTCAGTGACAGCCTCGATGTTTCCAGTCCGAGCTTTGCACCTTCACATCTCCAGCCTCTTCCCCAACTCCTGCTTACGTGGCCCTGCTGTGGCTTGGGGTCCCACACAGCTCCAGACAAGTTTTCTGCACCACACGGTTCCTCTTGCATACACGTGTGCGAACCCCACAGCAGAAGGGATGGTGCTGAGCTCTCAGCAGCCCTCCTGCACGTCCCACCCAGCCAGTTCCGCAGCAGCCCTGTTGTTCCTCTGGACAGGAGCAGCGTGGCTGGGTGCCAGGCCCTGGTCTTGCTTTCTCCTCTTCCCTTCCTTCCTTCCTTCCTTCCTTTGCTGGCAGGGTGTGCCAGTCTGATCGCGGTTGTTTATTGCTTTCGTTTCTGCAGATAATCAGGTCTCCTTCCCTGCCATTATGCGGCTCAGCACAAGCTCTCCAGGTGGGATGAATCCAGTTCAGTGCCCTCCTCCCACCCCAGGCTGCTCCCATCGCTAATGAACTGCAAACAACCATGTTCCCCATGTTCAACCTTCACCCTGCCCGATGCATCCGCAATCTAAATATAGGCTGTAATTATTCCACTGGCATCTGCAGACCCATTGACAGAGCTGACAGTGGCAGAGGTCGGGAGACCCTTTGCACCTTTAATATATTCCCTTAACCATTTCCCTGCCAGCAGTGGTGACAGTCATTCTAACGTGGAGAAAAGCTCTGGGATTTGTCCTTTGGCTGTTCAAACCCGTGTGTTCCTCAGCCCGCTCAGTCCTGCACCACCAGACCATGGGCAGATTGTTTTCCTCCCTCTAATTGGGACGCTCTGTGTGTTTGTCTGGTTGTGCAATCAAATCGAGAACTGGGAACGCTCTTTTCATCCAGTGACCTGCGTCTCCCCCAGATGCAAATCCGGGTGCCTGAGAGAATGAGTGCTGGGCTCAATCTGCTGGCCAGTGCGCTCTTCCCACATGGCTCCTCTTCCACCCTGGAAGCCAAGGCACTGACTTTCCATCTGATTATTTCTATGGCCCTATAGAACAAACAGGTGACTGTGGTGCTGTCAGAGTGACTCGTGGGGGGAGAAGCTAATCTGTGCTGTAAGTAATTTGATCGCAAATCATTTAGAGAATGTAAATTGTAGGGGAGAGATGTCACTCCTGGCAGGAGGTCGCCTGTGTCACCTGTCAGACAGTCCCCAGTGGCCATCATGAAAATTTCTTTGCGGGATTATTTTAATAAATAAACATAATGCTCTGCATTTCTGCAGCACCTTGCGCTGGGGGGGGGGGCAGAAGGCACTTCCAGAACTCCGCTGTGCAATTATTGTCACTTCCTTCCCAACAGCGCTTTAAAGGTTGAAGTTGTCATTTTTTTTCCTGGGATCATAAACTGGGATTAAATTTAAACTGGGAGATTTCCACCTCTGCTCCATTTGTAGTGATGTGGAACCTCCATGGGAAATTGAGTGAAGTGACAAGTGATTAATTCTAAGGTGTAGATGAAGTATTTGTAGTGTGGTGGCTCTTGGAGAGAGCAGCAGTGCTCAGTGATCCCATGTGGCACTACAGTAGACAGTTTTTGTCCCATGGAAGTCACAGCTGAGTTCAAAACTGATAAAAGCAGCACAAGACAAAGGAGGAGGTTGGACAAGAGCAATCGGGGAGGTTTAGACCCGTAGGAGCTCATCACGTGTGACATCATCATTGCGAACCGCTGCGGTGCAGATGGCAGAAGTGACGGAGAGAGCCAGTCACCAGAGGAAAGTGTTCCTCAGAATAGCTTCGACAGAAATATCCCCTGTGAAAGGGGGCTGAGCGCGGGACGGTGCACACATGCGGCTTCTGGCAGGGTCACCCTTGTAACATCTGGCCGTGAAAGCCGGGACGCTCTGCCAGCGCCTCGCGAATAGCAGGCCGAGCTCACGGAGAGCGAGCAGGCGGCGCATTCCTGCACAACGCGCCCAGAGCTCTTGGAAGGGGTCAGCAGCAGGAATGTCAGGGAAAGCAGGGGAAGGGCCTGCGACTCTTAAAACCAGAGCTGCTCAATCTGGCTTCAATTGCTCTTTTCTCCTTTTCTCTTGCCTTTTTCTCTTCTCTTCTTTCTCTTCTCCGTTCCCATTCTCCTTTCTTCTTTCTCTTTTCCGAGACAATCACTCAGGGAACTGTAAGAAAGAGCTCTTTGAAATCTAACTCAAGGAAACCTTTCACTGCTCAGTAGTATTTGTCTTGTCTGCTTTCTCCTTCCGTACTATGAAGTTCCTTCCCAAAGGAGGAAGGACCATGGGAGATGCTGGCAGCAGAGGAGCAATCAGTGACCATGTGCTGCAAGAGGTGAGCTGCCAGAGCAGCCTTGGAGCGGTGATGGGCAGAGGGTGGTGCAGAGTCTGCAGAGACACCAAAAGGGAGGATGTGCTGGAGCAGAGGGGAAGTTACATGACCAGAGCTGCAGCAAGGAAAGTGCACGAGTCAATAGTCATCCATATATTCATGATCTGTAGGCTCGAGTGCTGTGATGCTCATTATCTAGGCATGACCTTAAAAACTGCAGTTGATTGAGAACACGGCAGCCCATCTGCTTGGCAGCACTGGCTGCTGGGGGCCTCACCCCAGCACTCTGCTCCCTGCACTGCTGCTCTGGTCTTTGTTTGAATACAAATTCGGGGGCACAGGCTTCATCTCCAGATCCTCTCCTTGGGGCTGAGACAAGGCATCCGCAACTGCTTCTGTCTCCAGAGCACAGTGGGTGAAGTCAGTGTGTGTGGGACACGCAGCTTCTGCTGTGTCCCAACTCTGTGCAGTGAACTTCTGCTTTGTCCTTGTCTCCCCAAACCAGGCAGCAACCACAAGGCTGCAAAACTCCATCTCTCACTTGTCCTGTGACAACAGCAACAGGAACACCCATCCCACAGCCCCTGCTAGGCTACAACAGCTTGCACCAGGAACTCTCTTTATGGTTTGAGGTGGTGGTAGGTACCACCTTAACAGTTAGATGTGAACAACCCTACAGCCAGCCTGGAGGCAAGAAGGAGAGTTTGTTGTGGCCAACACCTCCACACTCCTGCTGATTTCACTCCTGCTGTGAAATCCCTCTCCCCAGCCATCCTCTCCTCACAGGAGAATGAGCAAGTTCATGAATGAAAACTCACGATCTCCTGCCCTGTTGTAGGGGACATCAGGCCTCTTCTATTTGCTCTGCACCGCGCCGCCTTGTTTTCAGCTGACTGAGGAGATGAATGAGAACTGGCTGCAGCCACTTCATCATTTCAGACACGCAATCACCAGAAAAGAGGAAGCGACGCTAAATGTTCTGTCCATGTGATAAATCCTGTTCCTTCTTCCAGAGACCTTCCCCAGCCCTCTGCCCCGCGTCCCTTCTTCTCAAGTAGAAAACGTGTCTGTCTTCCGAGCAATTAAACCCTTTGAAAAGGACATTTTCTCCATCATAGTTTCCCATCTCGCCTTTCCTGGAAGGCAATCACATACTCCAGATCTCACACTGGATACTCTGCCACTGGCCACATCTGGTTCCCTGATGAGATCCACAGGCAGTGAGCTGGAGCGTTCGCTGGGTCACATGGCAGCTCTAGGTTGCCTTATCTTCCTAAAGACCAGCATCTTTTCATCTCCTTTGATGCTTTTTCTCCCTTTTTGCAGCACTCTTACCAGTTGGAGGCTAAACCAGCACCCAGATGCTCATGAGCTCTATCTGCAGAGCTGAAATATGGTAAAAAAGAGGTGTTTTCTCGGAGCAATCTGTTGGAGAGATTTTGCCCTGACTTTTAGACTCGCTGCACGCTGGTATGCATTCCTTTAGCATTAATGCTTCCTCTGGGACTCCAACCTTACAGAAATACGAGACGCGAGCGCGCAGGCTGCAGACATGCCGAGCAAGGCAGCCGGCATGGGCTCTGTGGAGAAGACCCGCTGCAGCTCTGTCTGCAGCGAGAGCGATGCACAGCCTGTCTTCTCCAGCTACTGCTGGAAAATCGTCTCTCTTTAAACTCTGCAATTTTCAGCTGAGGAAGAAGGTTGAGGTTGGTTTGTCTGAAGTGGTTTTTTCCCTCTGAAAATAACTTGTAGCAAGGCCTCCTCAGTGTGGGCAATGGAAAATCACACCAAGTCAATAGGCAGGTATTAAGTCAGTAGGGCCGGGATTTTATCGATAATGGACTGAGGATGAAGGATACAGTGACAGCTGCATTTAGCCACTGAGAGCAGAGTAAATCAATCCCATTGACTGTGTGTTGATTTGAAATCCTTAAAGATTCGGGCCAAGATCATTCTAGTTTCCCCAAACAGACTTGTTACCGGGACTCTTCAGACTTACCAGTAATACAGAATTTTTCCTGTTTAATTTCGTCAGTCTCCACTGACCCTTCGTCCTTGGTTGCTCTGCCTGGTTCTGTTTGAGCAATCAGAACAAAGTGGCCTCGCTGGCCGTGGATCAGTACTAACACACTTGGGCTGTAAATAGTGAGGAGGTGGCGGTTGCCCCACAACCATGTATGAGCTGTAAAAGCATTGGAGGCATAAAAGGTTATTTCCCGGTATTTTAGGTTAACAATTACATAGTTTTAAATACTTTGGCTTGTGCAGTTGCCCATTTATTGTTTAAATACTCCCATTTATGCAGCGGGAGGCATTTAAAACCCTCCTCGACGTGCTCCTGTGTGACTTGGTCTAGGGGATCCTACTCTGGCGAGGCAGTTGGACTGGATGATCTTTCGAGGTCCCTTCCAATCCCTAATGATTCTGTGGTTCTTGACAGGCAACCCTAGGAGTTGCTTTGGAAAATCAGTGGGATTTGAATACTGTAGGTTAAAATGTGCCTCAGCCCACTCTGGAACCGTGTAATTGCACTGACTACACGGAAACGGTTAGCTGGGATCTGTGACTGCTGCACCCCTCAGTTAGGTGGGTGTGCAGAAAACACCCCCTAAAGTTGTGCGACTGGATCTAGGGGATCCTGCTGTGGCAGGGGTATTGGACTGGATGGTCTTTTGTGGTCCCTTCCAGTCCCTCATGTTCTGTGATTCTGTGAAGTGGACATCTTCTGAAAGTTCTCACTCTGGGGGTTGTTCAAAAACGAATTTCACACAGACCCGCAGCACAGACTCGGAGAGAAGGGCTATTTCTGTCGAGACTTAATTGAGGAAATGCAATTCTCTTCCCTAACTGGATTGCTGTTGATAATCCAGAGTAATTCTGTCCGGTCTGTCTAACGGAGCCCTGAAAAACCCGGAGCTGTGCACAAGAACGCAGCAGGTTTGTAAAACCAGCTTTTCTGGAGAGAAGGATGGTCACTCCTGGCAGTGAAACAAAAGATTTGCTGTTCTTGTTTTGATGTAGAACACTGATGTTCTCCCAGCTCAATCCACTGGCACTCGCTCTTAGAAGAACTAAGTGCGTTTGTGCAAGTGCTGCATCAACAGACCTTGGGAAAATTGAGCTTGGAGAGAAGAAACGCGGAATTCATTTTGTTTCTCTGAGCACTTTCCCATGTTTCAGATTTTGCACTGATAGATTGATGCTATGATTTGCTTTAAAACCAGGTGGCCTCTTAGTTTCCATCTGTTGTGTCTATTGCTCTGTCTCTAGTGAGAAGCATTGCATAGCTGTGCAGGCATCTGTACCCCGGAGAGAAAACTCTTTGCACTTTCAGAAATGCTCAGGGAGAGAGGATCTGGTTTGATGGTATCTTACATGTGAGACGTATCAGAACCTTCAGCCCCTGTGAGGATCATGTTTATACTCACCCCAAGCGAAGGCACTGCATTGATGTCAGCTGTGTGTAAACAGCTTTGCAACAAACCCCAAGCCCAGGGACGTTTCCAGAAGCAGCAGTTCAGGTCTTACAAACCCACTTGAACATCCCCCGAACATTTGCTGCAGCTTCTCCTCTCTCTGGATGCCAGCAGTGGCACCGCTTTAGCAAGAACCTCCTTCTAAATGTGGGAGTTTCAGTGGTTAAACACCACTTGAGCAAAGAGCTGCCAGGTGAAACTCTGCGAGCAGAGTCTGCTGGAAAAAGTGACTGGTCTGAACCAAGGTGTCTGTGGTAGCAGATTCCCTGCAGCCCTGGGGTAGGTGTAGGTGATGCAATTGGTTGAGAAGAGTCGCAGCAGCTCTGCAGGGCTGCAGGCATTGCCTTGGAGGCTGGATGATCGTGAACATAAAGCACACCGAGCGCGCACCCTCAACAGGGCCTTTCCCGCTGCTCCCCAGGAGTGTCAGTAACAAACCTGGGTGCTGTTGGACAGGAATTCCTGGGGTCCGGCTGCCTCCTCCAGCGCAGCAGCAGGGTACCTGAGGGAGTCTGGACTCGCAAAGGCAGAGGCACAGGCCAAATGGGGTGAAACCGCTGCGCCCATCCCACAGCCCTTCAGCTAGTCTTGACTGGGGTTTATTTTTTTAAAGTCTTGTTTTTACTGGTTGTCTCTATCTGCGAACGACGGGGATTTGTGAGCTGCGGGGTTTCCATCTGACAGATAGGAGGAAATGGCCTCAGGCCGCCCCAGGGGAGGGTTAGCTTGCCCTGAGGAGAAACTTCTTCCTGGAAAGGGCCCCCGAGCCCTTGGCACAGGCTGCCCAGGGACGGGGCTGAGTGGCCAGCCCTGGCCGTGTGTCACAGTCGGGGAGATCTGGAGCTCAGGGACAGGGTGTAGGGCGGGCAGGGACCCCCGGGGTCATGGTTGGACTGGATGGCCTTGGAGGTCTTTTCCCAGCTAAACGATTGATCACAAACTGCAGAGCGTGATGGGTTAGAGCTGGGCCCCTCCATTTGCTGCAGCGTGCGCCCGCGGCGGTGAAACACCCGGACCCAGCGGGGGATGCGGAGCCCGAGCGGCCCCAAACCCGCTCCGCAAACCAAAAACCCCCCCGGGGCCGCGGCGAGCCCGGCCCCTGCCACCGGGCAGCCCCGCCAGGGCCCAGGTGAGGCGGCGCGCCCGGGCGGGCAGAGCGCGGCCAGAGCCCAGCGCGGCCCCGCCTCCCCTCCGCGCTNGCGATATCGGAGCTGCCGCCGCGCCGCGAGCCCGGGCCCCGCACGTGTCCCGGCGGGAACGGGAACGGCCCCAGCCCGCGGGGCTGCGCGGAGCGGTGGTGAGGGCTGAGCAGAGTCACACTCGGGGTCGGTGGGGTCGGTGTCACTGCGGGGCGTTTGGGACGGTTTCAGTTGGTTTTTATAGTGCCCGGCCCCGGCCGGGCCGATCCCACTGACGCTGACGGGCTGGGCTCGTCCTTCTCTTGGCTGCTCTCGGGGACCCCCGGCCTGGCCCGATACCCCCTAGCGCCTTCGCCCTTGTGTCCCCAGCAGCTCCGACTCCCTGCTACGAACCTGCCCCGGGCCTTCTCCCAGGGGATAGAGCCCCCGCACGGAGCCAGCGCAGCCCCGCAGAGCTCTTGGAGCACATGGTGGAGCTCAACTATGAAATCGCTGCTTTTTTCACTCCCCTCAACATGTTTTTCCCTCCAAAGTGAGATCTGTGCCTGCTCCGGAGCAGGGCGGATCGCTGAGCTCCATCTGTCTGCGTGCTGGTGCCCAGGGACTGTTCTGCCACCGGTGCTCGCCTGTGGCATTATGGCAGGATAAGCAGCTTGATAGGAAATAGTGTGGCAATTATGGGTCCAGTGATGCAAGTTCCTGACACATCCCGACTGTCTCGCTGTCACTTCTGCGTCTCCTTTAAAAGTTCATTCGTGTGAATCACTCTAAGCGGTCGCTTAACTCCCGCAGCATTTCGACAGCTTTTACGTTTTGAGGCATCTCTTGACGTTGAGTCAAACTCTTTCCACTGGTGTTTTTTTCCTGCCGGCGCTCTTGCTGACAGCCAAGGTCTCTTAAACAGCAACGGGAATTGAAAAAAGAAAAAGGAACAACTTTTAGATAAAAAGAAAGAAAAGGGGGCTGGAAGGAACTTTTGTTTTGGTGGAAAAAGCGTCGGCTTCTGAGATCTCTGGAGGCGAGGTGAGTGATGACTGTCACCTGAAAGGGGTCGTCAGTCAGCCCTTGATGTGTTACAGCTGGTGAAAAAGCAAAACCACTTCTGCTGGTTTCATTCTCCCTCCTTCCTCTGGAATCCTGTGTTTTACGAGAGAGGGCAGACGTGTAATTTGAGTTCTAATGTACCTTTTCCAATTCTCCAGCATTTCTTTTGTTGAGAAGAAAAGCTGGGGGAGGCGGATAACCTGGACTCTAAGCCCACATGGCAAGACAGATTGGTTTTGGTGCTACTGTGATCCTGCCCAAAAAGTTCTGGGTCACTTTATCACGGTGAATTGAGCCTGGAAAACGCTGAGCCTGCCCTCGCTCTCCACTTTTCTCTCTGGATAAAATAGTGGAGAAATCTGAGCTTTCTGTTAGCACATGCTGATGGGCTTTGGTCAGACCTACCTGTTGGTCTGAGGGCCTCTGTCAGGGGCTTTTGTGCACTCAGTGATCTGTGAATGACTGTTTACTCAGAGTAAAGTTAGTTGGGTTTGGTTTTTTTTGTTGTTTAATGGAGGTAGAAGCCAGAGGTAGTTCTGTGGGCTTGTCTCATGCTCTACCTCTGCTTTGCTGGCTGTAAAGTGGAGGCAGTTACCAGTTCACCTCTTGCTCAGAACACACTTTCTAGAGGTGTAGAGGACAAATCACTGAATGGACTTTAACATCTCTTCCCAGTTTATGTGATGACAAATGTATTTAACCTCAGAACTATGAAAAATGGTGCAAACAGCAGGACAGTGCAGCCAGCAAGTGGGCTCCATCCTAAATGAAAGCCTGGCTGGGACACGGTTCTGACAGAGATGAGCTTATGACCCCACTTGTGCCTTAGGTTTTGTCATTCTAGTTGGCTTTTCTTGGCTGCTCCTGTTGCAGAAGAGGTTGTTTATGGCAGCTTCCAGCAAGTGAGAAGAATAAACCCATTTTTACCGCTGACTGAACTTGGGTTTTGTTGCCACCTCCTGGGTCTCACTGCAGTTACCCCTGTAGCCATGGGGCCTTCTGATGAAGGAAGTGAGGAGTAGCTGTTCTGCCTGCGATCTGCTCCTGCATTTGTCTCGTGAACTCACTTAACCAGTCTGTTGCACCTTTATGGGAGCACTGGTGACTAATGCAGTGCACACCTACCCGAGTGCTTCCCCAGGGTGTCTGTAGGACATGGTGGGGTATGTCTTGGTGTGGCACCTAAGTGCAAGGTGCAGGACAAACATTGTCACTGTACTGACAGCAAACACAGCATGTTCATGTGGCTGAAATAGACCTCGTTCGTGATTGCCTTGGCGCCGCTCAGCACTGAGGACCTTGAAAGGGAGGGTGGCTTTTGGCACAGAAGTGGTGGCCCACTGCTGGTGACAGGACAGGCACAGTGGCAGAGGGAGCTGACGTGTGTCCATGGACTGGGCAGAATGGTTCTTACCAGTGTAAAATGGTGTGGAAGTTGAGGGTTGTCTAAACTGGACGGAACTAACGCTTAGTCATGTGAAAGACAGAGGCCTCTACAACGGTTTCTTGTGTTAGCAAGTCCTGTTAACGCTGAGGCTGTTGTCCTCACCCTTCCATTTGTAAGGCTTTTGGTACAAGCACGTGCAAGTACCCTGCGAGTTCCTCGGCTCTTTCATTGGGAGCTCTCCAGGTGCACTAGGAGACAAGTAGGGTTTGTCTGAAAGCTGAGGATGACAGAGCTGGGAAGATTTTGTTTGTCTCAGCATCACGCAGGTCCTGGAAAGTTGAGCTGACATCAGACAGTGTGGGTGCTACCAGATGGGACCAGTTCCCTGGTACTCTGAATGCTGGTGAGTTGGCTCGGCCGAGTAAACGGGGGTAAAACTGAGGAACCCCAAATGGAGGAGGGGAAAACCAAACCAAGAAAGTCATTAAATGAAGGTTGAACAACTTTACTCTGTGGCTGCTGAAGGGGCAGCTGGTGTTTTCCTTGGCCGTGTCCTTGTCCTTTCCCACTGAAGGGCCTATGCGGGGGCTACAGTGCATATTTTTGGGGAAAAAATGAGGCTGAAAAGCCCGGAAGCGAAAACATCTGCAGGCAAACTCTAGAGTTAAGATGATTTGTAGGGGCTCCTTTTCCAGCAGGTAGGAATTGCTGTGGTGCCTAAAGAAACACCTCTTTAAACATTTCTCACATGGGTGGGGGGGTTGTTTTTGAAGCCAGACTGGAAGCTGCTGCGTTTAGCTGGGTTGAAGTGCAGGACAGGGGGACCCAAGGTTCAAGGTAAGCAAGTGACACAGTGACAGTTCTAGAGCTCCTAAAGCAAATTGGGTTTAAAATCCAAAACCCACAAGGAGTTATTTTTAACAGTGGTTCGAGCGCAGGAGCCTGTAAAGCTGCCAGGTTGTTTTATGGGTAGGTGGGACCTTTTCTATCTTGACTTATTTTTTCACTGCCAGTTGGGTTGGCTCAGGATTGCTTCAGGTTCTAACCTGTGCTAAGTATTTAAACATCTGCACTTGCTGTACGTGTGTGAGGAGGCCCTTGGCTCGGTTTTCAACGTATCTCAGAAAAAACCCTTTCTATTCCATCGAAGTAGCGCGTTCAGCCTGCGGTGCTGGGTCGTACGATGGGGCGGTCACGTGGGACGATGCAGTAAATTGTCAATAATTTTATGGTGTCAGGACAATTAAAGAAAATGAAATTTCTCAAGTGTTTAGTTCAGCCTGGTGCTGCTTTAAGTGTCTGCGATCATGGATTCCAGGCGGTGAACAGCTGTCTGTCACAGATGGGAGAGGGAAAAACTCTTCCCCTTAGCTTCTTACTTCAGGAGGGGTTTCCATATAAAACCATCAGCAGTGCAATACAAACCTTTTAGGCAAATTGGAGTTTCCTGTTACATGTGTGAGTGAACCCACAGCAGACACTTATCTGCTTGAAGCCAAGTAAGGCTTGAGGAATGTCATACTCCAGAGCCTTCTCAAACCCTCGCGAACACTCGTTCAGCAGCCAGCACGTGGTGAGTTGATCAGACACTTTAGAGAGTGGTCTGCCCTAGTCTCGTAGGGTTTTATGCAGTAGACTGAGGTAAACGAGGGACTGCCAAGCACACAGCAAACCCCTGCTTTTAATAAGAGTCCAAGTGCAGTGAAGACTGTAAAGCAGCAGGTGGGGAAGGTGTGGTAGGGTTTTGTTAGAGTTGAGTGTTTCCTGCAGGGTGGCAGAAACAGAGCTTGTGCACAGGACTGCAGGAGCACGATGCTGGGTTGTGAGCTGGGTACCCTGTTTTATGGTTCTGGCAGTTCTAAGACTTACTAACACAGATATGTTGATCACAAACTGCAGAGGAGGGTAAGATTGTTCTTTCCAAGGGTTTGCTGCTGCTGATGTAAAGCGTTTTCCCTCTTAGTTGCTTCCTCACTTCCTTTGTTTCTGGTTGGTTTTTTCCTGGACTATTAGCAGGTGTGTTACAGTCCCATGGCACTTGCTAAAGTAACTTGGGTCTCTGGTTCTGGACCTGTATGGGCCTCACATGATGAGTCATTGTAGGTGCCAGGCCATCCCCTGCCTTTGGACACACCTTGGGCACCAGCCCTGACAGATCAATGCATTTGCACTCTGAGAAGGCAGGTGATGTTTTATCTATTGACTGGGCTTTGTCATCATTTCAGGCCGTTCTCATGGTGAAGCTGCTCTGTCCCTCTGTTGGGGGCTGGCAGGTGCAGTGGTCTGTGCTTGGTTCAGATCAGTGCGTCTTTCAAACGTGGCTGCACTGCTGGGCACATTTATCTCCCTGTGATGTGGGATAGGCTGCTGCCTTGTGTATCTTAAATTCAGTGGGTGGATTCTTTATGTAACATCACTTGGAAATCGTGGTGAAATGTTGTTTTTCCAAGCATGGAGATGCTGCTGAGGCTGTTCCAGAAACCCTGTTTGGAAACCAGCCTCCTGCTCAGGCAGAAGCAATGGTTCCCAGTCCGGCGTTGCCAGTGGCAGTGGCACGTGGGAGTGTTCCCTGGCGTGTTCAAGCACCGCGAGTTTGGTGAGCTTGAACCTCTTCTAAACCAAGCCAGCTGGGGAATCCAGGGTGACAAACCCCATTGTGGCAGCTACAGAAAAGGGCAGAGTCCCTGTTGGGGAGGGGGTGATAATGTCCTGCACTGCTGCAGCTATTTACAAAATGAATGGCTGTCAACAGCCTGGCTGCTGCGGGCCCAGCCGTGCATTTCAGCATTGCCAGGAGACAGCTGAGGACCTTCCTCAGGAGGGTTCAGTGTCTCATTTCAGCGCCGCATCCCACCTTTGGGGCCCGAAACGTCCTCTGGTATTTGATCTGGGTGGGATTCCCCAGGACAGGTTCTGCTCTCTGTCTGGGGGATGCTTTTGCCATCCTGCTCCTCCGTGGGCTCTACCTGAGCAAATCAGTTGCCTCATCTAGTGCATCAGGATTTCAGGGGTCAAAAACGGAACGGCTCAAGGCAGTGCCCCCACACCCAGCCCGGCCTGCTGACAGAGCAGGTGTTGCTCCACACCCTGTGGAGGATTTGCAAGTCTTTCATTTTGCAGAGCTCAGTGACAGATCGCGGTCTCCGGTTACTTTTGTCGCTGGGTCTTTGAGAAGCCCATTTGCTACAAGATGGGACATATCCACAAGCCTGTTGAAAACTTATGCGCGCACGAAGTGGGGCTTCAAGTCCATGCTGACAGGAGAAGCGGGTGCTGGATAGTTGGGATTGCTCCCCGTGAGAGTTGGTGTGTGGGGAGGTAGCACAGCCCAAGCTCTTCTGTCCATACGTGCTGCTCCGAGGTCATTCTGGCTCCAGGGGCCCAGGAGATCCCTATTTCTTCTCTTTCCTTAGAGCCGTAGTCCTCTTCTACTTGGGAAAGTAACTTCTGTCTTAACTGGTGATTTTTCAGCCGTGAGATTGGAGATGGAGAATGCAATAATTGGGGAATGTTGACCTGCAGGATGGGTTGGAACTTCTTGGTACGTTCAACGGGATTCCTTCCAGGAACTGTGCTTTAAGTCTCTCTCCTGTTCTTAATCCCTTGGATGCTTGTCTCTGCTGCCCTGGAAGGGAGAGGCTTTTCTCCTTGTTTGGACATTCTGCTTCTTGCATAGGAGTAGACTGAACATCCAGCCTGGCTTGGAGAGGTCGTGGTGGCGCTGGTTCTTGGGGCGTGTTGTCGTTAGGCGAGGAGAGGAGGAGAAAAGCTGTAGATGTTTCAAGGTCCCTTTTCTCCAAGAAGGAGTTACAGGGTAGAACAGATACCAACAGACAGGGACACAGACATTCCCTCGTCTTTCATTCATGGAAGCCCTGCTTTCGTTCCTTTGTGCTGTCGCCGTTCATGAGCTCAGTCAGAGCTGTGTAAAATGGCTCAGAAATGTTAAACTGGAACCAAAAATATCCCCGAAACAGCCTTGAAAAGTTTTTTAAAAGTAGGTGAGTGCGTTCCAGAGAGGCAAGTAAGTCCCAACTGTGTGTCTGCGCTACCCTTTAATCAGCTGGGAAACCTAAGTGGTGACTCTGAGCTGTCACTATATTAAGAAGCAGGGCTGCCTTTTGTGGCAGGCTGTATATACTGAGCGCGGGGCTCTCCAGTAAATATTCTTGCTGTGTGTTCATAATCATTCCACTTAGAGTAAGCGCTTCTTGGGTGGGTATTACAAATCTGTTAATCTTGCTGGTATTTATAGGGTAATTTTTAACTCTCTTGAGCTCCTTACTTCCTCGCGGGTCAATTACTCAATTTATAACGTGATGTCAGTTGTAAGAACTTTACCATCCAAGGGTAAACAGCGCCGGGTTCGGGTCTCTACCTGTGTTTGCTCTCAGTTCTCGGTGTGTTAAGGTATGCAGTAACTTACTTGTGACTTACGTGTTGGGATTTCTTCTGGTCTCCCTAGTTTGTACTTTAAAGGGACTGTGATGACTGACTTTAGCTTTCGTGCTTCATTGCTAATGCAGGGAGAGGGGAGATGTGCAGCGGTTGTCTCTGAAGAAAAGGCTGTTAATCACACTGCAGCCTCTTAAGTCAAAATCGCTGCACATAGTGTGTAAATATTTTTGATTGTCTATTGATGAAGCTGATTACTCCAAGTGAACCGTTGTGCTGTGCTGGGAGCACACAGCTCTCTGGGGAGGGTTTGGCTCTGCAGTGGGCAGGGATAGCTGCGTTTTATGTTCCCACTGTAATTGTTCACGTTAAAGTGAAAATCTGCTCTGACTCCGTGGGGTTTCAGTTGGAAGGAGAGAATAAAACAATCTCCCAGCACTGGAGTTGTTCTCCTTGAAATTGCCTTTTCCTTTGCTCCTTCTGCGACCAGAGTGTTACCCAGCAGTGTGACCTGACGGTGGGGACCCTTGGGAGACACAGGGACATCCCCTCTTCCCATAGCGTTTTACCTGCGAAGAGTGGTGGGGGAGAGAGGTGGGTAGTGGGTTGCTGATGGCTTGGAAATGCTGGCTCTGGGGAGCATCCCTCCTCGCTCATGCGGCCACCAGCTCCTGGAAGCAGTAGAAGGGTGGAAGGTTTTAGGTAAAGGCCAAGGTAGATGAGGCCAGAGGCACCTCTCTTCCTTTTGTTAGCTGCCAGTACTGACGGGTAATTGATCTACTGGCTTTTCTTCTCTTCCACCCATGTGCTGTGATGAGGCCCCTCCTGCAAACGCAGGTTTCAGCCCCAAGATGGCTCTTTGAGGATCTAGTAAATCCCTGAAGGAGCTTGTGCTAGCCTGTGTTCTAGTTGCACTTTCTCCTTCTTCCCAGGGGTAAACCATGACTCACAGCCCCGGACAAACAGACCTCACAGCATTTTATGGGACAGCCTGGCATAGGTGGTGGCTCTCAGTGAAGTGAGGGTTGTTTGCAGAGGCTCAGCCAGGTTGGTTTGGGGCTGGCTGCTGCTGTGATGTTCCCAGTTTGGTCTGTTTTCCCTGTAAAAACCCCTCCATTCTTTGTTTACTTGTGGATTAGGAAGAAGCCAGAGGGGTTATGAGGGAAACAAGAACTTTATTTTCAGAACAGGAAAGTCAAATGTTTAGTGGCTCCGCGTGGTTCATTCCATCAATAACAAGGCACTGAAAACCAGCACTGCTGGGGCCGTCCTCTGCCAGACCCTTAGTCAGCCCCACACACCCTGTGGAGTGTTGGGCAGCACTGTCGGGAAGCTTTGTGCTGGTGTCTGTGGGTGCCCTCCTGCCTGCTGTCAGCTGTGTGTCTGTGTGTGGCACTGGCAGGAGATGCTGGCGGTGCCTTTGCCCCGAGTTGGTCAGCCAGAAAAGCTTAAGTGAAAGTGAAGGCCGGGTTGGCAGCAGATAAGAGGCTCGTGTGTACTTTTTAAACAACCTGTTTGCCGTGGAGCTCCAAAGGAAGTGAAGTTTGTCTTATCAGCCTTTGTTGAAATCTCACGTTATCTTTCCTATTGTTTGTCTGAAATGGGGGACAGCCCAGTGCCAGCCTGCTCACTTTTTGAGGTGACATAGATGGCACTAATGAGTTAGATAAAAGCAGCTACATGGGGAGCGGTTTCCCTTTGGAGACTGTCTCTAATTTGTTACACAGGATCATGTTTACATGCACAGCTACTCTTGAGGGCAGATGCATTAATAAATATTTCCTATTTATTAAAATCCCTTCTTTTCTTCTGCGTGTTCCCCCTTTTCACACATCTGTTGTGCAGCTCTTGGCTGGGGTGTGGGAGCTCTGTCCGCTCACAGCAGCGCGCTGCCGTGGCTTTGGTGTTTTTATAGAACCCTTGCCCACACACTCCTGTAAATCCCCGCAGGGCCCTGTTGACACACTGTGGTCACCCACGTTTATTTGTTAGGGCGAAGGGAGCATGGGGCAGGACAGGCGTCTTCTCCCCACCTCTGAGCCTGGACACTTAATGCAGGGATTCATGTTGTTCCCAAGTAAATTGCCATGTCACTGCTGATGTTTAGCTCTCTGCTGGCTCTTGGAGCAGGTTTGTTTTGCGTTGGGTCCTTCTGCTCGCGTTGCTCTTTAGTTCTGATTTCCCTGCCTCTGCACTCGTGTGGCCGTGTCGCTGCTTCCCAGGCTGGGGATGGCTGTGCAGAGAGTTTGCGGGACTTGCAAAGTCCTTTCTGTCGGTGAGTAGTGGTGTGGTATTTGCTGGTATTAATGAGGTCACTGAGGTGATGTGGCTGGTTTGGAAATGCTGAAAACGCTGGTGTTTCTTTTCTGAAACAAACCTTTGTGTTTGCAGGAGGAGCTGGTGGTAACCAGTTGTCTCTGAATGCTGATGCACTGCTCGGCGGTGGGTGCTTTCGGCTGTGCTCTGCGTAGTTACTCTTAAAAACTGGTAGTTTGAGGTGGTTGGACACGGCGTTTTGCTTGGTTCCCGGGTTGCTGAAAGCTGAGCTGTGCCTCAGCTGGACTTTCTTGTCTCTTTCTTTAATTGCATTAGCACGTTAACCCTAAGTGCCTCTCGTCAGGGCCCTGGCTGCTAGGTGCTGCCTGCTGCTACGTGGAGCAGATGCTGCGTTCGGAAAACAGAATGTAAAGGCCTTTGCAGACGTCTGTTGATTCTGTGGTTCCAGGCTCTGTGACACAAGTGCTTTTGAAGACTGACTGCCGTGTGAAGGACTGTGCTGTGCTTGCAGTACAGCTGAGATGGACCTCAGTTTTAGGGCAAGGGAAGACCAGGGCAATGCAGCTCTTCTTCACTCCACCTAGGAGTTGTACCTGTGTGGTGAGAGGCTGCTGAAGTCAGTGCAGAGCTGGGGAGGTCAGAAAGGCACCTTGTGCTGTGTAGCAGAGAGTTCAAACAAGAAGCTGGAAGTGAAACTGCGTGTTGTTGCCTTCTGAGTGACGAGTAATTTTTCTAAGCTCCCTCAGATAGGTGAATTTCTGCTCTAGCAGTATTAACCTGTGATCAGTGGGGTGTCTTGGCGCAGTCAGGGGAGGCTGGGAGAGAAATGTAGGATGGGCATGATGGAAGGTTTTTGTTTGCCTCAGTGAGTTCATGGTTTTTAATAATCTGATACCACTGAGTTTGCGCTTCAACACTGAAGCTCATTAGAATAATAGCAAATTGTTGTGGGAGAGCAGAGTACTGTGTGTGATGTGATTTGTCTCTTAGGCAGAGCTTGCACATTCAGTTATCACTTTCTTGAAAGGTTAATTCCCAGTTTCTCTTCAGAACATTCTGTGCAGGCCTTTCTGTAGGGAAGAGAAAAAATTGGACCCAATTTAAATAGACAAGTCTTGTGAATCCTGAAAGAATTTGGGCATTTAGCCCAGGAAATGAAGTTCTCTGCAAGAACTTCATTAACCCTGTCTGTCATCAGGAGAAGGAATAAAAGTAGCTCTGCAGACTTTGGAAAGAACAGATCAGTATTGTCTTACCCACAGCCGTGGTCTGCAGGGCACTGGGGAATGATTCTTGTTCCTGAAGGAAAACTGTGGGAAAGGCAGTGGAGCTGCTTTAGATTGTTGTTGGAGAACTGGTGTTATTGGTGCCACTGGTTCCAGTTACACAGGAGCATACAGAGAAGCTGACTTGCAGATCAGGCACCCCATGGCAGTAGAGGTAGTCCAGCCTGGGCTAGCATATTTTGGGGTGGGAAAAGTACAGCTGAATTTCTACTGGAGCTGGCTTTGTGAGGGGAGAAATGTGAAATCTTACATGGGGGAGAGTGTCTGCTTCCGTTTGGTGGTTCCCGCAGGATGCAGATGCTGCGAGAGCTCCTCCTGCAGCGCTCACATCTGGCTGTTGGAAGCTCTGAGAGGGGCTTTTTGAGGGGCCTTTGAAGTTGCCTTTGGATTTGAATCATACGAATCTGAAGATGGGCTGCATCGTTCTCGGTATCATTTCCTCTCATTTCTGATTATGAGAAACATAAATACTTCAAGCTGCTGTGATGTTTCAAAGCTGGGTGAACACACATCTCTGTCTGTATTTGGGGCAGACGTGGTGGCTGTTAAAGACTCAACAGCTCTAGAGTGAAGCTGCATGAAAGGAGGTCTCACAGATTTGGAGCCCATTGACCTGGGTTTGTGCTTTCCCTAACCCTTGGAGACACTGCAGCAGTAGTTCCAGAGTGGTTTGGAGAGGTTCCATTAATAGTTGTCAAGTGCCTGGGGGTGTGCTAATGAAAAGGTGTTTCTCAGTGCCAGGTGGTGGAGCTTCGATCACATATGGACAGATGTACTTCTGGAAAACCATTAGGATTGAAGGCCGTGCGTGTGTTAAGCTGTGTGAGACCTGACCGCTTCCCATGCTGGGGTTTGGGGGCTGTAGCAGCAGAACCTACTGAATAGTGTTTCTTGTACTTGGGATGTTACTTCTGGTTTTGGCTTACTGGCTTCAGATGATGTTTTGGGGATGGTGAGGTGCTAAAGGTGTCTCGCTAGGGACACGCTGTGGAAGTAGCTTGGATTCTGTGCGACTGGATCTAGGGGATCCTGCTGTGGCGGGGGGATTGGACTGGATGATCCTTTGGGTCCCTTCCAATCCCTAATGTTCTGTGATTGCTGTGTGTGGGAGAAGCTTGTTTTAGGGATTGGCTTAACTCGTGTGCTCTCACCACAGGTTAGGAACAGTCAGTCTTCCCTGTGACTTGGTGTTTGGCTCTTCTTTTTCTACAAGGGCTCTTCAGATGCTGATTGAGAGCGGAAACTGTTTGTATTTCACGTGTAGGTTGTCAGCTCGCTGGTAGTACAGTGGGTTCGCTTAGTTGTGTGCAAATAGCTGGCTGTTCCCTCGATGCGGAAGGGAGAGGGAGCAGCCGGCGCGCTAACGAAGTTGACATTACGGGTAGAGCAGCGCGTGTTTCCTAGCCCCGTGTGATGTTCCTTACTTCAGTTATGATTTAATGATGTGGAAATGTCTGGCAGTTTCTCTGAACGTATACGTTAGGAATATATTTCCAGCCTATATTTAATCCTGCCTTCATCAGGAATGAATGAATTCTGAGAAGGATAACAGAACTGTTCTTAAATAATTTGGCTCCGGGCTCGAAAGCTTTACTGCATTATAAATGAGAAGGTGAGCGTGTTGGTGCACGCTTGGTAAGCAGTGCAGCAGAATTCCACCTAGGCTTGCCGCGTGTTTATTTTTAACGTCTTTCGTTAGCACCAGGAGTGGCCCGAGAGGTCCCTTTCTAATGTTTCAGAGGTTGTAAAGATGAATCTAGTGAATACTTTGGGAAGGCTCAAAAGGCCAACTGGGAGAATATAAATGAGTGCCTGTTGGCTTCTTCATCTGAAACTTGGTTAAGTGAAAACCAGTTGGGGGACAGAGTGCAGCTTGCTGCGTTCACAGTGCCGTCTCTCCTCACAGGAACTGTTGTCACTCCAAGTGGCACCGAGTGCTGTCCAGCCTCTGTTTTGGCCGTGAATGTGTTTGATGTTTATCTACGTCTAGCACAAACACTGGGCATAAATATTTACACGCGGTGTTGCACTGGGAAATGCCATGTGGGGAACTGTGAGTAGGAACCGTCCATTTGGGCTGGTGAGAAGGAACTTCTGCCTTATCACACGGATTCTTGAGTCATAACTACAAATCAGCAGTGCTCCTGGCGTGGATCCGAGGGCTGCTTCGTAGGAAACCTTGTGGAGCTTGAGCTACAGGGCTAGCAAACACCTAAGGTGTGCTCAGAAGATTTTTACAAACAGTCCCAGAACATTAGGGATTGGAAGGGACCTCAAAAGATCATCCAGTCCAATCCCCCTACCTAAGCAGGATGACCTAGACCAAGTCACACACGAGCATGGCCAGGAGGGTTCTAAGTGTGCGTTTTGATTTGGGACCAAGTGCTGTGGTGCTGATAGTACAATATAGAGGAGGGAAAACAACCCAAACCCAGCTCGTAATTCAGATTAAACTTTTTGAACCCCAGATTAGAAGTAAACAACCTACCTTTCTGGTTGGTGGTGAGAACTGATGACAGCGATGGGCATATGGAATGTTCTATCAAAAGTATGGTGTAAGCTCCAGCAGCATCTTCAGGCACAGCAATGCAGCCAGGGAGAGGAGAACACTGTGTCAGACCCTGCTGTTTTCTAGTCATTTTACTCGATTTGTCCCCAGCCTAGAGAACAGAGTGTTTGAAATGATAATCGTGCTTACTTAAAATGGGAATGTGGAGCTGAGCTGCATGTAGAGAGTGGGAAGTTTGACACAGATCCTTAATTATTGGCAGGAAGCATTTGTTTTATTGACATCTACAGCGAGACGGCTCCGAATAGCTTTAAATAGTTGACTTAATGTCATTTTGCTTCTAGGTATGGAACAGTGAATTACAGTGTCTGTCACAGCATTTGTTTAATGAATATCAGTTGTTGACATAGTATGAAAAAGCTCTAGGGCTTTTCAGCCATTTCACTAAAACAGTCTCGGTGAGCGCAGTCGGGTCCTTCAGCAGCCACAGCCCCTGACTGGCTCTTCCGAACCTCGTTTGCACAGAGTCATAGCCACAAGCCCATTGGCACCTGCTTTCGGGGTAATTCCAGTGCACCTAAAACGGGAGAGGTGATTCAAACGGGGCTCTTGGGCTCGGAGGTCAGTGTCTTACAAACATCCCCATCCTTCTTTGGAGCTTATAAATTGCAAATGCAGTTTTCACTAAGGGCTGTGACTTGGCAGAGGCTACCTGGAAAACGCTGAATATATTTGTATTAAAAAGGGGCCTGACTTTTAAGGGCTGGGAAAGCTGATTTCTGCCCGTTCTCAGCTGTCCTTTAGAGCCTCTGTCAGTGAGGATGAGTCAGGGTCTGTTAGATAATCTGTAGGACTTTGGTCCCGGGTGGCATTCCGAGCGCTAACAAAGTTGTGTAACTCAGCAGTCTCAGTGTGTTGGTTTTTAGGAGTCTGCTCGCACTGCCCTGTATGCGATGCTTTCTCGGGTTGTGTGAGCAGGACAAGCCCAATGGTCCTGCCCTGCAGGGCTGGTGGGGTTGTGGGCAGCTGTGCCACCACAGCTCTGGCCAGCCCTACCCCATGTAGGCACCCCCTCCTGCAGGGGTTTTTACTGGCTTGTGTTGTCTGACTGTGCTCTTGCAGCATTCTCTCCTGTCTCCCGCAGTTCAGTGCCTTTCCTCTTGTTGATTCCTTTAACATTCATATTCATACTTACTGCCTCAGTGTTGGCAGGTGTGTGTTTCACATTAGCATGAGGGGTTTGGGGATGTTAGGCTGCTATTTGCTTATGGTAATTTCCAGTCATCATGAGGTGACTGTTGAGAGAGTTGAGCAGAGAAGAAAAAAATTGTCAAGCATTTACAGTAAATACTCTCTGCTTTTGGAGACGCTGTCAGAAGTTTAATTGTTGGGTTCAAGTAAGTTTGTCATGTGCCAGACAGAACCAGTCTGCTGTAATGAACGGGTTACGCACTTCACCAGCAAAAAGGGAGAGTGAGAAACCAGGGGATGCTCAGGATTTCCTGTCACCTTGCACTGCAGAAGGAACGGGATGGGCTTTTTAACCCAGCCTGTAATTAGGTTTTGCGTGGAAGCATATATTACTGCGCTTGCTTTGCCAGAGCTCTTCAGCATGATGGATGAGATTTAAAGGTTGATCCGACTCAATTGCAACGAGAATACTAACGACAAAGATATTTCCGTGGTGAACTGCTCCTACCAGCCGTCCTGGCTGTGACACAAATGCTGTAAGGAAGTGGACAATAAAAGTCACTCAGAAATAATACCCTCCCAGCACTGGGCTGCCTTCCCCTCCACCGCAGCCCGAAGGCCAGCGCTAACGTAGTCACGGGCTGGCATCGTCACTGCAGTCTGTCGGCGGTCCCATCCCGTGTCCCGACAGATGTATGGGACGAGCAAGCAAGAGGGACCATGGCACTGGGCAGCAGAGAAGCAGAACATTAGCGATGCTGTTGTGTTTATTCTGTAAAATAGTTTGCACTGCTCCCATCTTCAGGGAGTCCCCAGTGTGCTCAGTGTCCCCAGCATGAAGCTGGCTGTGGGGAGGTGGGAGAGCTCGGGCTGCCACCAGTGGCCCCTCTGCTGTGGGCAGCCCCCAGGGGAGCCTGCTTGGGTTTTATTCACTGTTCATCTTGGTTACTTGTGTTAGTGTGGTGGTTCCAGCAATGTGCTCGCTGTATGTGAACAACTCCTGGCTGCCTGAGCCTCTGCAACACTTGACTTTTTGCAGGGGCTTACCCAAGGGACCCAAACAGAGCTGCTCACTTTCTCCTCCCCAGTCCCCACATAGGGAGAAGATGTATGTGGGATGTAGGAACCAAGTGGAAAAGCGAATGTCTGTGTCTCGTGTGGTATTTGAAGGCATTGGAGCAGGCCAGAGGCACCAAAAGCCTGTAGCATGTCCAGGAAGGGCACAGCCGGGAACGCTGGGGCTCCTGGAGACGGAGTCCCATGGCTTTTGCACTAGGAGGTGGCACAAAAGCGCAGAACCTCGTGGTTTGTTCTGCAGGGTATTTTTTGAGGCAGTGCTAGGCAACGTTGGAAGGGCTGCGCTTGCTGTGCAGTGCCCGGGTGGGCTAGCAGGGGGCTTTCTGTTCTCCAGTGTGATGGGCAGCACAGAGCTGAGTGCTGGGCAGGGGAAGCAGGTGGTGTGTCTTGCAGGGAGGTGAGGAGTGTTGGTACAGCAAGCGGGTGTAACACCAAGCGCTCCAACTGCTGCACTGCTTTCTGCTTCAGGGGGTCTGGTCGTGTGGATTATACATCTGGGAGGAAATCATTTGGCCTGTAGTTGAGTTTGAGGCATCCAGACACACATGGTGATACCCGATGAGGCTGGTCACAGCTGTTTCACCGAGCTGGTTGAGAGCGGAGCAGGGCCCGGGGCAGGAGGGGGTGTGAGACTGAACACCAAGATGCCGGAGAGGTTCTGCTCCTTAATGAGTGTCTCGTAACTAATGATCTTGTTCTTTGCTACCGTGTGCCCTGGGCTGTTGTGCTCTGAGGATCCCACCTGTCAGGTACCTGCGAGGTGCCACCATGTTTGATGGGGGTTGGTGGTTTCTTTTGCTTTCTGACTCCAGCCCTGGATGGTGGGATGGGCTGTGAGGACAACAAGGTACCTCCAGAGGAGTTGAGGGAGCTGACTGCACGGGAGGCGTTTGGTTCCCCTGACTCAATAAGAACCTGTGATCACTGTTGCTGTGTGCAGGGATGACAGTGCTGCTGAAGGGTGGTGGTAGGATGCTTGAAGACTATGGTGGAAGTCAGTGATGTCACCATGTTGAGCTGTAGTATGAAGAACAAGCTGCTTGTCCCACATGGGCTTTGCTTATGATCCCCACATAGGTTATTTCTATGTCACATTCATTCAGAATTCTCAGTATCTGAATTGCCTGTAACGCTGTTGAGATGCCAACCTGAAGAAAATGAGGTGGTAGCTTTGGGTGGTTTTGGTGGATTGTTGTCAACGCTTCCCTTAGGGTCTGCTGGGGAAGTGGAGCAGCTCTGTGCTCACTTCAGTTACAATTGCTCGCATATCTGTGTATTTCTTTTGGGTTGGCCTCTGGTTCAGTGGCAGATCTCTCACTTCCATTGTTCTCAGTGGATCCAGTACAGACAGACCATCCTGCACCACTCACTGACTCCCACTCACAGCCTTTCCTCGTGCTGTGTTTAAGAACGCGCCTTAGAAAACGATTACAGGAGAACTCATTACCTGTGACTGTCCCCATCCGTTAGTGAGGGCGTACAACGTGCTTGGGTCGGTTAATGAGGCCTCACATCCTTTAAGGTTGGGCAGTGCTGCCTTCCTGCTGCAGCGGGGGACGCTGTGTGTCGGAAGGGCTTCTCTTAGCACGAGGTCGCCCCAACCCACACAGTCTGAGGAGACTGGGGCACAGGCAGGGAACCTGAGGTCATTCCTTCTCAAGGGGGTCAGGCTGTGAGCTTGGGCCCTGCATCTCCTAGAGACACCCGTGTTCATTGCAGGGAGGGGGTTTGGTCACTGTGGGTGCCGTGAGGGGCTGCGTTGCCCAAGTGGAGCGATGGAGCACGGGCGGGCTGAGCACTGACGTTTCCTACGTGTTTATGGTTTTCTTCAGGAGTCTCAGACACCTCCTGTGTAACATGTCCCAGCTCATACCCGAGCTCACGGCAGGATGAGTAACATGCAGCTCAGAACGGGAGAGCGAGTGCAGGCACCCTGAGGGGGGGTGAAAGTCCCTGGGTTTAAGGAGTGGGACTGGATGCCCTCTTGTTCTTTGCTCAACATCCTCATGTTTAAAAATGTAATTGCATATTGATTCTGCAGTTTGACCTCTTCAAAGGCAGGAACCACGAAAACTCCACAGAATTCTGTGGACTACGTGTTCTGTGCAATCTCTGCCGCTCTTTTGAGACCATCAAATGCTGTTGGCTGCTATTTGAAGGCCTTTCACGCAGCCCCTTACCAGGGATTCCCCTTCCAGTCTACCTATGGCATGTGCTTGCCCACAGCCCAGAATAGCTGAGCTGACAGCTTGGAGCAGGACAAGCTGTCCCGTAGGTGTCAGTGGCCTCAGAGCTGCTGTCATGTGAGCTGAGCCATATCTCTTTTCAAAGCTGATATCTTGTTCTTGCTTCTTCCTTTGGACCCGGCTGTAGAGCTTTAAACACACAGTGACCAAACCCAAGTACTCCGCCTAGCCTGGTCCGTACAGGTCGGGGCAGCTGGGCCCTTCTCAGCTGTTAAATCGTCTTCCCAGCGTCAGATCCCTCACTGCAGTGATGCTACCATGAGTTTCCTTGGGGCCACTGGAAAGCTGTGGTTCCCTCGGGAACGTCCCAGATGTGTGCGTGACCAGATGACTCAGGGTCTTGTGCTCAGAAATGAA
The DNA here is from genome assembly GCA_013400115.1 of Rhinopomastus cyanomelas. NCBI lineage: Eukaryota > Metazoa > Chordata > Aves > Bucerotiformes > Rhinopomastidae > Rhinopomastus > Rhinopomastus cyanomelas. Next base: position 522,539 of record VXBP01008118.1, read on the forward strand.
TAAGCCCCTTCTCTCCCTTGGCGCTCGGGTCCTTTCATGAGGCAGGGCGCAGAGGCTGGGATGTCGCGTTGGTGGAAGACTGCAGACGTTTCATGTGGCGCTGCCTGGACACACCTTTTCTGCAGAGGCTGGAAATGGGAGATTCTGAATTCCTCTGGAGATACATGGTGAGGAGCCAGGCTGTCAGCAGCACACTCGCCCTTCTGGGCTTTCCTCTGGCCTCATGGACTTAGGAGGGAGAGAACGTGTGTGTGAGAGGAGCCTCCCTTCAAAGCGCGAAGATGGGTCTGCCTGGGTTACGGTGGCTGCTGCTGGGGCACATCTGCTGCTTTCGCTGACAGCTGGTGGAGGAACCAAGCACAGCCTGCTACAGCAATTCTTCTGCATCATATTTTCTCCCCCACCTCCTCCAAATATTTAAAATACCTTTGTATTTCAGATGAAGAGTTAGTCACTGCCCGAGTGCCAGGCACACACTATTAATACCCCAATGAGGTCAGGTTCTGCTCTTCCACTGGGTGACTACTTGCCAGAACTCTTGAAACAAGTTTCTGCAGATGCTTTAGTTGGCTGCTGAATCCTCTCATGTCACTGCTCCAGTCACTGCAGAGTACAGCAGCTGTGCCTAGAGCCCAGGGGATAATGGCCAGCTAGCCCTGAGTAATGTTGACTAAACCCCAAACCCAGCACATGGGGAGAGGGAGTTTGTGCCTTTGCTGTGCACTGTACATGTGTTTTGGGGCTGGCTTCGCCTGGGGCCAGAGCCTGACCCCAGGACTGGCCTGGAGCAGGGAGCTCTGTGCTCCACTCCTGAAGCATCCTGACCCCAGGACTGGCCTGGAGCAGGGAGCTCTGTGCTCCACCCCTGAAGCGTCCCCTGGCCGGCAGCGTCTTATCTAGGTAACAGGCTACTGGCCAAGAAACGAGCCCATTTTCTGCTACTCTGCTTCCTATCAGATGATACTGGGAGTGTTTGTGATTTGATGAGTTTGTTTTGTGATCTCAAGAGAGCTTTGACCTGTTGCTGGATCCTTCCAGCTGGCACGTACTGGTGTGTCAGGGAGCAGCCAAGCTGCAGTGGGGCTGGCATGGATGCGGGGTTTTGTTGTTTGAGAACTGTCTGCATGAGTCAGACCGAGGGAAGAAAGGGGAGGAATCACTGCTGTACAACCGCGTGGAGGCACACCCCTAGAAAGAGTTTCTTGCTTTCAGCACTGGATGAGCAGTGACGAGGCTTCTCTCTCCTCTTTTATGTCCTGCAGCAGAACTGTGAGGCAGAGTTTGGTATGATACCATGGAAGGGCAGCACAACCATCCACATCATCTAGGGGACCAGAACAACCCTCTCTGCAAGCTGCCAGGGCAGGAGTACCAACATGATCCTCAGGTAAGCATGTGGGGCTCTTGGATCTTCCTCCTTCTGTGTGTTGTTCTTTTTATGAAGGTCTGTGCATTTCTTACGTGTCTTAGCCCTTTCCTTTATTTCCCTCCTTGTTTATAGCCCAGTTAGAGCACTTTTGAGTTTTATCCGGTCTGGGATTCTGCCAGTCAGCCAGAGCTCCCTGAATCCTTCTTTTTTTGATGATAATAAGAGAAGAAGGAAATAGTTTTGAGTTTTGCTTAAAGCAAATGTTTTTAAATCATCTTCTCAAACCTGTGCTGTGCTGGCTTTCTCTTCGTCCTTTGTGTAAGCAAATAGATGTATTTTATCTCCTTTTACAGTTCAGTAATAAACACTGAGCAGGTAATTGCCAAAGACAAGAAGTAGTCCATCCTCCATGAGGCTGTAGGCTCCGACTTCATTTCCTGTGAGGCTCTGGAATCTCACCCCCAGTGTGTTTAGTCTGTTCTGTTACCCAGCTGCGCTGTAGCTGCTCTTCTCTCTCTGTTTCCTGCAGCCTTTCTGCAGAAGTGGGCAGAATCCAGGGTCAGAGCTGCACTCGCTGTCGTGCTGATACCTCGTGTACTCAGGACGTTTATGTCTTGTGAGCTCTGACTGTTTGCTGCCTTCAGACTGTTGATTTATCAGAGCCATTCAGTTTTACCTCTGTGTACTTTAAGGAGTAAACAAAAAGCACCAGGGAAGCGCTGTCAGCAAGTAACTGCTGCAGTGCTGTGTCCTGCTGCCTTGGGGAGGAGCTGTGGGTGTCTGTGTGGTCCAGGGGCGGTGTGGGCTCCCTAGACCCCAGTGTTTGTTAGGGAAAACCAGTTTCACAGCCCAGTGCAGGGTTTGCAGAAGGGGTCGGTCGCCTGCGCACAGAGCACAGCGCTTACACAGCGCTGCTGGAAGAGGAGCAGTGAATGGAGCAAAGCCCCCCTCTCCTAATGCAGCAATTTGTCATATTAAGTCATTTAATAATAATTGAATCCCCTTGATTAATCTCCTAGAATTAGCCAGTTGCATTTTGAGCAATTAGGGTTAATTACTGCCTCATTTGGCAGGATAGAGCCCCTGTAATTATTTCATGAACAAGATTAGGAAGTGTTCCTGTGCAGCAGATTCGTCCGTGGCATCTTGGAGCACATGTTAGCATTTGTAATGACACAGTTAAGTGTAATTAGTAGCTAATAATCTGTGTTGTGCTGCGACACTGGTGCTGAGTGGGCTCATTTTGCTCTCTGGTCATTGTTCAGTGAAACCTCCCCTCAACTCTCTTAATATCCACCTTGTGTTAATGGAGCTCTTGGTGCTTCAACTGTTTGCAGAGTGATCTAGGTGGGAATTTCCTTGGTTTTGCTGTTAAAGAAAATGTTGTTTAAAAGCTGAATGACAAAAATCCACAGTCTGCCAGGGAGCTGAGGGCATAATGTGCCTCCTCAGCAAACTGAGCTTAGAAATCCACGGGACCAGCCCTGTTCCAGGGACATTGCTGGTGTGATCCCATTGCTTGGTGCATGTGTTTGATCCTCCATTTTGTGGGAACATAATCATGTCTTGGCTTCAGTTTTCTGGTACCTGGCAGAATCCAGAATGACATCATCTGAAGGTACAAGTAGTGCAGACATCCCGTGTGATAGCTTGTGGGAGAGAGAGGGGCTTGGGAAGGAAGAATTGACCAAGAAAAGTGAGGAACAGCAGCAACAAAAGCTGGAGCAGAAAAGACAACGTGAGCCTGGGGAGTCTTGCATGAGAAGGGGCTGTGTATGGAATGGCCCCTCTTCCTCCAGCCCTCCTGTGATAACTGCTGGGTCACTCCCAGAAGAGCAGAGCTGCGGTGTGCTCACCTAGCAGGAGCTTGTCTGTCCTTCACAGTGCTCCTGAAGCACCTGTTGTTCCTGCCCAGCAGAGGTGTTACTGCTGCCTTACAACTAGAGCTACGAGCGAGCGCGTCGCACTTTTCTTTCTAGCTGCTGTGCCTCAGTCACACACGGATACCCAGAGTACTGCTGTCTGTATTAGCAGCTTTCTAGAGTAGCTGAAGAGTAAGTTCACATTTCTTACTGAAGAGTAAGCAGTGTGGAAAAGGCCCATAAAAGCACAGCCTGAGCTCCTGGCTCCCTCACCTGCCCGGCGTGGCCCAGGAGAAGCTCGTCAGCAAGAGGCAGAACATTTTCTAGCAAAGCTCCAGAGTGACAGTCTTCCAGCGAAGTCCCCGCAGTGGTTGTGGCAGTAAGTAATGAAGGTTATTTAGGAGACAATTAGCAACGTTGAAAATAGTGCTGTAAGGCTTTTACTTACTTTTCAGACTAAATAAACCAAATCAGTCGCTTTTCAGGAGCCCTTTTATAGAGTCATGGCTCAGCAGCAGAGCTGTCGGGGGACTTGTGTTTGGGCCCGTGAAGTGGGGGTCGTTTGGAACTGGTTGTCAAGCAGCACGGAGTCTTCGGTGTACTGTTCCCTGAACAACTTAGGTTATTGACACGTTAGGGTGAAACATTGCCATGGTCTGCTGTTGTCAGGCAGGTGACAGAGCACTGGAAGGGGCTGCCCAGGGGGGCTGTGGAGTCTCCTTCCCTGGAGACGTTTCAAACCTGCCTGGATGTGTTCCTGTGCGACTTCATCTAGGGGACCCTGCTCTGGCAGGGGCATTGGACTGGATGATCTTTCAAGGTCCCTTCCAGCCCCTAATGTTCTGTGATTCTTGTCCTAAGCTAGTGCAGCTGCCTGCTGATAGGGCCGTTAGAGCTTTGAAATTCAAGCCAGGTTCTTCAGAACACTTTAAATTCTAGGTGAGAGGGCAGGTGAAGGATACTTTATGACTGAGGTCTAGTTTTGAAGCTGCAAGTGGCAAACCCCAATGTATTCTTCCATAATTACTTAACTCCCTGTTTGAAAGTCACTCCGTATTTTAAACTTTCCTCATCTCTTGTGAACGTAGAAGTTCTTGGGGTTTTTTCAATCAGCCTGTTCTAATGTGGAATTTCAGCCTCAAAGTGGGTCTTTTAGGGTAGGTGTTAGTGAATGGAGACGAGGGTGTGGTTTGGGCCATCATCAGGAGGCTGGAGAGGCTGCTGCTGCCAGTCACTCATTGCTTATACGGTGCACGTGTGCCACTGGAGGGGCTGGAGCTTCCCCGCTCCTCTCGCAGATGCCTGTTAAAGGTGAAATTAGTTCACAGTAAATGTCATTGGGACGAAGGATCCGCTTCAGAAGCAAGGAAACCATTCCTTTAAAATTAATGATGCATTGCAAATATCAGGAAAAAACCCTTCTATCCACTGTAGGGTAATTAAAATTCAGGTCAGAAGTGGATGACTTCGTCGGGCTAAATTTTTTAATGAGATTTCAGAAAATTAATTGGGCGAGTATGTTTGTGCTCTGCTGAGGAGTATTTCTTCTCGGGGCTCTGCAGGAGAGATGCTTTTATTGGCATCTCAAGATGGTAGTGTCTGGCTTTTTAACCGTTGGTTCACTAGTCCTTAGCAATTTTGAGGCTGATGGCGTCTCGTGACCTTGTAGCCGCTAGTGCAGGCTCACCAGTGCCTGTTTCCCACGTGCCAGGCGGGCAGCAGCCGAACGACGGACTGTAGCATGACCTCCCATCAGCACTGCTGGTTTGTGCGCTGTGCAGGTAGCAGGGGACGCTGCCCCTTGTCAGCTCGTTGCCTCTGGGAGCAGCAGTGGTGCGGGCTTTGCTCTGCAGCACGGCAGTGCTGCGCTGGTACTCCGGTCTTCAGTCTCTTGTGCTCTACCTGAAACAGCAGGTTAGAGGCTGCCTGGGCAGCCCAGAAGTCTCCTGGGCTTCTCTGGAGGTGTTTCAAACCCACCTGGCCGTGTTCCTGTGTGACTGGCTCTAGGAGATTGGACTGGATGGCCTTTTGAGGTCCCTTCCAATCCCTCATGTTCTGTGATTCTCTTAGGACTCCTTGGGTTTGCCCCAGCTCTTAAATAATGACTAAGAGGTAAATTCCTTGGACAAGCAGTTGTTCTGCAGACTGAAAGTTTTTGTAGAGACCAGTATTTTCTTACTCTTAACCCAAAATGCAGGGTCTGAGCTCTGAAAGTACTGACTGAAAGAAGTACAGGAGTAGGTGCCGGTTCCGCTGCTGCGTGTGGAGGGTGTGGAGGAAATGCCATCGAATCCCAGTGGGTAGCTGGTGCAGTTCTGTTCTCGCCGGCTCAGCCGTAGTCAGGTACCGCTGGTGGCTGTGGAGGAGACATCCCGGAATGCTCCAGTGCCAGTGGAAGCAGTGACCTATCTCCTGTCCCCAGGGAGCGGGAACATAGCCAGGAGCTTTCCTAGTTCTGCATCCTCGGTGTTTACCTGGGGTCCTTTCCAGCCGGCCCCGTGGAGGCTCCGGCTGACCTGTGTTTAACGAGTTTCTGTAGCCGTGCAGCGAGCGTGTGCAGGACGACGGAGCCCAAGTTTTCATTCCTTTGTATTGTTTTAGTGCTGCAAAACCAAACGAACTCTGTTTTGCAGAAAATCTCTTAACGCCTCAAAAGTTGGGCCTGAAAGTTCTGCCAAGTGTCTCTCGTAGCAGGGCTGTCCCTGCAGACTTGGGCCAGCGCTGGAATTCTTCCTCTTGCATCAGTGCTGACATCTGAAAGGGATGCTGTGTGCCAGAGACCTCGTCCAGAATGGCTTGTTCTTGGAAGAATCTGGGCAGTGCTTCTCAAAAATGAATGGCTGCTTTCTTTGGATGACGAATTAATTGACTTTAATCTTGGGGGGTTTTTTTAATGGACTAGTAGAAGAATGAGACTTCATTGTGTGGCTGAAGAGAACAGTCTTTGTCTCCAGACGAGTTCTTCCCAGACTGTCCCCTTCTGGGGCAGCCCTGGGAACAGAAGTGTGCAGACAGCTCTGTTTTCTGGGGATTGGAGGGTTTTCCTCTAGTCAGTTGGTTTCATTTCCCTTTCTTCTTGGTCTAGGTGACCCTGCTGTTGCAGGGGGATTGGACTAGATGATCTTTCGAGTTCCCTTCCAATCCCTAATCATTCTATGACTCTATGATACTTCCTATTGTAATTCAGGCTCCCTGGGATCACTTGAAGCCTGTCCTGCAGAGACAGTGGCTTGGTTTTGCTGCAGTCACACCAGACCTGAGCCCTTCTCAGAGCTTCAGTCTGTCCTGAAAATGCGTCTGTGTTGCGTGAACGAGCTTGAAGGCAATGCTGGTGTCTGATTTTCCACAGTCACAGAACAGGAGGGATTGGAAGGGACCTCGACAGAGCCCCCCGTCCAGAACTCGGAGATGAAGACAGTGCTTTAGCTGAATAAAGAGATGTTGGTTCTTTGGCGGCTTCACGAGAAAGTGCAACAGTTAGATGTGGAAGGACTCGATGAAAACGGGGTTCCCTTTGTCACAAGCCAGGAAATGTGTGCGAGGCCAGACTCTGGGGATGATCTCTGAGGGAGGTGCTGCTTGGCTGCGCTGAGTGGGCCCTGACAGTAGTGCGCAGAGGAGTGACCTGCTTGTGCTCAGCTCCGGCAGAGCCTACGGGAAGGTTAACTCTGACCCGACCTGTGGGAGAGAGGGAGCTCTGTGGGATGGGTTGCTCTAACCTGAGTGTTCTCTCCGATTTGGATCGCAATCAAACATCTTCTACCCTGTATGAAAGCTCCATTACTTTAATTAGGTCTGATAGGTTGTGATAGCAAATGCAGATCTAGGTCATTGCATATGTAAATGTGCAGCTGCAGTGCTGGAGGATGCCAGAACACATCAGCCGAGGTGTGCAGGCATCACCCAGCATTAACTCCGGCGCGGCAAGCGGGCCTTGTGTGCTACCCGTGTGCAGCTGGGTGGGACACGCGCGCCCCCACCTCCCCCCAACCCCTATTGCTTGCCCAACACTTGTGTTTTCAAGGTAAGAAGTTGCTGGGTATTTCTTGGCACATGCTTAAAACACTCATTTGCACTTACACGCGCTGGGTTGAACCACACAATATACTGATTTATGAAGGGAAGATGGAAACCTTCCTTGATTGCAGCAGGATTCCTTCCTTAAAATGGAAGTTTTGTGGAAGGTGCTTCATAAAATGTCATTAAAGCTGCTGTGTCTGCAGTGAGTCACAGAATCATTCAGGTTGGAAAAGACCTTTGGGATCATCGAGTCCAACCAAAGGTTAACTCCGAGTTCCAAAAACTTCTGCTCAGACTGTACCGCTGCAGAAGAAGGTGGCTCAGGAGGTCGTGGTTAGGGAAATGCTTTGATTCCTTTCTGCTTCTAAATCGGGCAAAGCAGCCTGTAATGTGCTGTGGTGCCACCTTTGTTTGGCTGGGTAGAGCAGTCCGAGTGGGCAGCTCAAACTGGAGGTGATCCGGGGGGTCACCGTTACAAACCTACCTGTGGCCTTGGCACGTTGGAAGTCACGACTGCAGGTGTCGTTTGCCTGAAGAGGAGAGGATTTGCCCTTTTGGAGAACTGAAACTGGGAGAGGTGATGATCAGGATGTCCTGGGCTTCAGTTTCCAGTGCTGTGCCCACTGCAGTTAGCAGGTGCTGGCTGGGTGCTGCTGCTGCAGTTTTGTCTGCTCTGAAGCTGGTGAAGCTTCTCAGTTCAGCAGCAGCCCGCTCTCTTCCTGGCTGCAGAGCTTTATCCTTGGGCAGACGTTCTCCACGGCTGACTCAGGGCACTGGTGTGGAAGTGTGGGACAGGCTCCAGCAACAAACAGCTTTTCTCTGCCAGAGAGATGAGGGGGCAGATGACAACAAAACCCCTGGTTCAGTCTCTGCTTTGTGGGTTAAATCTGCAGCTCACAAAGCGTCAGCACTTCTCTTGAGTCCACTTGCAGTGAACAAGGTTTTATGGAGGGGATCTCTCCTCCTTTGTCACGAGGAAGTTGCTCTAAGGGTGGCATCCTGGTTGATGGATGGAGTTCATGGGTCAGAAATCACTGCTTAGGGGAATTCACTGGTGAGTTTTCTTAAAAACATTGGACCTCACAGCTTCTTTTACAAGCTCTCTGCCAAGTACCTGTGACTGCAGTTCAGAGCTGCAGAGACACCTTGGTGTGTGGTTGGTACTTTTTGTTGTTGGCTGAGCAGGGGGCAGTTCTGTTTCTGCTGCAAAGTCCACACTTGCCTGCTTGTCAGTATAAGCGCAGCCCGTGTGCGATACGCACGCTGCTGGACTGAGAGCTTTGCCTGGACTAGCACCAGCCACCTCTAAAGGCCCAGCCCCGCTGGCTCTGTGTGTGCCGGGACTGTCTGCAGAAGGTCCAGCCCTCTGCCCAGCTCGGGCCTGGTGGCCGTCCCGGTGTGGTTTTGATGGGAGCTCTGACAGCGCTCACGATGCTGAAGCTTGGAAACCCTCTGTTTCTAAGGTTTCTTAGCAGGCACAGCAACTCCGAGTAATTAGGTTCCATCATCTCTTTTGATGCGTTGGTTAGCAGCCGTGTTAATTACAGAAGAGACCAGAGTGGCTCCAGGGAGCAGCTCCTGGTCCGTGGAGTACCTGATGCGGTTCCGCTGTGCCTGCCCGCCCGCCCGCCTGTGCACCTGCGTGCCTGCAGCTTCCCCCCATGGCACGGGCAGGTAGAGCTGCTGGGGGCTGTGGTGAGGGAGGCAGGAGTGTGGGACTAATTAGTTACTCACTCAGAAGGCCAGAGGGTGTTTCCTTTCTAAAAAAGTGATTTAGCTTAATTCAACCAGTGTTACTTGTGCGTTCCCTCAGAATTCGTGCGCTTAGGGTCCGAGTTAGCTGGAGACTGCTCAGCCCAGATGACATTCTTGAGCATCAGCAACGAGACCAAGAATCCCTGGGCAGCCTTGGCTCAGTTCTGTAGGGCTTTGGTTACTGGGTCTACGTGTTGGCTTGGTTAATGTTTCCACACAAGGCTCTGGCTGGGTGCTGCACTCCCGTGCTGCGGCGGCACAGCCTTGGACAAACCTTCTCCTGAACGTGGTCAGTCGCGGACCCCACTGGTCTGAGGGCGTGAAGACGGCGGGTCGGGAGCACGAGCTCGTGCTCTGGCATCGCCTTTTCTTATCTCACCGATCCACTTCTTTGAACCCGAGCAGAGACATCTGACGTCGTACCCGTACCGCTGCACGCTGGCAGATTTCCAGATCGAGAAGAAGATTGGCCGGGGGCAGTTCAGCGAGGTTTACAAGGCGACGTGTCTGCTGGACAGAAAGCCTGTGGCGCTGAAGAAAGTTCAGGTGAGCGCTGGAGCTCAAAGTCTGGCTGCTGAGCAAGTGCGACGGGGAGGTTACCTTGAGCCAGACGCCTCCCGGTTCTCCTGTGTCAGCAGCAACACGCCATAAAGTGGTTTGTAGATTGAGTCCTGGGCGTGAGAGCACTGGGCGATCGGGGTCGGTATTTTACAGCACTCTGATTTCTTAATTAGAGTGTGAGGTGGGGGGGTGTCTTCTACCACACGAAGTTAAGAGCGGCTAAACAGTGCTGCAGCAGTGACGGCAGCGGGTCCACAACGCGATGTGCTGGAGCAGGGGAGGTGCCACATAAGTATGAGAAGGAACCTCTGCACGGGGAGGGTGACAGAGCCCTGGAAGGGGCTGCCCAGGGGGTTGTGGAGTCTCCTTCTCTGCAGATATTAAAACCCACCCGGCCGTGTTCCCGCGCGACCGGATCCAGGGGGTCCTGCTGTGCCAGGCGGATGGGACTGGATGATCTTTGGAGGTCCCTTCCAATCCCTGATGTTCTGTGATTCTGTGAACATGTATTACCCACAGATCTAAAGTGGTTTTCGCCCCGTCACTGGCTCTTCAGAGGTTTCAAACTAAAGAAAACCTTGGTGGTTCCTTGAGCTGGGCCTGGTGCCACGTACTCACCTCAGCAGAGGATGTACAAACCGGGGGAGGCAGGACCAACTGTTTGTTAAGACAGTTTTGTTTTTGTTGTCTGATTTCCGTCTTCCCTGGGTTTGTCTGCAGATTTTTGAAATGATGGATGCCAAGGCCAGGCAAGACTGCATCAAAGAAATCGATCTCCTGAAGGTAAGAATTCTCACAGTGGCTTTGGTAGCCCACACGATGATCTTAGCAGCCCACGCTTTCCTCTGCAGGCCAGAATGCCGACGTGAGGCCGAGATTTGTCCCAAAGCTTAGTGCTGTTGGCTTTACTGCCTGTAGTCTATGCTGGCGGTGTTTTGCCCAGGTGGGTCCTTGTCCTGTGGTGCTGAGCCTTCGGAGAAGGTGTCGGGGCTCCTCTGCTCGTCACATGGGTGCTTCTTTCCCTGGAAGCTGGTCTTTGATCAGCAGACCTGGGAGCAGCCGTGTGGAAGAGATTTCAGCAGAAACGGTGGGCTGTGATACTTATTTCAGGCTTGGGCTTGCGGGAGTGTTCCTCTCCTGATGCCTGCACGTGGATCCCATTACCGCTAGTGCGGGCGAGTGCCGAGGCATCGCAGAGGAGAGTCTGTCCCCCGACGTGCGTGCAGGGAGGGGTGATTGGTGGGATGGATCAGAGCGGTGTTTCCTTTGGCTTCGTAACCCCTGGAGCAGGCAGGTGGAGTCACAGCTGCTCACTTCAGACTTCCTGAATTTACTGTGTTTCTGAGAGCACCAGAGAAAGAGAGTCTGAGGCAGGAGGTGCAGGGGAGTGACTGGACAGAGCTCTGGGTGCTACGGCGCCTTCTCAGCAATTGCAGTTCTACACCTCAGGGAACTCAGACATAACATACTAGCCCAGAAATCTTAATTTGCTGAGACTGTTTCTTTGTGTAGTCCTGGGAGTAGCAGGGAGCAGTCTGAAAGATGGACTTCTCTAAGAAACATGGAAGGGAAGAACGCAGAGCAGTCAGTTGTAAAGACAAAAAGCAGCTAGACTGATGTGGAAAAGGTAGTTAGAAAAGATAGAAGCATAAATAATCAGAGAAACCAACTGACAGGGGCAGTTTGTGCAGCACTGCCCTCCATCAGACTTTTAATTCTGTTCTTCTAAGGGGCAGAGACCTCCAGGAGCTCTCATCAACAGTTGGGGGTTTGTTTGTATTTAGTGGGGAAAAACCAGTTACTGCTTAACAAACCTCCCTGCATTTATGTTTTTTCCTTGCATTTCCTCTGTCTGCAGCAACTGAACCACCCCAACATAATTAAGTATTTGGATTCATTTATTGAGGACAATGAGCTGAACATTGTCCTGGAGCTGGCTGACGCTGGTGATCTCTCTCAGATGATTAAGGTGAGGACACGTCTGTTCCAGAGCTGCTGCAAATGCCCAGGATTAGGCAGGTGTGAGGGGGTGGGGCTGCCAGAAGCTCGTTTATCCTCCTCTCACGGGTTTGCGCACCCACGAGGAGCTTCCAGAGCCTAAACCAAAGGCTCTGGTGGTGGTTTCAATGCACCAGGCTGTGCCATTTGCTTCTGGCCGCTGCTTCGGAGGGGAGTGAGTCTCTGTAGGACCCGATGGGGTGGATGTGTTGTTTCCGGGGTTGATTTATCCAGCCTGTGATTGATGGGGACATTTAATTATTGCTGGATTCACTATTCACGCAGCTTGTCTGCCACTCTGAAGACATTCAAGGAAGTGTATTGACTTTCTTTGCAGTGGGGATTTGGGTTTGAGGAAATGTTTCAAGCTCTTGTTCTTCTTTTATGTTGCTCTTAGGAATACTTGTATTGCTGCAAACCAGCTTTAGTTAAGCTGTTACCACCTGCTTTTATATTTTCTTTGACATGTTAATCTTTAGACGCACATCCCTTGTGAGAACAGATGTGTTATATCGTGTTTGTTAGCACTTTCAACCTTCTCCCCATGTTTTACCTGATTTTTGCCATCATTATTCCGTAATTATCATAAATGAATGTTTGGAAAGTTCTCCTCCTCCTTGTTGTCACAGTTAAAATATCTTATTAACAGATTTGTTTTGTGTGCCAGCAGAGCCATGAGGCACTAGGCCAAAGGCTGTCAAGCAAGTTACCCGTTTAGTCCACAGTCAATGGCTAAATTTACAGTACCCGGGAAAATCTGCTCCATCTCATGGGAGAGAGCCCCTGGGCGAGTGAGCTGGGAGCAGGCAGTTGGCAGAGCCCTTCTGGGGAGAGCCCCAAAGTTCCAGATACAGCCCCACTCCTCGGCCTCGATGGTCAGACCTGCCTCAAACACGCAAGTCGAGGTGGTGTGTGGATGTTTGGGCTGGTCACACCGTCCGGCCTCAGCTCTCAGGGTCTTGGCTCTGCTCACAGAGGGGTCTGCAGACAGAGCTTGCAGATTCCTGGGCTGACCGCTTGAGCAGCCCTGTGCCTTCTGTTCTTGCTGCCAGTGCACCCCAGTCTGCTCTGTCTTGCCCTGTGTTTACTGCAGGCACGAGGAAGGTGCCCTGGGGTTTTCCAGGGTCGCAGAACTGCTGTTTTTCTGCTGGTGCAGCCCTGGAGTCCCCTGTTTTTCAGCAGAGGGGAAGAACACCCAGCCCTTAACTCAGGAGGGAGCAGAAGTCTCCCCCTCAGTACGTCTGAGCACACACGCGGAGCTTGTCTGGCTGCCCCTCTGTCACACCCCACTCAGCCCTTGGGAATGTGAGCTGCTGTAAGGATTTTCAGCTCCGAGGAGGCGGTAGGAGCAGCAGTAACAGCGCTCTGAAGGTGCGAGAGTGATAAAACCAGGGCTGTGTCTGTCACGCCCCGCTGCCTGCATTATTTATGAGCGATTGTAGAACTGCTGTAAGGAGTGCTGCAGGAAAACCCACTGAGAGCTGGGCCGGCTTGTAAATGTCAGGTGAATCTTATTGGACATGACATTTGGAAAATGATCACTTGTGGTCTTGCATATCCTCTCTTAAATACGTTAATGAGAATGAAGTCGTCGCATTGTGTGTATAGCACTTTGTCCCTCACCCTCCGCGGTTCTCGCTGCTCGCTCTCAAGTGTGGGTCTGGGAGCGCTGCCGGCTGCCAGCTCTGCCGCCTGGGGAGCTGCACGGCCGTGCCCCTTCGCAGCTGATCTGCAGAGCGAGATTTGCCGCTGCTCGAGTCGAACACGAACCAGTAACAGCCTCTCGCGCGAAACACAGAGTGTGACAACGGACATCAGATGTCTGTGCGGAGAGGGGAGAGCACAGGATGCTGAGGGGGCAGCAGCCGGTTCCTTTCCTTCGTCCTCGCTGCGTGTGCTGCTGGTGGGAGTTCCTGAGGGGCGATGGAAGAGCAGAGCAGGGGTTGAGCACTGTGAGGGTTTGTGGCAGTCAGCACCCGACGACAGCCCAGCAGGGTATCGAAGGATGAGCTAAAGTCTTGACCTCGGGAAACGATTACAGTTGTGTTAGTGCTCGGGCTGAGGCGTGGGAAGTCAGGGACTGGCCGTCCGAGCGGTGCGGTGTTGGGGTGGTGGTTGGTCACGCGCAGGGCTCCAGTCTGAAATGGAGACCGAGTGGTTGGAAGCAGAGAACGTTGGCCTTCACTGGTTCTTTCTTGCTGTGACGGGTTGTTTCAGTATTGCAGAGCCCTCCCTGTGCTGCACCCTGTCTCGTTGTGTGCCGCACGCTTAGGGTTGTTTCATTCGAGAGCTGTTGGCTCCCAGAGATGCATCGGGCCCAGCCCTGGCCGTGCTGGGTGCCGCGTAAACGCACCCAAAACGGTCTGTTCCCGCACCGGGATGTCTCTTGGGCAGCAGAGTCAGTCTGTCTCCTAGAGGTGGTTAGATCACTTCATAATCCAGTTCTGCATGAAGTGGAATCTGTTCTCCTACGTGATCACAGAAGGAACCCGGCTACTTCATCGACGCTCTGGCCGGCCCCCGCGGAGGGGAAGCTCAGCACCTTGTTGTTGTTGACAGACCGCACAATAGCGAGCGCTCGCGACGTGGGGGTTTTAATGATCTTTTGTTACCTAAGGCAAAATGCTGGAGCCATTTGTTGTTTTGAGGCCTTAAATATGTTTCAGCAAGGTAATTAAGGAGATGAATGCTAATTGCAGTCGGTGTCCATTCAGAGACGTCAAACCTATTTAAGCGTGTTTCTCGTAATAGTTGTTAATTAGCAAACTGCGTCGGAGCCTGCGTGGAGGGAGAGGGAAGGGGTTAAACGCCCATCAGAGCAAAGTCGCGCTGCTGCGGGTCTGGAAGCCATGAGCTACCAGCAGCTGACTAACACAAGTCCTGGAACCAGTGTGCTCTCTCCCTGATCTCGTGTTGATTTCCTCCCACAGTATTTCAAGAAGCAGAAACGGTTAATCCCAGAAAGGACAGTGTGGAAGTACTTTGTGCAGCTATGCAGTGCAGTGGAACACATGCACTCCCGCAGGGTGATGCACAGAGGTAACATTAATTCCGTCTCTTTTCACTGAATAATAATCTAATGTTCCAATTAGTAAGCGCCTACATTCAAAAACAATTATGCTGATGTTCAGCCAATGCATGTTTAGAGAGGCTGCAGCCTGCAAGATGGATTTCTCCTTCTGTCTCTCTGCCTGGTTGTTAAAGGATTCAGGCCGAAGTGAGGGCGGTATTAGGAAGATGAGCTGCTTTGTATTCCAGACACTGACACTAAGTGGAAGTGTCAAACTTGCCATTAGGAAAGTGTCAGAAGTAAAATGCTGAGACTACTGGATACGGTGAACTCTAAGAAATCATCTTCATTATATTAGCTGTGACCTTAGAGAGTTTAGAAGAGTCTTTCTGTCTTGCAGGCTTCTCTGAAATATTAATACAAGTGTGTCCCGCGCTCTCGGTTTCCATTAATTACTTTTGAATCTCCTGTCTCAGAACTTCCCGTAACTTTGAGCTCTGTCCAAGAATTGCAGTGCCGCCTTCAGCGTGAATTAAGCGCTGTGAGAAGGACTCGGCCGGGGAATGCAAATGCCCTGAGAGGCACGGCACCCGCCTCTGCTGCTTGCCACTTCCTTGCTCCTCTGAGGAGGGGAGGCTTTCGCTCGGCAGCAGCGCGATCCCAGCTCTGCTCCCTCGTGCTCTCCCCGGTGCATTTTAGCAGTTGGACCTGCGTTGGGTCTGTGAGTGGCGGCTGACATTTGGAGACCCCCCATCTAGTCAGCTGTAACGTGAGGAAGGAGCCTCTCTACCTCAACCCAGACCTCGTGAGGAAGGAGCCTCTCTACCTCAGCCCAGACCTCACGGCTTGGGAAGCGAGCACTCTAGGGGTTTTTACACTCTGTGAACAAGCTGGGCTGTGCAGACCCCCGAGTTTGTGGGTACATGGGGCCATGATTGGCCTTTGGTGTGAGGGGACTCTGGTGGCCCGTGGAGATTCCTGCAGGAAGCGCTGGTTTCCAAAGAGGAGCTGTCTCTGCTGTGCCCTGCCCTTCCCCTCACTGGTATTTCCTGTGTGCTAGGGGCAGGCTGGATTTTTGTGTACGTGCAGAGCTCGAAGGCTTGGAAGGTTCAGCCTATCAAGGCCGTAAGAAACATGGCTCTGCTCGAGGCTCCTTTGTTCCCGGCGCTCGGGGCTATGAATCTATTGCAGTAGTGGAGCCAAATGACCTTTTGTGCCTTTGACCTCTTACCTTTTTCTTCTTGCAGACATAAAACCAGCCAACGTGTTTATCACAGCCACAGGGGTGGTGAAGCTGGGAGATCTTGGATTAGGCCGGTTTTTCAGTTCTAAAACCACGGCAGCACATTCCTTAGGTAAGAGGGGTCTTGGGGACACGAAGCAAACGCGGCTGGTGGCTGTGATGTTCTCTCCCTGCAGCAGAGGCTGGAGTCCGTGGGCATGTGCAGTGTTTCCTGTGATGTGTGTGTCAGATACTCTCCATGTGAAAGCAAGAGGTGGTTTTTGTTTCCAAACGCCACCTGATGGGTTTTTTCTGGAAGATCTGTCCTGAGAAGTTGAGGTTTTACACGAACGGAATGAATGCAGCTTTTCCACCCTCAATAACACGTTTAGCCTGCGCTCTGCTCCCGGGAATTCAGTGTTACACCTTCAGCAGGTGCTGCTCAGCCACCTCAGCAGCAGTTGTGACTCTTGTCTGAGATGAGGGAGGTGTTCGGAGCCTTCGCAGTTCATCTGCTCAGGAGGGCACATTGCCTGAAGCTCAGCTCAGGCTGTTTCCTTGGCGTCCTCCACAGATCTCAAGGTGGTTTTCCTGCTCTTCTGTCAGTGCAGGTTGTTCTTGCCGTAGTACCTGGCTTTTATTCTTAGGCTCACAGAAGCATTCAGGCTGGAAAAGACCCCTGGGATCATCAAGCCCAACCATCAACCATACTCTGCAAGTTCACCCCTAAACCAGAGTCCCCATCGCCACACCTGAGTGACTTTTAAACACATCCAGGGGTGTGGGACTTAACCCCCCCACCCTGGGCAGCCCAGTCCAGGGCCTGACCACTCTCCTGTGAAGGATTTTTTCGTGATGTCTAATCTAAACCTGCCTTGTGGAAGCTTGAAGCCCTTGCCCCTGCTTCTGTCGCTGATTCCCTGTGAGAACAGACCAGCACCAACATCTCTGCAGTGTCCTTTCAGATAGTTGTAGAGAGCAGTGAGGTCTCCCCTCAGCCTCCTCTTCCTCAAACTAACCAGCCCCAACTCTTCTCAGTCTCTCTGTTATTTCTTATAGAAGAACAGACTTAACTGGTGGTAGCAGCAGCAGCAGCAGCAGGGCTGCTCTGCACGCAAGGAAGGAAGACACACACACCCCTTGTTCTGTGTGTGCGTGCTGAAATAAATCCAGGGCGTTTCTGGAGGTGACTTGCCTACAGTATCAGGAGGGCTCCCTTGGCATCAGGAGCTACCCCAGCACTTATTTGCGCCATACTGGGTAGATTCCAGCCTGTCCTCTTCACAGAAAGGTCCAATCACATCCTCTGAGCAGGCAGAAAATGTGATCGTGTCTAATTATCTGATCGTATCTGGGCTGACTGCTGCACTTATATTAATGAGAATAAATTGGGGCTGGGGAAGTGGCTGCACACGGAAGCCGAGCCGCTGACCTTTACCGGGGTTGCTCTCTGCTAATTGAGAAGGCTCTTGCGGGAAATGTTGAGGCTCTCCTGCACAAACCCTGCCCTCCCGCAAGTCAGCGGCACCCTGGAAGTGGGCGAACGGAGTGCGGAGCACTGGGAGCTGCGGTGAGTGTCCTGGAGCCAGCATGTGGTGGGAGGGACGGCGGCACGGCCGCTCCCAGGGCTCTTGTATCCGAGGGAGAAGAGCCTTTTAACAGTCAGAGAACCGGCAGGCGCGAAGCTGGGTGTTGCTGGTGGTTCGCACCTGTTCTGTAGCAGCCAGCGATCGCCTGCTCGTGGGTTGGCTCTAATTAAGACATTTGTTTGAGTAGCTGTGAGCGATGAACACCCCGCAAACCAGAGCGTGGCACCCGCACGGACCCAGGCTGCCATGCCGGGCACTTCCCAGAGCTGCGTTGCCCCGGCAACCGCCCCGAGCCATCATTTCTCTGGCTGCTGACCCATGAATGGAACGCGCAGCTTATGCAAATATATTCATCTAATATTTTTCCTTTTGTTGCGTTTGCCGGCATCAGACTGGCACGAAAGGGCATTAGGCAGGACCGCGACCCGCCTGACAGGTGTAGCGCTGGGCTGCGGCGGCACGGCCGCCGCCGCGGCAGGAAGGGGAGCTGTAATTAGAGCGCGGAGCAGGACGCACGTCAGATGAATTACCAGGCAGCAGATCATATTTGTCAGGAAGGATCGCGTACATGAGAACTAAGTGACAGGACATGCCGGGGTAATGAAAGGAAGAGGAAAGATTTGCCTGTGCACAGCTCGTGGGGTGCAGTGAGCGCCGCGCTCACGGCCGCGGCAGGATGCCTGACCCGCAGCGCTGTCCGTCCAGAGCGTGGCTGGAGCGGCGGGCGGCTGTGAGGCAGGGAGAGCCCCGGCCCTGGGAGCCTCCATGGGCCGAGGGGAAAGGGGAGACCTCCCGTCTCAGCAAGTAACAGGAATGTGCTGGGAAGGGCAGCGGCGCTGTGAGGTGGGTGCCAAACACCAGGAACCAGCCAGGGCCAGAGGGGATGGCTGAGCTCAGCCAGCACCTCTCCTGCCGGGTTCCCTTCTCCCTGGGTGGCTTGGGAGGGAAGGCAGGAGATGCTTTGCCTTCGGGGGAGCTCTGTGCACAAGCTCTACCAGAACGCTCCCAAGCTTTGGAGGCGATGAGTGAGCTAAGGTGAATTCTACTGCTTTACTCCTTCGTTCAGGGTTTTGTAGGGCTAGAAGTAATTTGCTGTTTTCAGTGTTTGAGTGTGTCCGTTGCTTTGCTGGTGTCCGAGATGGGCACCCAGAGGAGTATCTCATCTTGGTGGGAAGGTGAAGTCATGAACTTTGCTAGAAAACCTACTTAGTTACACGAGAAGGAGGTCAGCAGCAGCAGAGCACCTGTAACTACTGCAGTGACACTTGAAAACCTGACAGCAAGCTGCAGATGTTGGGTTCCTAGGAGCTGTAGGAAACACTTGCCATTCTTCATAGTCAAAGAGAGAACTTTATTGTGAGCCCCTTAGAAGGGGTTTTAGCCAACTAAACTTGGCGTGAGCCAGAGCTTCTGCTAAGCTTTACCCGGGAAAGAGAAAAGAACCAAAACCCCCTTGAACACAACGGCAGTTTCACACAGAATAGGCTTGTTGTGGAGCAGATGATTGATTATTTATTCTTGGACAAGAACAAAACTTGGAGCATATTCCCCTTTGGAGGGGTGCGTGTAAGTCAGAGCTCCCTGGATTGGAACGCGCAGACGGCCGCGGGTTGGAGTGCGCGGGGTGTTACCCGCTCCTTCTGGTTCCTCCTTGGATCTGAGGGTGAGCAGGGAGTAGCTGCAGTCGCGCGCGGAGCGCTCTCGTAAATGGGCTGCTTGTCTTTTTGTTCCTCTTTGCCTGCCCCCCGGTTGCCATCTGACACGGAACCACAGCGCTCCAGGGGCTCCGAGTGTTTGGGGCACGCGGACACGAGAAGTGTGCCCAAAGTGCCGACAGCCTCTGGGGCTGTGCCTGCAGGACAGTGTCTGCAGAAGAAGTAGCTTCTGCAGGGCTACCGCGGGGCTGTGGTGCCTAAGCCACCAGAAAGCCCCAACTGCGAGGGCTGGGGTAGGGCTGTGTGTGGAATTAAGTCCTAATCATGAGGAGCAGAGAGCTTAGAGCAGCAGGACTGTGCCCAGCACATTGAGTCTCTTCTGTCTAGTAAGTATTTAGTCCTTCTGTTCCTTGAAAACCTGGCAGGGTCCTCGCACTGGGGTGTGGAGGGGTTTAAAGTGTGGTTCAGTGCCTTTGGCCACTGCGTCATTCAAGCTCATTCCCAGAACTTGAGCCAGTTCCCAAGTTCATAGAATCACAGAATCATTCAGGTTGGAAAAGACCCCTGAGGTCAGTGAGTCCAACCATCAACCCTACGCTACGAGGTCGCCCCAAGACCACGTGTCAGCGACTTTTGAGCTCATCCAGGGATGGGGACTCCACCACCACCCCTGATACTCCCTCTGGGAGAAGACCTCAGCCTCGAGGTTGGAAACACACCCTGGTAACGGGAATCTCCAAAGACTTAGCAACTAGACGGCTGTTAAATGACACTGTGAGCTTGTGCTGGTAACCTGCAGTCATGTCTGGAGAGACGAGACGGGCCGGAGCTGTGGGCTCTCATTTGGAGGCAGAGCTGCCTCCCGCTGTGCCCGCACCCCCCAGAATTACCCAGACCCAGTCAGCCCCTCTCGCAGCCGTCTGTGTGCTCACGGGATCGGTAGCCGTGTGTCTCACGTGTTTAGGCTAATAGTTCTGGAAATGTTTAATTGCCTCTTTAAAAACTAGGTGGTTTTTTGTTGTTCGCGGATGGCATCGCAGGTTTCTGAGCTCTTTGCCGTCTCCATTTGTAATGAGCATGTTTCAGAAATCACAAGTCATTTCAAAACATCGCCAAGTTTGTTTTGACAGGAGCGGAACGTCTCGAGGAGGAAGGAACGCTTTAATCAGCCGTGGCCCTTTGAGGCCTGCGCCGCGCTCTGATATCTCTGGGTTTGAAACTGGCAAAGCTCTGTAAAGATACAATAAAGGTCAGAATTTGTTAGGCTCTTTCATATTCAGAGCTCTGCTCCCTGCTGCGAGGAAGGAAAGTGATGGATTCCGAAGCCCTGCTCAGCTCGGTGCTCGAGATGAGCTGGAAGGTGCTGCTGAAGGTGCAGGAAAAGCTTGTCCTCGTCGCTGCGGCTTGCACTTTGCAGCCCTGTGCGGCCGCGGAGTCTGATTAACGTGGGGAGACGCTCCTTCGTGCCGTGGCTAAAAGAGCCCAGCGTGCAGAGCCTGTTAGAGGGTTTGGGAATGCTGGCGCTGACTCCGGCCTGATGACAGCCTGCTGAAGGTGTGGGAGAGCCTCGTCTGTGGTGCATTAATTCAGGGAACGAGGCTCTGGTCGAACCTCCCGCGGATACGAATCAGATGCTCTCTTGTTGCTGCCTGGGAGCAGCAAAGGATGAGTTTCTGAGGAGGCGCCGGTGGCTGGTGTTTGCCCAGGTAGGAGAGGAGGATCCCACGTCTGTGTGTACAGGTGACGCAGCCACTTGTTGATTTCATGACAACAAAACAACTGGCTGAAGCTAAAAGTTGGCTTTGAGATGGGGCGAGTGTGCTCATCCCCGAGTAGCCAAAGCCTCGCCGAGGGCAGGGGAGCTCTTCACGGGGAGTTCCTGAGGAGGAGGCCAGCTCGCAGTGCCTGTGCACGCAGGTTGCTGCAGTCTGGTGGGTCAGATCCTAGCTCAGGCTGTAGAGGAGAGGAATGTGGATGCTGTCTTGGGAATGACTTTGCTGGTGCCCATGCATTTCCCTGGTGAAGCAGGAGACGCTGCTCCTGCTCCGACAGGAGCTGATGAGCTCAGCTGGGCGCTGCGGATGTCCCAGCGCCGTCCCAGTCTGCGTGGGTGTTGTAGCTGTGCATCCACACGGTGCTGGTGACAGGGGCTGGAATGCTGTTCTGGGAGCACTGAGGTGGGCCGGAGCTCCAGTGTGTGGACCTTCAGGAGTAGAGTGGGCAGGTGCTTCCTTGGCCATCATCTTCTCAATGTTTTGCAGCCTTTATCGCTCTGAGGGCCTTACTGCTCCATCTGGTGATTCCTATTGGATCTGAGTGAGGTTTTGTGTTTCCAGCAGAGCAAATGCCAGAGAAAGCTGGTGATTAAGAGTCTCCAACGAGACTGTTGTTGTCACACTGACTAACCTAACGCAGGGGTGGGCCCTGACTGGTGGCACTGGAGACCTTGTGCAGCTCTCTAGGCAATGCTCGTTACGGGGGAGTCCCACGTCACGTTGGACAGGTCAGGAGGAGACTCGGCCTCCTCAGTCCTGCACCAGGAGGGTCACTGGGAAATCAACAGGTCTGTTTGAATCACAGAGACCTGCTTGTTCGTGCCTTTGCTGACCTCACCACAGTGATGGCAGAGCAGTGTGCAAGGTGGGCTCCCAGAACTGCGCTCCGCGGGCCCACTGGGGCGATGGAGCAGAGCAGCGCAGAGAACCCAGTGCAGCCCGGAACGCGCTCATCCGTGTTCCAAACCCTGTCACAGCTCTTGGACCAAGGGCCGTTCTCAGGCATCATCTGAAACGACAGTCTGAGCCATGTGGAAGGCAGGGCCCTAACTTCAGAGCCCCCACGGTGTTTGCTCTGAGCGTGTCGCACGGTGACCCAGAATAACCCACGCAAGAACCGCTACGGCTGGCGGCCACCCCTGACACCAGCACGAGGGCTTCAGGGAGCAGGAGTGGGAGCAACGCCTGTGTTTCCCTCCTGGCAGCTGGGTGCCCCTGGGTGGCCCTGTGTGCCCAGGCTCAGCTCCCAGGCTCACTGCCAGGGAGGGGCTGGCTGCAGGGCAGCGGCTCTCTCAGCTCTCCCAGCACATCAGGGGAAAGCAGCAGCACAGAGAAGCTGAAGGTAGGGAAGTGTCTGACACGCTGGTGCTCAGCAGGGACTTCCCAGAGCTGTCTTCAGGAACTTCACGTAATGAATCACCATTTCTTCTGCAGCTGCAGATTTTTAAGCAGAAAAATGAATCAGTGCAGTTCCAAGTCAGGTCTTGTGCAGAAATCTGGCAGAGGAGTGGGAATGACTTGGAGAGCTGCGCTGACTCCTGCGAGCATCTTGCATGCACGTGGGAGAGACCCACAAGAAGGCTGGCTGGGCGCCACCAACGAGCGAGCGCTGGGTGCTCTGCGGAGCTGCTGGCTAGCGACAGGACTCTGGGCTCCTCCATCCAGAGGCCTTCCCCTGGCAGACGTGGGACGGTGTCGGTTTGCCGTGCTCCTGGGCAGGGTAGGGCACTGCTGAGCAGGGACTTGCAGTGATCTCCAGGTGTTTGTATTTCCCTGCTTTCCAGCTCCCGTGAGGATGTGCCGAGAGCTGGCGTTGTCGCGCTCCGCAGGGGCTGCCCCACGTCCGAGCAGTCCCCTGTGACTGCTGCAGATGTGCTCTGAGGAGTTCTGGGCCGTGAACATCTCTCTGTCCTGGGACAACAGGCCTTGTGCAGCCCCGTCAGGGGGACCCTGGCCCGTGTTCGTGCCCTTCAGGGCAAGGAAGAAGGCAGTTCTTCCCCCTCCACCTCTAACCCCATCCTTCGTTTGCTGATTAGTCCTGCAGCTGCCTGCAGTCGGCATCTCAGATGGAGAAGCTGTAAACTGAGTGTTCCAGGCAAATTAAACATTTGCCATCTTGTGAGGGGAGGCCTTTAATTAGGAGCAGGAGGCACTCGAATGCCAAAAGGAAGAAAAAAATTGACAGGGGACGAGCGAGCAGGAGAAGAGAGAGAGCGAGTAAAGTCCTTGGATGTTTTAATAAATGATGTATCTGAGGCTTATTTGATGTAGTTGAGGCTGCCAGGATGTCTTGTATTTTCAGCACCGCAACTGAAACTTATTTAGGATTTAAAAAAGAACCTTTTTGAGGTAAGGAATTGATTAATAATTTCCTGTAACTTCTGTCCAAAATGCCGGAGTAAATGTCTTTTGATAAAGTGCAGCCTCCTGGAAGCGCAGAGAGGTGCCGGCGCTTCTGACGGGGCTGCAGGTCGGAGCAGCGTTTGAAGGTTCTGAGTCACCCTGGCTCCCTCAGGGGGGTTCTGAGTATCTGGCCCCCTTCCTCCCATTTCTCTGCTGCGGTCAGCAGCCTCCTGAAGCTCTGAAGTAGGGTCCCGTCACATCGGGAGCCGCTCGGCCACTGTGGTGTGTCGGGTGAGCGCCCAGGCAGTGGTGTCACAGCAGCCCGGGTCCGGCAGCGGACGCTCGTGGCACCCAACGTGCCAGCTCAGCACTGCTGAGGGCAGGATCCTGTGTGGTTGCTCTGTCGGCCCCGTTCTGTGAAGGTCCTTGGAGTCTGCAAGGGGAGGCAGGCGTTCCTCTCGTTTCAAACATACAGAAGATAGCAGCAGCACTGTGCCCCCTCCTCTGTTCTCCGTGCCCCCTCCTCATGTTCTCCGTGCCCCCTCCTCGCCTTCTCCGTGCCCCCTCCTCGCCTTCTCCGTGCCCTCTCCTCGCCTCCTCCCTGCCCTCTCCTCACGTTCTCTGTGCCATGATGAGCTGGTTTTACCCCCTGACACCAGGATTTGTTTCTGCATTTTTGCATCGATCTCTTGTGCTAAATCCATCCAGTTCGATCTGTCAGTGTCAGTCTCCTCTGCTACGTGGAGGCCTGTGGCCAGGTCACGCTGCTGCGTCACGCGGGCTGCGCGGTGACTCGTGAAGGCAATAACTCCCTGCTTGTTTGGCTTTGCAGTGGGAACTCCGTACTACATGTCCCCAGAAAGGATACACGAGAACGGCTACAACTTCAAGTCCGACATCTGGTCCCTGGGCTGTTTGTTGTACGAGGCAAGTATCTGCTGACCTTCGCCTGCCCCAGAGGGAGCCTTAACAGCGCAACGCGTTGAGGAGGCCAGACGTCCTTCAGCTTAGCTGTAGAGGGGCCTGCGTCGGCGTCGCCCGGCTTGGCCACTGCTGCTCGTGCAGCTGCACCAAGGCGCTTCGGGGGCTGAGCTCTGCTGGCGATGGGCACCCACAGTTATGCAGAGAGAAACATTTAGCGCTGTGCCGAGAGATGTTTTGGTTGCAGGCAGTACGGTCCCCTTATGGTACAGCGGGCTCGGTGCTCCACGCCTCTGAAGGAGCTGCCTTCGCTGCGCGCCGAGCGCGATCCTCTGGTAGGAGCGGCGGCACTGTGGGCACACGTGAAGGGTTCGGCACGTGGAGCACGCCGAGACTCGCTGCCTGCCTAGGTAAAGCCGAGCGTCGTGAGCGGGAGCTCGTGCATTCCAGGGGAGGACTGGACAGCTCCCAACTCCGTGCTGGGCGGATAAACAGCCCCTTGACTTTCTGAGCTGGGCAGACTGGGGGAGATGAGGAACGCTGCTGGAGTGGCTCCGAAGGAGCTGCAGCTTGTCTTCGCTAATTTCTCGTAACGAGAAGCGCTTTTCCGTTTGGCGGCGGAGTTGAGGAAGGGATGTTTGTTTGGTTGTGAGTCACTTCTGATCTGTCTCCAGCTAGACTGCGTGGATAAGCCGCAGAGAGGTTTAACGTACAAATTGCCTTCAGAGGCGCCCGTGTCCGCTGGAATCCACTTAGGGAGCCGTGAGGGCTTTGGGACGTGATGCCACATAGCACCACTTAGCCCCGATGTTGGTAAAGGCGCAGTGCTTCTGCTGAGTCTTGTCAGCAGAGTCGCAGCTGTCTCCATCCCTCCTTCCTGGAGATGTCTGTCAGCAAGACAACTTGGAGGGGATGAGAGTAAGTTGCTAATGCCCAGAACGTAGCCACGAGCAGTGGCTGCAGCAGTCCCGCAAACAACCAATTTAAGCACGAGCAGCGAGGCCTGCCGCTCTCCTTCCGAACCAGTCGCGCTGCGTGGTGGTCGTCTGAGCCGCGGATCTGGCTGTCCTGCCGTAATTGTTCTAATCAAAATGTCAGGAGCAAGCCCCAGCACAGGCATCACGAACTGTTGTTAGGGATGGGACCTGCAGTGCCCGTGGCCCCGCAGCCCTGGCTCTGCAGTCAGAACCCGTGTGCCCGCTCTGTCTGTTTTAATGCCGCCCCAGAACCCCACGGTGGTTCCTCTCCTTCCTCCTCCTCCTCTGCCCATGGCTGCTGAACCAGATGAGGAAAGAAAGTTAATGGGAATTGAAGAGCCCCCTTCAGCCTTGGCAGCTTTATTGATGTTTGCATTGAGATCTCAGAGACCTTGTTTAACCCTTGTTTGCCTAATGCCCTGTAGTGCTGCTCCAGGAACCCTCCCGCGGTCCGTTTCAGCTGACTGAGAGCAGTTTGCTATCAATCTCTTAATTGGAGATTAGAGGCTCTAATTGGAGCCTGTAGTTTTTTCCCCACTGATTCGCCTGTTCCGCCAGCAGTGGAGCAGTGGTGATGCAGCTTCACCCTTGGCTTCGAAAGCTTCCGAAAGGCCGCGAGCTCGGGGCTGCAGGGGGTCTCGCCCAGCCGCTGGGGCTCTCTCCAGGCCCGTTGGGTGACTCTTCAGCCGCAGATCCGGAGGGGCGTGGGGAGCAGCGTAGTGTGGCCAGTGGTCGCAGTGGTGAAACCAGGGAGGCCCAGCGTGCCCGTCCCCAGGCCACTGCTTTGTGCAGCTGTTACAGGTAAATCCCCGTCAGCTCAGCCCCGGCAAGTGCCGCCAGCAGCGGGGATCTGGGGCTGCCGCACGCTGTGTCGCAGACACTCAACGGAGCCAGCCTGGGCCTGCGAGAGGTGGTCGGGGAGCCGTGTGCCAACCCGAATGCTCCCTTCGGGGCAGGCTGGGTGCCCTGGTGCGCTCCGCACGGCCGGTCAGCAGCCTCTCTGCATATCTGAGGAACAGCTCCAAGAGATGTACTAGCCTGCCGGTACCCGAGGAGCTGACCTCAGGGTGGGTCTTAGCGCTTCTCCTTGTGGCCCAGAACTCCTCGTGGAGGGTCTCGGGCCTCTGCTTTGCCATGAACAGCATTTTCAGTGATGTAGAAGGCAGGTTTCTGATTGAAACCAGGGGCAGTTTCTCTTGCCGTGTCCTGCACTGCTGAGCACTTGGACGTGCGCTCACGGTAACGAGGTTTGGGTGAGACCCCTCTGGCTGGGGATGTCCCTGCACTGGGCCGTGTCCCGCTGCCGGAGCTCCAGCCCAAACGCAGCGTTTCCAACCCTTGCCCCAGTCAGAGCTGCCTGTGTTGTCACCAGGTGGCTAATAACCCGTCAGTCTCGGTCCTAACTGCAGGTACTCGAGTGCAGGGTCTAGTACTGAGCTCCTTTCACTCTGCTGGGAGCTTGCTGTGTGTGTCAGCAGCACGACAGCGGTGTCAGCCGGCTTCGCGGCGCCTGCTAATGAGCAGGAGACTGATCACCATCAGATAGCCGCTGTTAAAGCCCAAACGAGAGGCATCAACTTCAGCTGCTCTGGCTACTGAACACTTGGCCATTTGATGCAGCTTGGAGCAAAATGGTTTAAAAAGATCTAAACAGAGTGGATAATACCCACAGTTATCCAGGGGTGCTTTGTTAGGGGGAGATGCTGGCTCAGACAGGCTGTGGAAGCCACAGGCAGCACTGGAGCAACACCCTGGATGGGCCCAGCAGGGCCAGTGGCTGCGGGTGGGTCAGCGAGGGGGGACGGGAGAGGGAGGGCGCTTGGGGCGTCTTGTCTGCCTGAACCAACACTTGAGCCGTGTTCTGCACGTTCAGAAATGGCGCTTCTGGTACAGCTCTGGGCCCCAGGCTTCTCGATCCGTGTTCGTTCAGAGCTTGCTGTGTACGTGGTTCTCCATGCACAGAGATGCAGTTTCCTTCCTGGGACTTCAGTGGTTCATGAGCACAGCGGTGTCAGGAGGCTCCACGTGCCCAGGAGGGAACCCTTCCCCACCCAGAGCCTGCCGACGTTCTCCTTGCTCTGGGAACAGCCTCTTTGTCCAGACCTCTGATTCTGGATTCGTAAGCCGGGACTGAGGCAGGAAGAAGGCTGGAGTGAGTAGGGAAAGTGTCGCTGCCCAGGACGCTCTCTTCTGAAGAGCAGGTTTCCAGCTCAGAGGCTCTTTGGGCTGGGGGCGGTTGTGATTTGTAAAGGCTGCAGCGCGTGGCTCAGATGGAAAAGATTGTCCCTGTTGTGAAGAGCTGCGTGTGCGGAGGTTGGGACAGTCCAGTCGCAGCCTGCCAGTCGCAGCGAGCGAGCGAGTGGGATGTGGTTGTTCCTGGGGGAGGCTGAAGCCGTGACGCGCTGGCAGAGACGGAGCTGCTGCTTTGCCAAGAGGTGACGGTCTTTACGGGGCGTTTCTGAGGCGTCTCGGAGCCGTTTGGTTTCTGATTGCCCCGAGCTCTGGGCGTCTTGGGGGTGTAATTTCAAAAAAGGCAGTTTTCTCCCTGGACCTGTGGAGCCGCCTGCGTGCACCCAACATCCCACTTTGACACCTGGGGTGGGAGGAATCGCAGTGACAGGGACAGGCAGAGACTCTCCCTGGCTGAGCGCTGCCTGGTGACCGTGTGCTGTGGCCAGGGGCTCCACACCACTGCGGCTGTGAGCCTGGCACAGTCCTGGGGCAGGGGGCAGAGCTGCTCTGGCTGTGGGCACTGGGAGAGCAACGTGGTCACTTGCTCGCTGCCAGAGAGGAAATGTGCCCCTGCGACTCCGCGGCGCTGGCGCCTCTCTGAAATCTTTTCTGTTCTTTCTTTCCAGATGGCAGCTCTTCAGAGTCCTTTCTACGGAGATAAAATGAACCTGTTTTCTCTCTGCCAAAAAATAGAGCAGTGTGACTACCCACCTCTTCCAGCTGAACATTACTCTGAAAAGGTAAATGGGGAGTGTTGTGGGAGGGGGCTTGCAGGGAAGTTCCTCCCCTCAGGGAGGCAGGGGAGCCTGGGAGGAGAAGCCCCCGCACCCACAGCACAGCAGGAGATGGTCAGTGTGTCCTGGTGCCGCTAGGGAATCGCTGCTGCGGGGGCTGAGTAGTGAGAGGCTAAAAGAGGACAAAAAAGCTCTTTAACGTGGGGGTATTTTGAAACTGAAAATGTGTGGCGCTGGCAGAACCCTCCAAGGAGCCGTGGGAAAGCCTTTCCTTCGCTTCCTTCCCCTTAAAATAACAGCAGAGAGCAGGGCTGAAAGTCTTGTTTGTGGAGTGTTCTGTGCAGCAGGGGGAAGGGAGACTTTTCATAAGAGCAGAGGGAAGTTCCACAGTTTAATGCAATGAACTTCTCTGCAGCAGCTGCACAGGGGCCTTTCAAGGTCTGGGCTTTGAGCTTGTGAAAGGGCAGAGGTGAAGAGCAGAGCCTGGACCAGAGCATCTGAAAACTGGTTGCTGGGTGCTTGTTCAGAGCTGCCTCCCGTCTGCTGCGGACTCGAGTGCTGGTTTTGTTCAGGGCCTCTTGAGCTGGATTTGTAATTATTTTCCTATCCCCACCCCTGCCCAGCCAGAGCAGCTGCTTTTCCCTACCTCCTCATCCAGCTACAGTGCCTTCTCTTTGAAAGGAAACAGCTAACGTCGTCGTAAATGCTCCCCGTGTCCGTGGGGGTTTGTTTTTGTCTTACTCCACCTCTGCGTGCCGAGGAGCGAGAGGCAGGATGCAGGGGAAATGCTGTCCCGGTGGCAGCAGACGGTCTGGTCCCCACCCCACCGCACAGTCCACCTTTCACTTTGTTCCTTCCTTGCCAAGAAACTCCGGCACAAAGATTATCCCAGCGCTCCCCTGGAAAAGGGGGGTGATGGGTTTATGTATTTCCCTGCCCCAGCGGCGCGGCCCGGCGCCGCACTCGCCACGCTGCTGCAGCCTGCGTTGCAGGATGTGCCTGCTGGCAGCAGGAATTGGTGTAAGTTGACAGATGTGTCTCCTGTCTTTACAATTACTGTCTGTTTGCTTCCCTCTGGCAGTGCTAAAGAGTGTGCAGTGCAGGGATACAGGCCGGGCTGAGAAGGAGGGTTCAGAGCTCAAGGCGCCGGGTCCCGGAGCAGCAGCCTCCAGGTGGTGTCAGACACTGCTGAGAGGGGCTGGGGGGCCCTGCGCCCGTAGCTGGAGCTCATCGCGCTGCTGCTGCTGCCTGAACCCCCAGAGCTGCAGCTTAGGGGGTGTTAGGACGTGGCTTCTCCTCCAACAGTGCTGCTGTGAGCTCGTGCTGTTCAGGTTGGATTGTCAGGTGCTTTTGGAGAGAGCAGCCGAAGGGGAAGGTGTGTTGGTGTCTCCCTGCAGCCAAGGGAGACAGATCAGGCAGGGAAGAGTGGCCGTGTGGAGGCAGGTGCCCGCAGCAGCGAGTTGCACCAGAAAGAAACTGATCTTCCTTTGGCCAGTGTGAGGGGCCACTGCAGTGGGTTTCCTTCAGAAGCCAAGGGAGGCTCTGGTTTGGATTGGAGGAGCAGAGCCTTCACGGCCATCAAGCATGGTCACTGTGCGGGTGCTGAGTGCTGTGGGGCAGCAGAGAAGCCTTTTCGTGCTCTGCTGAGGCTGAGGATTGGGCTGTTCTGTGCTCCCAAGGTTTCCAGGGTGTTCCAGAGCCATCACAGGCCTTCGTGCACCTCGGGCATGTGGTGTGAGCACAGAGCTCTGGCTGCAGGCCGAGTGCAGGTCAGAGCAGTGTTGTAGATGAGCAAGGCAGAGCTTTTACTGAGGGATGTCTGCCTCAGTGGCAGCTCCTTTTGGAGTCCAGGCCCCCTCCCATGATCAGCTGGGGGTTTACTGGGGGGAGTTCCCTGTGGGAATCCCTGCTGGAGCATGTGTTGGGTGTGACAGCACAGGGTCAGGCTCCAGCCAGAGCTAAGCCGCCGCTCCAGTCCACCCAGCAGTGCAGCTGCAGCCCTGTGTGTGAAGGCTCTCTGGTCAGGCTTTTAATTACCATTAAAATAATTGGCACTGTGGCTACTGGGAGGATGTGAGAAGATCAGAGGCTCAAGGCTGTTTCTCCCGGTGCCTCGGGGGTACGAGCAGCTTTCAGTGTCTGTATAATTAAAAGCTACAATCTTTCATGTGCACAATAAAGAGGGGTGGGAGGTGGGGAGGCTTCAGCCCTTCTGCATTTTATTTATTAACCATAATCAATGGCCGGCCCCTGCCTCACAAAGGGGTGTAGGAAATGCTGGCGTTTGACGGCCCAGGGCCACTAGCGTGACTCCACAAGGGCTGTTCTTGTGTTAAAACACTGAACTGGGCTGTTCTGGGGCTGGAGTGAGGAGGGAGGGGTGGTCGTGCTACAGGAGAGCTCAGTCAGGACCCCTCTGAACCCCCAGTGGCAGGAGCAGCAGGGCAGAGGGGGTCGTCAGGCTCTCCGGAGCAGCACTGAGCCGCTGCACCGGGAGCCCCCCGCCCCGGTACCTGTGTAAATGAGGTTGTGAAAGCCACTGGGTTCAAGATTTCAGCCTCCAGAGCTGGCGGTTTGACGGAGAAGGTGTTCGGTCCTTTTGTGGGATGGGGAGGGTGTGGGACAGATGGGCACGAGCCCTGCTGGCTGCCCAGGAACAGCTGCACCAGAGGTCGCGGCTCCTGTCCTGGGCCAGACGTTCCCAGAGCCTGTTGCAGTGAGAAGGGAGCAGCTGGGTTCACGTCTGCCCTCTTCTCCTGTCTTTCAGCTGCGGGAGCTGGTCAGCATGTGCATATACCCCGACCCCGATCAGCGCCCCGACATCGGCTACGTGCACCAGATAGCCAAACAGATGCACGTGTGGACCTCCAGCACATGAACCGGCTGCCGCCCGAGGCCAGCACAGCTCAGTCTTACTTGAATTTTGTTTCTCAGATGCAACCGACCGGTGCCAGTCACACACGAGGGGGGCGGGCTCCCACAGCCAGGCGCCCCCCCGCAGGTTCTTTGCCAAGGACTCTTACAGGGTGGTCATGCTTTCACGTGAAGATTCTGTGAGGTGTCGCCAGCGATGATTTGTATTTTGTTCCCAAGGCCAATATCAGTTACAGCTGTAGATCATTTAAGGGTCCTTTCCTACAGCTGTCGTGTAGTCTAGGCTAGAGGATGTTCCGGGGGCGAGCGCCGCGCCCCTCCTTTCGTGACCGTAATGTGAAATGCTCAGTAATTCCTTCGGTGAAATCGCTCCCGACGTCGCCGACGGCGGACGCCGTGTAATCGCTCTTTTGCCTCTCCTGCAGGCGGGGCCGAGCGGGCTCCGTTCCTACTGCCTGTGTTTGAGCAGCCATTTGCCTTGTTTTTACCAATTCCCTCCTCTTCAGACTTCGGGTCTGGGCGAGGCCAGGGTGGGGGACAGTCCTGTAAAGGTTTCTTGGTTTTTTATTTTGACGGAAACGCTAGAGTGCCTTTTGCTGATTGATCTGTTACCTTGGCTACAGCCCACGAGGTGAGTAAAGCACGTGCCTGGAGAGAGAAGGAACGTGCCAGCCCCCAGCCAAGCAAGTGCTGCCGCCGCCGCTGCTGCCGCCAAGGGTTTCTCTCTCACCCCCTTTTCCCTTTGGAGTGGTTCTGTTCAGGCTGCAGGTCCTGCTGAGAGCCAGCGAGACTGCGCTGACGATGCTTCTGCCGGTGCAGCGGTGTGTCAGGTACTGTAGGCACAAGCTGAGCAAAGCCAGCTGTTCTAAACACACTGACAGTTTCCCAGCCAAGGCTGTTCAAACCCCTTTGGCTCTCCAATTCCACAAAAGGATCGGCCCCGGCTGCTGAACTGTGAAAAAGCTCCTTTGCAGAATGTGAATTTTTATAGTCTCCACCTGATTGGAAGGAGTCGTCGTCTTTAGTGACGTGAAAAATTTTCCACCAGCTCAGTCTGTTCATTGAATCAATGATTTGTTTCGTTACTGGCAATGAGAAACACCCACTGCTTTAGGAACTGCCGTGGATCCACGTTCCAGTGTTTCCATTCCCTGTGCCCGCAGGGAGGAGCAGGGCTGCACCCTCCGTGCCGGGCCGGCGCTGCCTCCCTGCCGCGGTGGCCGGTGCCAACGTGCAGATCTGTGTGACAGTTCACATGCAGCCTGTGCCTCTTGTTTTTGTTTTGTTCTCCTTCAGAAAAGCTTCCGGTCCTTACTTCTTTGGAACTAAGATTAGGGGTAGAGGGTTCCCTACATTTATTTGCTTCTAGTGAATCTTTTTTAACCTAATTTGCTCGACTTAAAGGAAGCCTGCAGGGCCGTCCTGAGCTGCCTCCCATCCCGTGTGTACAGGGTAGCAAAGGAAGCTGCTGTGAGCAGTGGTGGTGCCACCAACCCCAGATGCCATCGTGCTGAGTCCTCTCAGCAGAGCTCAAGCTGAGCCATCTGCTCTCGGGAGAGACTTGGGGACTTCCCATTCATGGAGGCACCACCTGCCTTTCAGGATTGTCCTGCCCCAGTGCTGAGCTGAGCAGCAGCCCCTGGTTTCACCCCTCACCCTGCAGGTTTCCTTTGAGCCCCGGCGGCAGCTACGCGTTCCTTCGGCAGGATGGCTGTGTCGCGGGAAGGAGCTCTGGCTGCCGGGGAAGGCTCCGCTGGGACGCGGGTGTCCCGACGAGTCGGGTCGCCTCCTTGCTCCGTGCCATGTGGTAGTGCTTAGACGTCGATGTAGTTCAGAAGGTAACTTTTTGCAATTGTGCCTTTTTAGATAAATAAAAAGATTATTTACAAAATAAACTCCTTTGGTTAAAAAAGTCTGGGGTCAAGGAAAAGACTTGTTTTTTTAAAACCCAGCCCTTGTGAAGTGGCCCTGCTCTGCCCGAGGGTGCTCTGGTGTGCAGACTTCTCCAGAGGAGGGACAGGTGGACAACAGAGCCTGCGGCCCAGCTGCTGCAGGACAGGACTTTGAGCAGTGTAAGAAAAGCAAGCGGCACCACATCAGACACCACCGAGAAGGGTCACAACCTCTTTATTCCAGGTCAGCTGTGTTCTGCTGGTGCTGCTGAACACAACCCGCACCGCTCTCCAGTGACGCGGAAGGGCTGCCCGTGGCGGTTCAGGACGTGTCCATGGTCTGAACTGTCTCATCCACCACCTCGAACTCCAGGAGCGAGACCTTCTCTGTGAGAACAGCAGTGGTTCCTTTTTCACACTTGTATCTACCAAACCTGTGAAAGAAACGGGCGGGGATTAAGCTGGGAGCTGGTTCTGCAGAGGCAGGCTCCTGCTGAAGGGCAGAACTGAGCAGCCCGTTCTGAAAGTTCCCTGTGAAAGGCTCGGGTAGAGGAACTGTCCTGGCTCCAAGATCCAGGCTGGTGAAGCTAACTGGTTCCAGCTCAGAGACTGTTGCTCCCCAGCAGCAGAAGAAACCCGAGCGACTGCTCTGCGCCAGGGGACTGGGAAGCCTGTGGGCACTGGGCAGCCCGGGGAGCACTCACCTGTCCCCCTTCTTGTTTGCCACGTCGTAGGGACGGAGGAAGTCCAGCTTGCTCTTGCTGATGACACAGATGTCGATGTTGCTGCCAGAGCCCAGGTCGTTGTAGATGCCGGCCGCGATGGCATCTCGCACCAGCTGCTTGGCCTCTTCTTCCTGGGAAAGTTAAACAAGCCGTCAGGGCACCCCTGATGATTTCAGAGCGACGGCCGCCCCTGGGACCAGGAGCTCTCAGCACAATCACCAGGTACTGCAGAGCAGCGGGGCCAGCTGCAGAGACAACTGGACAGCCCAGGCTTGGGAAGGAGCCACGGAGGCAGAATGCAGGTCTCTTTCCTAGCCAACAGAAGATCCTTTGCATCATTTTTATCTTCCAGCCTTGTGTGCACAGGGAACGTACAACAGCCCAGAGAGCCCTCGGCACACAAACTGGAGTCGCCCTGCAAACCAGGAGACAGCTCAAACTCACGGGACCCTCCGTTACAGCAGATCTGTCACCACCACCATCGCTCCTCCCCAATCAACCACAACCAGCGGCACCAGGAATCAAGGGGGGCTTCGCCTGCTGCTGCCAGCAGCCACGGTCACTGCAGCAGCACTGGCTCCCTCTACAGCTCCCAGGCAGGGGCTTGGGTTTGCTGCAAAGGCGGCTCTGGACGATCAATCACCCATCAGAGCTGGTGCTACTAGGAACAGTCCAATATGGGAACCGACACCTTGGTTTTGCTCTGTGACTGAGCAGGGTGAGCATCAAAAATGCTGCAAAACAACTGCATGTTTTGACACAACAGCGTAAACTTTGCAAAAACCAGGTACGAGCATCTGTTCTGGTACCTCCCTGACAAAGGAGATGCCACTGCCCAGCAACGTCCTACGGCTGTGTGGGGTCAAGTCCAGTCCTCCACCCTGCACCTCCTCCTGTGGCACCACCACCTGCCAAGAGCAGCAAGACCAGCCAGGCCGCGTCCTGCACCTTCAGCTCCACTGAGCTCCAGAGTCAGAAGGCAGGAAAACCAGAGCGAGACCTCAGAGAGAGATGCAGGCAGCACCTCAGTCTGTCCAGCAGCCTCTGAAGCCAACACCGGGGCCCACAGGACCCGTTTTTCTCAAGGGCGTGTAAGAAGTGTCCTGAAACTATGACTAGAGCAGGGCTGCTCAGCAAAGCGAGAGACTGAAGCCCATCTACAGCCGCCCAGTGCTGGCCCTTGCTGTGTCCTGGGGTCACGCGGGGAAGTTGCTGCGCAGCCAGCCCAGCACCATCATAACCCAGGTTACCACCATCACACTGCTGGGATCTCCCACCTTTCAGTAACCTCCTGCCCCAGCCATGAAGAACAAGAGCAGATCCTCAAGGCTGACTGACACAGTTCAGTTCATTTTGACATCTACTTCATGTTCAAGGCCCCTGTGTCTCTGCCACACGAGAGCTCAGCCCGCTCCAGAGCCCCCAGTTTGGGCAGCAGCTGTGGACACCCTGTGTCCAAGTGCAGCTGAAGAGGAGCCCAAAATTAGCTCAGCTCCCGCCCGTCTGCACCCCACACATGCTCTGCATTCTCCCCAGCCGTGTACAAGAGCTGGTTAATACCAGCATTCCCCTTCCAACAGCTTAATCACAGCACTGAGCACGAGGGGGGACGGGGGCTGTTTTTCCCTAACAGCAGCAGCAGCAAAGCTCTTCTACCCCCAGCTCTGTTAAAAACCAAGTGACCCCTCCCAGGCTGAGCAGGAGAACCCAGCCGGGCTGCGGCTGGTCTAGAAAGGAAGCAGTGACAGAGCCAGGCCGGTTCCACGCTGGTCCCTGAGTGGTTGGCGCAGGACAACACCCTGTCCCGGCAAAGACGGGCAGGTTAGTGGTGGGGTCCTGCCACTCTTCTTCAGACAAATGTGACTCTTGAGGCTTCTTGCCAAGTCAAATGTTACTTACTTTTTGACGTCTAAGAAGTGACTACCAAGGCCCTTCTGGAAACACCCAGCACAGGCAGCAGAGCTCTGCGGGATCTGCTCTAAGGTGGCCACCACCCTGTGAGCTCAGCGCTGCCATCGCACGCAGCGCGGGCTGGCTCGTGAGCCTGGGACCCCAATCCAGTGCCATCTGCTCCTCCTGCCCTTTCCCGCCTTTGGAAAGGTGGCCACCACAGCCCCGCGAGAAGCAGCCCACCCTACGCTGCTCCCGCACACCGAGTGCCAACAGGGGCTGCTGCAGGGGCTCAGCAGGCAAAGTGCTGACGCAGGCGTCAGCAGAGGGCCGTGAAGGAGCCGCCGTAATAATTAATCTTAAAAAACCCTAAAAGTTCAGAGCCCATAAAAGGAGCCCTTCCTGCTTTACGGCTGCGGGGGCCAAGCTAACTGGGAATATCATTCTCCCGGGTCCACGCTGCTGCCTAAATGAGATCACAGCAAGAGTGATGGGCTGCGGCGCGAGCGGGTGCTGCGGAGCAGCGCTTTATGGACTATCTGTTTGTCTCCATCACCCCGTCACGCGATGCGTCCCCGGACTCCAATGCGCGTCGCCATTTACCAGCTCATGACAAATGGGCAGCGCTTGGAAGAGGCACAGAGAGGTCCAGCTCAGCCGTGTAATGGTCACCGCAGATGCAGCCGAGCGCGTGAGGGGGGAAAACGCAGACCCCGAGTTCATTAAAGTGACCGGTAATGGATCTCTCAAAGCGTGCCTTAGGAATAGGCCAGTAAAGGCTGGAGTAACGAACCCAGCGTGGAGGGGCAATCTGAAACGCTCTTTGATAAATTATTTATAACGCAGCCAATTGTCTGCATTTAATATCGGCGCCACCGCCAGCATCCTTAAAAGATGATTTATGTGGTGTAGTGCCATTAAGCTCTATATGGGCCCACTGCTGGCTGTAAAGTCTGCTGAGATTTAGAGAATGAGTTTTAAACTGTCACTGCAGCATCACAGCCGATGGAGCCTGTATTAAATCTTTACTTTAAACCTGTTATCTGGAGAGTTGCAGTTTGTAGACACTCAGGAGCTGATGGATGGCCCCTCTCCAGCTGCTGCGGTGCACGTCCCACACAGCACCAGTGAGGAACTCTGACACATTACTCTTGTATACGAGGATTTGAGTCAGGCTGCTCCTCTCGCCTGAAGCCACTTCCCCGTCTCAGCTGCTGCTGGAGGGAAACGGGAGCCTTCCGCGCAGAAGCTGCCGACAGTTCAGCATCAAATGGGCTCTAACTTTGCTGATGGCTTGAAACAAACTGATTCTAGTTGGAGGGAATTCACAGGTCTCCCGCGGGATGAGAAAAGGGGGAAACCCAAAGCTCTGAGGACAGTGGTAACTAAAAACCCCACTTCTGTGAAGGAGGGGTGGGAGTTTGGGGCCAGGAAAGTGGTGCCTCCTGAAGGACGGAAGCACCTACAGCAGCATAATGAGACCTGGAAGAGCGATCAGCAGATACAACCTGTGAGCTGTGCGAGCCGGCCTGTGGGGAGAAGCCAGGCTAGAGATCAATGCGTGACTGGAAGCGATGCTGAAATCTGCTGGTGAAGTCCAAAGAGAGAACAAAACTGAGAGGCAAAAGCACTTTGTGTTTTGCTTGCGAGGGGAGGCTCAAAGACTCCATCAGTGAGAGCTGATTCGGTCTGGCTGCCTTTTGAAGCTGGGAAGGGGCTGGCACCTGCCATTTAAAGCACTCGGGTTCCCCAGTCCCTCACCAGAGGAAGGAGCAGAGCTCGAGCAGCGCCTCACAGGCAGGGCAAAGACACAGCTGCTGTCATCACTTTTAACTCCACACGTGAAAAACTACATTTCAAATCAAGGTCACTTGTGTCCCCTGTTACTTTCCAGTTGTGGTCCCACAGCCTTACTGAACAAGAAACCCAGATGCTCCCAGTTCTGGATCATCCCCTTCAGCTCCAGGAAGGCCAGTGAGCGCCTCAGTATTTGCACAGCTCCCAGGCTCAGTCAAGGACTGACCAGGGTTACACTTCTCCCCCCAGAACACACCCAGACCAAGGGCCCCGTGTGCAGCAGCGGGGGCAGATGCGCCTGTCCAAAGCCTGACTTCTCCACAAGCTTTCACAGCTGAACTCGGATGTGAAAGAAGGAAGAGCCCCAGCAGAGGCCAGCTGCAGCCCCAGTTCCCTCCCCGCCATCCGTTGCTGTGGGTTTTCCCAAGGGCAGAGCCAACAGCCCCACCACCAGCAACCCGACCTGCCCGAGTCCCGGCTGTGAGGGCGTCAGGGGTGGCGCTCTGTGCTCGACAGAGAAGCACTCACGCACCCGCAGTGCAGCACCAACACGGCCAGGCAGCCCAGCCAGGGCACCCACAGCCCTCAGCTCAGAGAGCCGGCACTCCGCTGACCCGCCGCCAGCCGGCTGCTGACTGACCCCTCAGTAAATGTTGATCTTCCCAGCTGTTTTCTAGAAGATCGCCTCGTTCAAACGCACCTTGGTCCCCAATGATTGTTCTTGGCGATCACAGCTTGCTGACAGTGGGATGGCGGCCGCCCGCGAGCCCAGGCTGCTGGGCACCTCCCCCTTGGCGACGCTGCGCCCCGCACCGGTGTCATAAACCACGTTAATATTTCATACCGGCGTGAGGGATGCTGCAGTATCAATCCAACATCTGCTGTCTTTAGGGGACCGGCGTCCCGCAGAGACTCTTTCCATTTGTAATTGAGCTCTACGCTGAATTAATCAGCAGTTTGTCTGTCTTAGTAAAATAATGTCTTCCCCACTAACCTGGATTTACATCAGCGATCGGTGCCAACTTACCTGCCGAGGCAGGAAGCGCCGCTGGCTGGGAGCTGCTATTGGGCGGCAGCAGCAACTCTGTCACTCCCCACGCGATGACGAGCGCGTTTCCCGCGGCACAGACCCCCATCACGAGCCCCTCTCACAGCCACAGGATTTCTGGTCACGCCAGTTCCATACTCGGAGCTCAGCACCGACCATGAACGGTCGCTAAGCCACTGCGTCTTGCGGCTGGGCAAAGTCCATGGGTTGTAAGGAATGAATGTTGAGGAGTTAATCCTCACAACAATGAGAAACCACTCAACAGCAAGAGCTGTAAATTCAGCAACTTCTGCTTCGGCAGCGCACGTCCTCCACGCTCCGCAGAGCTGCATCACCCCACCCTCACGCTGAGCCTCAGCTCCCAGCGAGCAGGCCGATGGGACCAGTGCCCAAGTGACGACGGCTTGACACCGTCACTGCCCAGAAAACAATGAACACGCACCAAGAACTTGCCTGGCTTCACAGGAAGCCAATTCCCATCCTGGTGGAAGGTGGAAGGGATGGAAGGTCAATGTTTTGTTGAGAAAATGAAGCCTTGGGCCCTCCGGTGCCTCTTCCTTCCTCCACACCAAAATGCTCTGGCCAGGACCACGCTCTGCCTCCGCAGCCCCGGCCACGGGAGCCGCACTCGGGCTCCGTTTTGCCTGGGCTCTGCAGTTGAGGGGGGGGACACAAACCAGAGCCATTCCCACTGCAACACCCGCTCCTGAGAAATGCATCACAGTGACCTGTCCTACCCCGTGCAGCAGAACGACCTCTGGACGCGGAGCCCTGCGTCCCCGTGATCACAGGGAGCGTTTAGTGTTTCCTTCACAAAGGTGAAGCCACTGTTGCTCTCTGTCACTGCAAAGACCAATTGAAACTGTGGGAAAAGTGATCTCCCTTGATAAAGTCTGTGAACAGCAAACCTCAAGATGCTTCTGGGTACCACTGCAGCTCAGACCCGTAACGGTGGTGGATTCCCACCCGACAGCAATTGTACTTTGGCAGAACAGAAGACACCTCAGACCTCCTCCAGCACCCCCGGCCACAGCCAGCACAGCTCAGACCAGCTGCCTCCTGCCTGTCTGAGCTCCCCAGAGCAAAGCAACCCAAGGCACAGTCCTGTGAAGGGTGAGAACAGTGCGAACGGCCTCGCTGAAGCAGAAGCCAGGCTGCCACACAAGAGTTTGGGTCTCAGTCAGGACCTGTGCTTTCCGGATGGCTGTGGGCACCAGCACCTGGCACCTGCCCGGGGAATTCCAGGGAAGCAGTGCAGTGCCACCATCAGCCCCAGCTGTCATCACAGGCTAACAAAATAAAGAGACACACAGACACTGAGGATGTGTGCTCAGACTGTGACCCCCAGTTACTTCAGCCCTGCGTTAGACACTGCCAGGGGTTCAGGCATCTCAGCTGGGCACTCTCCAGCTCAGGGACTGAGACTCTGCCTCGATCCCCACTGTCTGCTGCCTGTGCTCGGCTGACAAGCCTCCCAGCAAGTGGCCACCGTCCCGCAGAGCCATCAAAGCCCCACGTCAGCTGGCAGAGTGAGGCTGCAGAGCCCCACACCTGAGCCCTGCGCGGGACAGCAGCTCTGCTCAGCACCGCTAACGAACACAGAGGGAAGGGGCCTTTACGCCTCAGCCGCTTCACTCTGGAGACACTGGGCTGCTCAATGCCAGAAACAGAACCCAGGGGCCAGAAGAGCCTGTCTGCACGTTCTGCAGCTTCCAGTCCTCTCCTACAGATCCTCTGTGAACACCCCTACCGCTGTCCCCAGAAAAGGTCCATCTCCAGCTCCTCCTGGCCGCTCATCACGTCTCAGGGATCCCAGGTAAAGAAGTGTCTCTAAGTACAACCCCACACTTGTGAGGTGAGATCTACTTTTAAATCATTAACTGCCTACCGGGCTGCCCCCTTCCTCCTCCCTACCCGGTGCCCCCGAACTCATCACACAAAGATTCACTTCCCTTTCCCCACTACACTTCTGCTTCCGTGGCTTCTACCGACTCTTCCTTTAGGATCATCTCCCGACGAACCCGGGCTGTTTCAATAAACTACAGCAAAGACACGAAGCTACCAGCAGCCTGGTTCCTTCTTAAACACGAAGCTCTTGTCAGAAGCCTGCCTTCTGCAGACAAAAAGCTTTGACTTCTCAAACAACACAAGTCAAACACGCAATAAAATACCTAAGAGCCTCCCCAGACGCCCCAGCCTCCCCAGGAATTCACGCAGCACAGCACAGACAAACCCAGAGCTCCTGCATTCAGGACTGCAGGAGGTTTCCTCTCCAGACCACGACAGCTTCCACACCCACGGGCTCAGAGTATCTCTGTCCTGTTGTTTAACCCCAGAAGACACTAAGGCCTTTGCAGTGTCTGACTGCTGAGGTTTAAAAGCCATCTGGCTACTCTACTGAAACTCCCCTCGAAAGAGAAATGGGCTGCAGTGCAAGATCTGAGCCAAACCACTCTATTAGATGAGCTGTTCCTCCACTGATGTTTTCTAAAGTAGATCTATAGCTGCCCACATGACAGACCGATGTTGTTCCCCAGCAGTTAGGTGCTTGGCACCGCGTTTTTGAAGCGGCTGCAGGCCTTGGGGGCTGCGAGCGTTCCCATCTCCAGCAATCTATAATGGTTCCTCTAGAGGCCAGCACTCGCCCCGTAATGAAAACAGCCCTCCATAAATCAGACTGCACAAGTGGCACTCGGGCACGTCACCGTCTACCCCAGCGGCTCCTCTGAAGGACACCGGGCAAGAGATCATCTCCCGGCACCGCGGCCAGGGAAGGGACCAGCCCGGCCGGCACCGGTACAGCGGGTGCCGCTGCCATCCGAAGACACACTAAGTCTAGGGGAAAGAAACCGCATCCTGCTGGTGTTCGCACGCCTCAGGCAGTGGTAGGAGCTTCAGCAGCTCATCTTCAAAAGGCAGAGAGCCAGGGCTCCGAAACCTGCCGGAATTGGCTCAGCCTGCAGTCTTCCGCGGGTGATTATTTCTTTATTTTTTCCAGCCAAGCATCTTCAAAGTCTGCGATTCTAACTGTAGGGCACAGCAGCTGCCACCGCAGATTTGATCCTCTCAGCTCTTGGCAGCTCTCGACTTGAAATCCTAGCAAAAGAATTCTTCAAGTCGCTATTATTGCCTGTCACGGGTGTATAAATATTGTGCGCGGCGCGCCGCGGCGCGGCTCTCCTGGGACGGCGGCGCACGCCAACCGCGCGGCACAATGAAAAACACCCCCCGCGCTTCAAATAAATGCTAATGCCGCCGCGCCCGCGCGGCACGTTTGGTGATCGGCTTCGGCGCTGCGGAGCGTATATCAGAGGCAGAGAGGCTGATTGTCTTTTCCAGCCGTAGTCAGCCGCCACTTTCATTAGGCTTGTTAATTACATTCCAGATGCTAATTTGCAAGTCGATACCAGAGGGTGCAGGACAGTCTGCCTTTGAATCATCCTGCCTGTGATGTGATGGTCTTGAAGCACACCACTACCCTCCAGTAGCCCTAGCAAGAGATTCTGACAATTAGTGCAAAAATAAAAGAGGCCCCATTGATCCTGACAGAAGAAAGACACTGGTCCTCTGCCCCTTCTACTAAATTACTCTCCAGGAATTTCAGGTCAGTCATCAGCCACTGCCACTTTGTAACACGTTTCATGTGAAACATACACAGCACCCTTCAGACTGCAGAGATCACCCAAGTCCCATCCCCTGCCCCAGCAGGATCCCCTAGATCCAGTCATTAGGGATCGGAAGGGACCTCGAAAGACCATCCAGTCCCATCCCCCTGCCACAGCAGGAACACATCCAGGTGGGTTTGAAATTGCCTCCAGAGAAGGAGGCTCCACCACCCCGAGGGCAGCCCCTGCCAGGGCTCTGCAATGAATCTTCAAGACCACCCAGCTACTCGTACTGCCCGGCCGGCTGCGTTTCCAGGTCCCTGTTGTTGCAGCAGCACTCTGCTGCCATTTCGGGCTGTGTATGAAGACAATTTAATTAGGATGACCTTTCTAAATGGGAAAAGCTGGAGAGCGACCCATTTTCGGTGCCTGTTTTGGTTTGCTCTTACACACAGAACCATTTCTAATACAAGCTCGAAAACAAGCCGAGGATGAGGGGAAGTTTTAGTTTCCCAGGGTAGCTCTGACATTTGTGACTTTGAAAGCGGTTGGTCAGGCTGTGGCTGTTGGTTCCCAGGATCTGCAGCCTCTGCCTAGTGGTTCTTCCTACCAGTCCTCCAGCCCAGTGAGAGCTTAGGATAAATACTCCAACATTTCTGATAGCATTTCTAGATCTGCTAGTGGCCAGAAGCCCAGTGGCCTCAGATACAGCCCGAGACCCTGCAGCAACACGGGGAGGTGGCGGAGTCCCCATCCCTGGAGGTGCTGAAGGACAGACCGGCTGTGGCGCCCTCAGTGGAACGAGACAGAGCCCCCCCAGAAAGTCTGAGTGTGGTTGAACAGGGCCTGGCGTGAGCGAGGCCCTTCACGCAAACCCGCTCCAAAGGCCCTTCAATCACAGGGGGTTATTTCTGTCAGCTGGCCGCAGGTGGCCGGATTTTTCCACTGTTGAGTGGGCACTGGCCACCGGCCACCGTGAGGGACATGCCGCACACACTCGGAACCAAACAGCTTGCTCCGATCGTACTCGGGACACCCCACCTCCCTGCTCTCCTCAAGGATTCCCAAGTTTCTCCACACAGAAATTTGCAAAAAGCTCCAGTTCTTTCCATTTCTCCTCCCCAGCAGCTTTCCCAGCCTTGCCCTACGCTGACGTTGGTGCAGGGAAACCACAGCAGATTTACCTGTTTTTAAAAGCTTCAGGCCTCTTAAATTCTTATTATCAGGAGGCTTATTAAGGGCAGAGACAGTGAGGTTTTAAAAAACAAGAGAGATTTCTTACCTCCATGTCAGATTTGTATTTATCTTCAAACACTGCCATAGCCGCCAGGGAGCCGGAGCCTGCGGGGACAAAGGGAGGACACTTGTTTAGCCCCAGTGTTTGAAGGAAGAGGAGTATCAGCAGCACAACCAGGCTGAAGGCTGCCTTAGCTCACCGCCCGCCCCAGCCCGACTGCCCTCTTCAAGACCAGCACCCTGCTGAACCCTGACGTCGCAGCTCGTGCGCACAGACCTGTCCAGCAGCCCTCTTCGTTAGTACTGTGAGCACCAAGACAGGAAAGCACGCTTAGAAAGAGACACCTGATCAACACCAGCTTGTGATGCCTCCTCCTCCGCTTCTCCTGCCCCACTTTGGAGCCTGCTCACGTTAGAGGCTGTCACCTAACACCAGGACACACCGTGAACAGACTGCCGCCCCAGCACGGGCACCATGACACCCACAGTGCTAATGGGGGAGCGGGCTGCTGCCACCGTGTGAACCCCCACATCCACGTTCAACCTGGTTTGTGTTCAGGCCACTGCTCTTCCACTGAGCAGCAGGAGAACCAAGTGACAGCTGCACGTTACTTCAGTTAAAGGATTCATAGACTCACAGACCATCAGGGATGGGAAGGGCCTCCAAAGATCATCCACTCCAATCCCCTGGCCACAGCTGGATCCCCTGGATCCACTCACACAGAAACAGTCCAAGAGGGTTCGAAACGTCTCCAGAGAAGGAGACTCCACAGCCCCCTGGCAGCCCCTGGGGGCTCTGGCACCCTCACCGGGAAGGTGGTCCTTCTCAGATTGATGGGGAACCTCCTCTGCTCCAGCTCCCACCCGCTGCCACAGTGGACCAGAAGCCATCGCCACCCCAGCACCGTAACCCCGGGTGCTACCGGCGCGCCGCTCAGACATTCGCACCACGAGCGCCCTAATCCCACCGGGAACCGCAAAGCTGCCTCGTTCAGAGCGCGAGGGCTCGGGAAGGGACCTCGTCTGTCTGCAGCAGCAGCCATAGCTCAGCGACAGCTACTTGTGGGGAGTGACTGAAGTTACCTGC
This sequence comes from Rhinopomastus cyanomelas, assembly GCA_013400115.1. Classification (NCBI taxonomy): domain Eukaryota; kingdom Metazoa; phylum Chordata; class Aves; order Bucerotiformes; family Rhinopomastidae; genus Rhinopomastus; species Rhinopomastus cyanomelas. Next base: position 566,716 of record VXBP01008118.1, read on the forward strand.
CGTTTTTTACTCCAATTAGAAGATTTTTTGGCATTTATGACTTTTTAACTTGTTTTGCATCGCGCTGTCTGTTTAGCTGGGTCACGGGGAAAGCCAGCCGTTCCATTTAAAATGATTTGTGCGTGGCGCTTGACCACCTCAATGGTTCAGCGAAGAAAAAGGCGGCGATTAAACAGTTTCAAATGAGGTGTCCTGCTGATTTTATCAAGTCTGCGGAATGTATAATGGAAAAGGAGAGGCTGACAGTGACACTGTGGAGAAAATACAGACTGCCTGATCTGAACCATTTAAGGAGGTCCAATTATAGATCAGATTTAAAGGGTAGAGGCAGCAGATTTACAGGCACAAATCAACGAGCGTGGTAATCCCAGGGAACGTGACGGATACTCCTGCGCCGGGATATTGCCGCGGCCGAGCATCATTACCTTCGCAGGGCCGCATGCATCACCCCGGCAAGCAGTGGGACGCTAAGCGTGCTCCCGCGTCACCGGCAATGACTATCCATTTGCACCTCGGAGCAACCAGCGAGTCCATTTTTTAGGTGCTGAAACTGGCAATAAAGAACATCTTTAAGCAGCTAATAGCAGAAATGAAGTGCTGAAGCAAACAGCTGGCACCACAACAAATCGCCGAGAAAAGGGATTGTCCTGGTCCTTCGAGCAAGGTCACAGCCGGGTGTGTTGCTCCCACGCAAACAGGGGCCTGAGCCACACAGTCCTTCCTGCGGAACGGCACCGAACGCTTCTACTGAGGGAAAAGCAAAGCGAACCTCTGGTGTCTGGTCTCAAACTACCAGCACCTGCCCACCAGACTCAGAGGAGTCCTGCGCAGGCTCCGTTAAGACTCTGAAGCAGAAGACAATTTAAGGGTGTAATGACTGAAGTTGTTTCCAGGGTCCAGCAGGGAAGGTTTAGATTGGACATCAGGAAAAAATTCTTCCCAGAGAGAGTGCTCAGGCCCTGGGTGGTGGTGGAGTCCCCGTCCCTGGATGCGTTTAAAAGTCGCTTAGATGTGGTGCTGGGGGATCTGGCTTAGGGGTGACCCTGTAGAGTAGGGCTGATGGTTGGCCCCGCTGATCCCACGGGCCTTTTCCAACCTGAATGGTCCTGACTCTAAACTATGCACATGAATGGAAGGACGAGAGGCAGTGCCCAACCACAACCACTACAGTCCTCATCGAGGTACAAAAAAGGTCGTCATTTCTGGAAGTCTCTACCGAAAGAAATTCTCCAGTATCACTGCAATAACCTCACAGATGGCTCCGAGGGAAGAGGTTCCTCCAGCTCCTTTCCAAAGGTTAACTAGAAGACACCCATCTGCCCCACTGCTGGGCCAAGACCCCGTCCCTTGGCCACCCACAGAAGGCAGCAGCGGGCAGTTGCGCACTTCCCTGCCATCACACCGCCTTCCCTCGACTTGTCAAACTCCACGTTGGCTCCAAACAGCCCCACAATGTTCCAGGTGGTTCAAGCGACTCGTGAAAGCGCTGCACTGTAACAGGAGAGCCGGCAATAAAACCCGCAGCCGTAAGCAAACACTGCAGGGGGGTTCTTACTGCAGGGCCCGTAAAAGCCGGCAAACTTCGCCCTTAATGGGCTGTGCAGGACTTGCTGGTCTGGAGGGAAACAGCTGCTCTCTTGTCTGCGCGCTCTGTGCCCCCAGTGCTCCGTCTTTAACAAGCAGGCTCTGCCTTTCTGCAGAACAAAACCCAAACATGATGTTTGGGAAAAGATAAACCCCAAGAGCTGCAAAACACCACCTATGAGTTAGGGAGAGGTGTTCCCACCCTGATTGAAGGCACCACCAGTCGGATTCAGCTCCGCTGAGATGCACAAGTTCAATCTCAGGTGTCTTCAAACATTCAGGGAGATCTTGTGGCATCAAACTGTGTCTTTAGCTGAGCCCCAAGTCATTCAGACCACGTGCTGGTCTGAGGTGGCTGCGCTTGACATCTCACACACAGCCAGGAGGAAAGAATGGGGCATTGTGTTAGCGCTGTGAGTCTGCAGCTGGCCTGGGCAGGAGCAAGAAGGGCAGTGAAGACCCTGTAACTGTAAGCTCGTCAGGTATCTGTGTTCTGAAACGCTCAGGGGAAAACCAACCCCCTCAGCTGCCTTCTTAAAACCCACTGCGACTTCATCTAGGGGATCCCGCTGTGGCTGGGGGCTTGGACTAGATGGTCTTTCAAGGTCCCTTCCAGTCCCCAATGCTCTGTGGTTCTGCTGCACTTCAGCCTAGGATTCAGCCAGCAGGAAGGGTCCTACCCATCCCTGAGCTTCTTTGGGCAACACTCCACGAGTACTAACCCAGCTTCTGAAGACACAAAACCAAATGATAAAGAGCTCTCCTGAGAGCGAACGCTTGCAGTCCGGTCACTGGCATGAACCACTTATGAGACCACAACAGATGTTTCCCTTTTTTGAGGGAACACTGGTCCTTTCCTCAGTTTTCACAACTACTTTAAATAACTTCTCTGGACTCAACTGCAACACCCCATCCAGGCTCCACCTGAGCAGCTGAACCTCTTCAGCACTGGCCTGAAGTGAAAGACCATTACTACGACAGAGCAAAAAGCCACCCGACAGTGGTTCCCACCGTGTTCTGAAGAGCAGCTCTTCTAAAACAGACGAAGGGGATCTCTTCCGCACAACATTCACAGAAGACAACTTCTCACTGCCCAGCACAGTCCGTTTGCATCACCCAAGGACCTGTCTGCTCCCTCAGCCTGACACACGGGAGGGTGTGCGGAGCCTCGAGAGCAATATTTAGCACTTGCTCATCCGTCAGCGTCAGGGCTCCCTGACAGGGCATTTATTCACACGAGCTCATTGTTATTCAATCTGCTGCTCATTCCAGGCAAAAATTCCGTGATCGCCACGGCCCCATCGATTGGGATCATTTTTCAGGCCGGTTCCTGGCTGCGGGCTGCGGCTCAGCAGCGGTAGTGCTGGCTCTGCAGGACAACACTGCCAAGGCAAGAAGGGCTGATTTATGAATATGAAGCAACGCCGGCGCCAGGGGACGAGCTGTGGCCACCAGGGACTACTGGAACATACTTAGTGCTTCCGAGGGCTGCAGCGCAGGCTTCAAGCGCTTTAATTGTATGCATGCATTTCATTATCAGTCCTGGCCAGGAGCTCTCCTAGACAAGCCAAGCAGCAATCAGGCAATCTTGCATCGTTTGCTGAAATCCAATTTCGGCCTCTGTCAGCACAAGCAGATTAATTTGAGGTTCCCACTCCTGAGTAAGCACCGAGTACCTTTCAGACCTCCCCTGTAAGGGACACCACCGCTGCCCATCCACGCTCCCGCAAAGTGAACCACGCTCCAGCACATTCACACAGACCCCACCACCTCAACCACCCTTCCGCCTTCGTACTGAATGTCCACAAATTGACGGTCCAGAGTCACCTACTCTGAGTGAGTAAACGGCCCTCGGAGCAGCGGGGGGCGTCTGACTGATCTACACAGGACTGAGATGGAATTCCAGCCACTCTCTCCGATTCCAACTTAGAAGTGAGGGAGCACAAGTACCACTCTCTGATCCATCCACACAGCTTATCCTCACTGAAACGTTTGAGTCTCCTGCCCTGCAGCCTGGACATGTTCTTGTGTGACCGGGTCTAGGGGATCCTGCTCTGGCAGGGGGGTTGGACTGGATGATCTTTCAAGGTCCCTTCCCATCCCTGATGTTCTGGGATTCTGCGATACCCTCCTCGCTGGAGGAAGGACCGGGGTGCCAGGTGCAGGAGGACACAGGACACCGAGGCTGAGACGGGCTTTGTTTAACACGCGCTCAGCAGGCAGACCTGGTGCAGCTCACAGCCATCAAAACCTAACAAACGACGCTAATCCTTGGGACTCTACTTCCCTCTTCTCTGAATCTCCTCTGCTCCTGTGCTGTTTTTTGGAGGGAAAGGAGAGCAGCCAGGATTCCCAGAACTGCCATCTCTTGGGTGGACCAGATGATGTGCTGAGGTCCCCCCAAGCCCTAACGTCCTGGGATCCTGTGTGTGCGACTGAAGCTTTCTCAGCGTCGCAGAAGCTGCGGGACTTCGCCGACGCTCCCCTCGCAGCCATCAGCACTGAGGGAGTGGGGGCTGGTCTCCCGTGGCGCTGGCCACAAGGCAGGCCCAAGAATCAGACATTTCCTCTCCCGTTTATCAAAGGCTGAACAATGCCATCACATGACTGCGACTGGGTTCCGCTGGCCATGCGCTCTGCCTTTCCCTGGGTAATGGCACCATCTACGGGTCCCACTCCACCTCTGCACACTTCCCGCCAGCCAGCCCCGGCCTGCTCGCAGCACACGACTCAGTGCCACAGCCACAGGCTTTCGGGAGGGCAGAGATCCAGAAGAAAAAGGAAAACCTTCAACCCTCCAAGAACGCAGCAAGTGGGTGTTTTCCCTGGAGGTGCCAACCTCAGACAGAAGAGATTAACCACAGGTTCAGGTATCTTGTTGTTTCCCATCAGTCACCACCAAAGCTGCATCAGTCGCAGGCTCCATCTGACTAACCTGACACCTCCTCGTCACATCAATTTACTTTTGATAGGTTTATGACACTTGCACAGCTCTGCTGAAACCAAGCTGAAAGCTTCTCAGAGCTCATCACCTCCGCATTCTCACCACAGGGACTCCTCCAAGCACCTTTCCATTCACAAGCACCACAAAGCACCTAAAGAACCTACTTTGTCTAGAGGATACGGACGAGTCAAATTCACAACCCAAGATTAGAGGGGAATGAAGATCGTTTTCTTTCCCAGTGCCAGGACAGAACTGGGTTGTTAGGCCAGTGCTGGTGGGTCTGAGCGTGACCTCTGTAACTGTTTGAGAGGGTAGCACCTAAACACCAAAACCCACGCAAGAACCTGTGCTGCAGCTTTCAACATCCTCACGATCCCCAGTTCGAAACTCAACAAGAGGAACAGAGCAGCATAAGCCTACAGCTCAGGTTCCTACTGTTGCAGAGAAGGTTACAGAGAGCAGAGCTGAGCTACCAACTCTTAGTAACTTGGTGCGACTGGTGGCGGCACAAGGCAGAGTTAACCTTCTCCACCAAGGAGCTCCACAGGGCAGTTAACGCCCGTTACCAGACTCAGCACCTTCCCCAACACCAGCTTTCTGGCAGCTTAGACTTCAACAGCAGAACAGGTTCTAAAGTGTTGGGAAAGAAAGCAAGCAGTGCACTGCCTTACAAACACAAGCACAACGTGGACTGTGGAAAACTGCATCCTGCAGCTCCCCGCGAGCCAACCACCCCACGCAGGAACTCGTTCACCCACGTCAGCAGGCCGCTGTTACGACCCCGCGGAGAACCACTTACCCATGGTGACGTAAGGCAGTTTGTCCGTCGATCCGTGGGGGTAAATGCTGTAAAGGTGAGGTCCCGTGACATCCACTCCCCCCAGCACCAGGGCAGCACCGATGTAGCCTTGATACCTGCCAGCAACAGTCACACGTGAATGAGCCGTGGGTGTGTGTAGAGGCTTCAGCAGGAAACACACTCCTCCTTTTCCAGGAGCCTCAAGAGCATCCAGTGCTTTTCACAGAGTAGTTAATAAACAAGAAACCCGCTGTGTTACCTGAAGAGCATTTGCTTCAGCATCCGATTAGCTGTGGCAACGCGGGGAAGTCGCCCCGTAGAGAGCGAATGGAGCTCCAGGTTGGAAGAAATGAGCTGAGTTGTCATGTCGGTGTCGGCAGCTGTCCCTGCCCCACAGCAGCTGGAAGTGATTATTGAGCCATGAGAAAGAGGCGAGGGAGGGTGGGAAAGACAAGCAACTCTGCTTTATCCCACAAGCAGAAACTCTCGCTGCAAGACTGAGGACATTAAGTTCTCTCAGTGTTTTCAGAACATTTGAGGGAACAGCCTGTTTAATTATAAATGAAATATAAAACCCTCCCAGGCTTGCTAATACATTTTAGTTTTTAAAGCACCCCTCGATGTGTCCTGTCAGCAAAGGCAACGGCCGACCATCCCAACACAAACACCGTGGCTACAAATCCCAGCACCACAACCGGACAAACACAGCTTTAAGACTTACTAGATATTGGGGGCGATGAAGTGTATTTTGGAACAGTTCTTGTCTGCCACAACCATTCCCTCAGTCGCTCTCGTGTCTGCTCCAAGGACAATCCCATCCTGCAGAAACAGTGAGTTGTGCCTAAAGCCTCAGGCCCTGAAAGGACCTGGCTGGCACCCAGAGCCAGACCGGGACTGGGGGGTGCCTGGCAGGACCAGCCCTGCACAGAAAGGCTACGGCTATTCCAATCCTAAAAGCCTGCTGCTGTGCACGCTGAGAACTGAACTGGTAAGAAGCCAACAAACAAAACTACACTCCTCTCTTGAACTCTTTAGACCAGTAAACTTATGTGTGGACCGGGCCTGAAGCACCTCATCCACATCTGGGCCTCAGAGACTGCGTTTGGCAGGAGGGAGATGAGCTGTAGTGTATTTCAGTGAATCCTGAATCTGCATCAAGGAGCTAAGAATAGGGTAGCTGAACCCCCTGAAAGGGATGACTGAAAGTAACCGGCATTGCTCGAGGTGTTGACCAAAGACAGACACCCAGATGTTCTGAGGGTCGGGGGTCCCTGGAACAGAGAGGCGGTGGAATGGCATTCTTGGGGCCATTCAGGGTCCAGGCTGGCTGGGGCTCTGGACAACCCATTCTAGTCAGAGACGTTGTAGGGGGCCGTCAGACTAGGTGACCTCTGGAGATCCCTTCCAATTCTATGATCCGGGCCGGGCCGGGCCGCCGGGGATGACTCAGCAGCGCAGAGCCTCCGCCGGCAGCCGCGCAGAGCCACCGCGTCCCTCCAGGGGCTCTGCGAGGCCTCTCCCTAGGCCCAGCCAGCAGGGAGAGGCGGCCGGGACCCCCCAAACCCCGCCCGGGCCGGGGTCAGCGTTGGGGCCTGGCCCGGCCCAGGCTCCCTCCCGCCCGCCGCGAAGGCCCGGTGCCGCCTCCTCACCTTGTAGACGACGCCGGCGATGGTGGTGCCGGTCTTGCGGGCGGCGGGGAGCCGCGGGCCGCCCGGGCCCAGCTCGGCCTCCAGCTGCGAGTTCCTGCGACACAGGGCGGGGAGTGAGGGCGGCCCTGGGCCTCCCGGACAGAGGGCCCCTCGCCCCTCGCNGCCATCTCGCTTCCTCCAGCGCGGATGGGCGGGGGCAGCCGACAGCTTCCGGGCCACGGGGCAGGGCCTCGGGAAGGGGCGGAGGGTCGGGGCCGGGGCCGCCTTCGCCTGCCGCGGGCCCTGCGATGGCGGCGGCCGCGGTGGGCCCCGCCGGGGTTCGGGCGGCTCCGGGCCTGCCCTCCGGGCTCGGGGCTGTCCGGGGGCTTCCTAAACACGTTGGCAGGAAATGAAAGGACCAGCCCCCCCGAACCTGCTGCGCTTGGCTCTTGCAGAGGCCCTGCGGTGGTGCGGGAGGGGCTGAACGTCGGTGTCTCGTTCAGGAGCTCGGCAGGTTTCTGTCCCGAGCGCCGGGCGTTGATGGCAGGAGGCTGCGGCGCTCCGGGAGCCGCTCAGGGCTGTGGGAGCTGCCCCAGCGCCCTGCCTGGGGGGTCCTGTCTGCGGGGTCCTGTCTGCGGGTGTTTTCGGAGCGAAGGGCGCTCCTGCGGCTGCGTGACACTGGACACGGACACACGGACGTGGCCTTAAGACGCTTGGACCGTCTTTAAGAGCATCTTTGAGAGAAGCCCACTCCCTGCACTCTTCCCCTCTTTCTTTCCACTCCAAACTAGACCCTCCTGTCCCCGAACCCCGGCGAGGCCGGGAAGCTGCCCGAGAGCAGGAGGAAGCTGCCCGAGAGCAGGAGCACCCTGCTGCCAGCTGCTCTTGCTTCACTGTAACACAGTTGTTTTCCTCTTCACTTGATAAAGTTAAAACAAACAGTCTCTGGGGTGAATTACAGGCGTCAAAACGGGGCTGGCACACGAACCGCAGAGCAGTTGGTGGTTGGGAGTCTGGGGAGAAAGAGACAGCAGGTTTTAGCTAGAGGGGACAACAGCTTTATTTCCCTCTTGGTCCTTGACAACTAAGCAGATGTCCTACAATTATTGTTTTACCTTCTGGTGATGGAGTGGCTTTCCCTATCCTCCCAGGTACCGGCCGGCTCCTGCAGCTGTGCGGGTCCAGCCCTTCCGCAGCTCAGAGCCGGCTCAGCGCACCGCTAGCTCCATCTATTGCTGGGCAGGGCTCGGCTGGGCTTCACGCGGTGCCCGGTTCTCCCTCTCGGCTTCACCAAAACCTCTTGTTTCCAGTCTGTTGCGTTGATTGAGCTGTTAGTCTGGGGGATGAGAACTTTTCTGAGCACCTCAGGTGGGATTTTTCGCACCCGATGCCTTGTGAACTTTGCTCCAGGGCTGATGCCCTGCACTGGACCCACAGACCACAGAACCCCCCGGACATTAGGGATTGGAAGGCAAGGCAAACGCTCCAGAAGCCGAACACGCTCTGCAGTTGCACCCCAGCCCCCGTCACAGCTGTGTCTGCTGCGTGTCCCAGCGCACACTGAGTAGTCCCACAGTAGCCAGCAGCTCCCGTGATGTCCCAGGGTGAACTCTGTGAGGAGTGGAGCCAGGCAGAGAGGATGGCTGAGCTGCAGAACGAAGGCACCATGTGTCTCTCCTGCTCAGAACCGCTCCAACGTCCTCCCTCAACAACGATCTGTCGGGAGCTGCGGGCCAAGAATCTGTCAGGAGCATCTCAGTGGCATCCTGACAGGATCTGGACTAGACAGGCTCGAACTTCCCCAGCCTGTGGCTGCAGCAGGGCTCCTCGAGGAGCTGCCTGCCCGGGTCAGGACAGACACTGTGCAGCTGCAGCTTCTGAAAGCAGGAGCCTATTTTGCAGGGACTCAAGAGCTGACCGGAGCACAGGAGGGGGTCCTCATCACTTTGAAAAGAGGGAGCAGGGGCTGAAGCTGGGAGCAGACAAGCAGAGCAGCCACAGGGATGAGGCACTGAAATGTGAAGCAAGTTCTCAAGAACTTCTGAACCATTTCCTGGGTGGGAAGAAGTTGGTGGCAGAGGTTGTTAGAAACAGGCTGTCTCCTTCGAAGGGAGTGGGCCAGGTAAAGGAGGGTTCCAGGTCAGGAGGGGTCCAGGTAAAGGAGGGGGCCAGGTTAGGAGGGTTCCAGCTGAGGAGGGGTCCAGGTAAAAGGGGATTCCAGGTAAAGGAGGGGTCCAGGTTAGGAGGGTTCCAGCTGAGGAGGGGTCCAGGTAAAGGGGGGTTCCAGGTAAAGGAGGGTTCCAGGTAAAGGAGGGGTCCAGGTAAAGGGGGTTTCCAGGTAAAGGAGGGTTCCAGGTGAGAAGAGCTCTCTGTGCTGCTCTCCAGTGCATCGTTGGATGCAGGACTGATCCTGCACAGAGCAGAACTAGGGGAACCCTCCCTGCAGATGCCCCAAACCCACAGGGGTGCCTGCAGCTCCCCCAGACACAACAGGCTTCCTCTTCCTCAGCATCTGTGTCCCTGGCAGCTGATGCGGAAGGGCCGGTGCTGGCTGTGTGCAGACCCCACCTCCCGTGTTGCGACTGACGTGATTAAATCCAGCCAGGAGCCGGTTTCTCCGCCGCCAGCTCCTGCAGCAGCAGCCAGGGCCATCTGCTTGCCGGGCCGTTGTGCTCCGCGTCGCACGGTGCTGTAGCTTTAGCCTTTACTGGGGGAATGGGAAAGACAGATGCAGTCTGGGGCTAATCTTGTCCTTCTCCTTCCTCCTCTCTCAGGAGCCGCTGCCTGCTCTATGTGTGGGCACCAGGGCTCCTCGTCTCACCTGACACCCCGAAGTGAGCCCCCTGCCTTGGGGACATAACCTCTCCCCTGAGCCCGCCCACCTCCACCAGCCCCGCTGCCCAGGACGCACCGCAGTGACGGTTCACAGACCCCTCTGGCTGTGGTTACAGGCTAAAGAGGCTGCCCAGCGGGTGTCTGCTCCAACCAGCAACCCCCGGGAGTAGAAAACTCTGGGGAAAGGGTATCACAGAGATTTATTGTCCCGCAGAGGGTCAGAAGCAAATGCCCTGTCTGGCTGGTAGGAGGATGGCAGATTTAGGAGCAGTTGGCAGCATGAGAAAATAAAACCAACTGGTGGCTAATAAAAGCAGCTCCTGTTTCTGCTGGGGAAAGTCTCTAGGCTACGCGGGGCACTAAATAACGAGCCGAGCCCAGGCTGCCCTGAAAGGCTGCCCAGTGTCAGCCACCGATGCCCTCCTGCGCAGGGGCACAATGGGGCCTGTTCCCCCCCGACAATGCACCTGTCAGCGGCAAACAGAGCGCTGGCCCTGGGCAGGGGAGGCTCCGCGCTGGGCTTTTCATCCCAGACAATGAGACGGGCCTGGAGGAGCGAGATTAGGGCTGGGTGGCCACCGGTGGCTGCGGAAAGCAGCCCCTTCGCCGGGACTTGGGGGTGTCGAAGAAACAACCAAGCAAATAAAACCCTGCAGGCGAGTCCGGGAAGGCAAGTGCTGTGGCAATAGGGTCACTTGGCTCAGAAGCCCACGCCCGGGCTTGTGGAGGAAGGACTGGGCTGAGCTCTCTGGCAGCTGCCAGCCAGGCTCTGCGCAGTGTCTTCTAATGACGGGACAAGCGGGTGTGAGCTGGAGCAGAGGAGGTTCCACATCACCGCGAGAAGGACCTTCTTCCCAGTGAGGGACAGGGCTGCCCGGGTGGGTTGTGGAGCCTCCTTCTCTGGAGATGTTTCAAACCCGCCTGGGCTGCTCCTGTGTGACTGGATCTAGGGGATCCCACTGTGATGGGGGGACTGGACTGGATGATCTCTTGAGGTCCCTTCCAATCCCTAAAGCTCTGTGATCCCGTGAGTGTAGGACATGAGCACCCAGCGGGGTTCTGTGCACAGTGGGAGCTGAGCAGAGCTTGGCTAGGATGGGGACTAAGCCCCCCATCCCTGTGGTGGGTTTTGTACCCAGCTGATGCAAGTCCTAAGCTCTGGGCAACACTCCTCTGGGTGTTTAAAAGCCACACGAATTACTAACCGTGCAAAGGCCCTGAAAGCAGAACAGCAGCAGGGTGGCCTCAGCCTCTTCTCAGGGCCAGGACTGAGATGGGAAGGGCAGCAGCTGGCCATCCCGGCCAGAGGAAACACATGGTTGGGTCAATCCGATCTGGTCAGCAGGTACCAACCCATCTTCCTGCTGGTTCTTCCAGCACCGAGGGCCGTGGGGGGCTCGGCTCTGCCTCCTGCACAGTGGGATCTGCTGTGGGTCTGCTGGGTCGCACTCAGCTGCGGGGGACCACGCGCTTTGCGGGGCAAGGTGGGCGCTGGAACAGACAGGCTCTGGAGGCACCACGCTGGGGCCACTCTGTCCCCTGCGGGAGGTTCTGCTCCTCCTGCCTGCAAACTTGTGCCCCCTGCCCTCGGCTTCCCAGAGACCTGTCTCCAACCTTCCAGCCTGCAGCATCAGGAAGTTGGGTCAACCCTGATGTGACAGGCCTGAAAGGAGAGGGAGAGGGAACCGAGAGAACGAGACGAATGTGGGGCACAAAGGGTGCAGACCCGAGCCTGCAGAACAAGGGCACTTGTGAGAGACCTGAAGAGTCGATTGGACACCTGTCGCCGCCGTCTGCGTCCTGCAGAGCTGTGAAATCACGTCCACGGTCCCGAGGGCAGGGAGCAAGCTGTGCTGCTGGCTGAGCTGGGCAGGGGCGGCCGTGTAGCTGCTTCTGGGCAACGTGAGCAGGGCTGAGGGGTGATGCTCTGACTCTGTCCAGAGGAGTGGAAGAGCTGTCCACCTTTGCTCAGGCAGCTCGTGGCTGTGTGCTGCCAGCTTGCAGGGGCTCACAGACATGGGATGTCCTGGCCTGGTGTCTCCTGGTCAGCAGGAAGTTGGGCCATGACCGGGTCTCTGCAATGAGCTGTGAATTGCTTCCTGAGTGATGATGAGTCTTCCGTGGGGAGGGCTGACCTGGAGGTCCTGCAGGAGCAGAAGGCAGTGGCCTTTCTGCCGGTTGGATCTCATGAGGCATCACAGGTCCCTTTTCTCTTCACACGTGGGAATCTCCAGTTGTGGGAAGGAAAAGGAGAGGAGCTCTGTGTGGCAGTCTCTGTCCTGGGGATGTGTGAACACACTCGGGAACTTGCTGGCCCCGCTCCGTTTCAGCAGGGGACTGTCCCTCCACACATCTGTCGGTGGAAGCTACAGGCTGCCCTGGTGCAGGGGGTGGCAGCCTAGTGCCGTGAAAAGTGGGGACAGTCCACGCGCTGGAGCGGAGCAGCATCTGCATCGGGGCTGGTGAAACGTGAGTGTGCAGGACGGCCCTGCGAGGGCCGGGCTCGCACCTCGACCCGGTGGTCCCTGACACCGGGCTCCGTGCCGCGGTCACGGCTTTCCTACTCCGCCTGGCAAAGGGCTGATTTACAGATTGCCGGCCCACGTGCTGGGCAGCTCTTCCGAGGGCTGTGTGAAGGATGTGCCTTGCGGGGTGGCTGCTGGCTGGGAAGGAGAAGCCTTCGTGAACCGCACCCGGGCTGACTTTCTCCATCACCTGGGCGTGAGCAGGACTGCAGCCCCTTCCCAGACCGGCTACCCCACAGCGACAGCAGCCCCCGAACCGCGCAGCACAGGTTGCCCTTTGCTTGGCCACTCGTTAGAGGGATTCACAGGCACTGCGAGCGCGTTGGGGTTTGACCACCCGACTGTCCCCAAGGCCAGGTGTCTGTCTGCTCCCCAAGGTCTTCGTGGCGATGGACACCCCGCATGCCGAGAGCTCTGCTGTTTCTGGGTTGAGGTGGGAATGGAGCCCGACTTCAGGAGCTGCTGCTGCCTGCGGGAGACCGCTGAGCGCCAGCCTGTAGGGCTGCTTTGCAGGAACCAGTGCCCCTGCAGCAACGAAGTCCCAGCGCTGGCACCGAGGGCTCTGCTGCCACAGAAAGGAGCAGATGGCAGAGCCCAAGTGGGGGAAGTCCCCCGGGAAGCTGCGAGGGCAGAGGTGCAAGGAAGCACCCAACAGAGCTGGCTGTGAACCTGGGTGCAAGGACTCACATGGTTTGCACCTGCCAGGCACTCTGACTCCTGTCAGACCTAACCCAGCTGTAAGTCAGAAAAACACTTAGCACTTGCCCTCTGAAGGGTCTCTGCTGTCAGCCTGGGCTCTGCCTCATCCACTCTGCTTCCTCCACCACTGAGGGAAGCACAGACCACCAGGGATTGGAAGGGACCTCGAAAGATCATCCGAGGGAAGCAGGAGCCAGGTTTGGCCAAGCCACAGCGAGCAGCAGAGCCTCTCCCGGTGCTGCCAGGCTGTTCGTAAGCCCTTGGCACTCTGTGCCACCCTGCCCACGAGTGCCAGGACATTTCCCAGCTGGCAGTGGTCTCTAAGCAGCCTGGAGCAGCTGCCTCCAGGGTCCATTCTTCTGTGAGAGATTTATTGCAGCAGGCAGAGGCTCTGGGAAGCAGCAGTCGCCTCCATTCCCGGGCCAGAGCCCCGGAGAACAAAAGCCAGTTGCCTGTGAATCCAGGGTGTGATTCAAGCATCCTCTGGGAGGGGAGGGGAGGGAAGTGTGCGCCTGTTGCTGTAGCGAGAGGAGTAGTGGCCAGTGGAGCAGCTCCGGAGCCCTGCCGGCCCAGGGAGGTGGCCCGAGCCAACCAGCCTCCCAGTCCTCGCCGGGGTGGCCGCGGTCCTGGGCTTGAGGAGACACCGGAGAAGGCGCTGGGTGAGGACATCGCAGCAGATGCCCCGCAGAGCTTCTGCCGCTCTGGCTCTGCCTTCCAGCCCTGGCCCTGCCCATCGCCCCCGCCCGGGGCTCCTTCGTGCTCCCAGACACCCTCCGCAGCGCTGCCCCGCACCTGCTCCCGCAGGGCCCCTGCGGGCTCCGCCAGGACCGTGAGCCCCGAGTCCCGGGGAGGCTCCGTCGGGGTTTTCCACGGGGAAGCGATCGCCCGGGAGCGCATCCCCCGAGGACGGGCACGGCCGGGAGCGCTTTGCGGGTAACGGGGCGATGGGTGCGGGATGGGGATGCGGGGTCTGCTCCGAGTGCGGGGGGGCAGCCAGGCGGCTCCGAGGCGGGAACGGCAGCGCCTCCGGGCGGTGCTGAGCGGGGGGTCGGGCCCGGGGTGCGGGGACCTGTGCGAGGCCGGTGCCCGTCGGGAGCGGGGCTGCCCCGCCACATCCCGCTGCCCCGCTCCGTGCCGCCCCGCCGGGTCCTGCTGCCGCCCCAGGTTTTCCTGTGCCCGGCCCGCGTTCCCCGTTTCCGTGACAGCATCCCCAGGGAGCCCCGTGGGGCAGGGGGTACCTGGGCCCCATCCCCACAGCCCCTTAGCAGCACAGCCCCTCGGTGGGGTTTTACTGAGGCAGAACCCACCGCGAGCAGAGCCGGTACCCCGGGCTGGCAGCGCCAGCGCCCAGAGGCAGCCGTGGGGCTCGTTTGCACCGGAGGTCACGTCGACAGCTTCCGCGTTCGCATCTTTACAGACCCTGATCTCCGACTTCACGGGTTTCAGGGGGCCGGGGCAGAGCTGGGGCAGGGGGCAGAGCTGGGGCAGGGGGCATCGAGCCTGGACAGCTCCGTGGCTCCGAGCTCTGCGCTCTGGCACCGCTCGCAGTGTCCAGATTCGAGCAGCCTGCGGGATCTGCTCTGTCCCTCCAGGCACCCACTGAAGTGGGAAAAGCTGCTGGTGACTGAGCGGAGCAGTTCCCGGTGGTTTTGTGGGTCGCTGGTGCAGATAAGGAGGTTCAGCTGGCCCAGCTCTCTGCCAGCACCCCACATCTGCCTGTGGTTAGGGATTAATTATCCTGCATCCCGGGAGCAAACGAAACTGGGACTCCCAGCTCTTTAGGGAGAACTGAGCTCTAGTTTTTAGGGTGTTGCCCAGGATGGGGGGGTCTCCCAGGGAGTCACCTTCTCCGCTTCGGTTCAGGACTCCTCGGGGGCTACCTTGCTGTTCTGTCTCTGCCCTGCAGCTCTTTCCTTTCTTCCAGAGAAGGGGGGGAGCCCACCAGCTGCTCAGCATGTTCAGGAGGGACCCGAGACCTGACCTGTGGCTCTTCAGCTTCCTGGTGAGTTTACAGGGCTGTTGGCACCTGGCTGTTCGAGGTGACGTTGAAGCTCTGGGTGGCTGTAAGGGAACATCCTCTCCCGCAGGTTGGCAGCCTGTCCAGGAGCCTCTTTGCCGTCGCAGCCCTGGCCAGGAACCAGACGTCTAAAGGTTAGTGGGTTGGTCCCGCCCCGGGTGCTTTCACAAGCGGTACCCAGGACACAGAACCAGCCTGTAAAACGGTGCCCAGGGCCAGGAGCAAAGGTGGAGGCACTTCTGGTGCCCTGGCTTGTGCCTGCGATTGCGTGAGGGCAGCTCAGGGCTCGATACCCGTGAAATTCCCGACTCAAATCAGTCTAAAAGCAGGGAAGCTCTGCCCAGCTGCTCTAACTGGAAGCAAAACCCCCTCAGTTTCTGCTTGCAAGCTGCAGCTGCAGGGGCCCAGGCTGTCAGGAGCTGGGAGCTGAGCAGAGAGTGAGAAAACCCAGGGGTGCCTCAGTGCTTTGAACGAGCTCCCAGGGCTGCTCCACATGGAGCCTTTCCCTCAGGCTGAGCTCAGCGGGGCTGTGCCCGGCTCCAGCCCCAGGCCAGCCACTCAGCTTGTGATTAGCCCCATCGACGTCCCTCATTTCAAGCCAAACATAGTCTGGGCTTGGCTGTCACCCACTGCGTATCCCGAGGGCTGGATGTGGAGCTGAGCTCCTGCCCCCAGCTGCTCCAGGGAGCCCTGGGCAGTGTGCACTGCGGGATGCTGGAGGGGACTGGCCGGTGTGCGGCGGGGGCTTGGAGGGACTTTCTGTTTCTCCACATTGTGTCTTCCTCCAGGTTTTGCTCCTGTCACGATTGAGACCTCCAGACACGTGTACGAGTACGTGGCCACTGCCGTGGACTGGTGGCACGCAGACAGACACTGCCAGCAGCGCTTTGCGCAGCTGCTCCTCACGCCCCAGGACAGCGAGGAGGCTGCCCTCGGCCGGCTGCTGCAGTCCCACCACGTCCGAGGCTCTCTCTGGCTGAACGAGAGGGATGGGGTCCTGCACGGACCGCGACGGAGACGTGAGTGTGGGTGGGCTTCGACTGCGCGGAGGTGGGATCGCTGCTGGGTCCCTTTCGCTCCGAAAGGTTCATCTGACAGGAGAAGCAGCCCTGCTCTGCATGTTGTCACTGCAGTGGCACCAGGTGGAACTGGCAGCGTGAGCCACAGTGATCATCGCTGGCCACTGGCCACGTTTCTGATGCCTTGCAACGGGAGCTCAAAGGGGCTCCTCTGCCCTGTGCTCTGCTTCCATCTCCCTGTAAAGCAGGTCGGGCTCTGCCCAGCATCACTCCTTGTGACTTGGGTCCTACAGGGCAGTGGTGGTTCAGGAGCCAGGCAGGACCCCAGCAGCAAGGCACCATGTGGCAGATGCTTCAGAGGCCTTTACGTGCCTGTGCTCTTGGCTGTGGTGCAGGGGATGCTTGGGAACCCCTTCCTGCTCTGGTGCTCATGGTCCTGTTTGCTGGCAGCCAGAGCTCCTGGAGCCCAGCCCTTGATGAAGCGAGCCCATCCCAAACTGCCTCCCTGATGCCCTGCAGGCCCGGGGCAAGCAGCAGCCCAGCTGCATGCCCCAGCACATCCTGGCTGGCACCTAGGGGCTCCGCTTGCCTAGGAGGCAGAATGGTCCCGTCCCAGTGGCTGACGAGCTGCCTCCGGGCTGTGCTCCCTAGAATCCTACGATCATTCCAGTCGGAAAAGACCCCTGGGACCATCGAGTCCAACCAGCAGCCCTGCTCTGCAAGGTCGCCCCTAAACCAGATCCCCCAGCGCCGCAGCTGGGAAACATTTAAACTCATCCAGGGGATGGGGACTCGAGCCCCACCCCGGGCAGCCCAGTCCAGGGCCTGACCACTGTCTTGGGAAGAATTTCTTCCCGACGGCCAGTCTGGCCCTCCCCTGGTGCAGCTGGAAGCCCTTCCTTCGCGCCGGCTGATGTCCCTCCCTCCTAGGGAACCGCGCGGCGCCTGTCCTGGTGTTCGGGGCCAAGACGGCCACGCGACACGCCAAGGTGCTCTCCGAGGTCCCGGCGCTGCCGGCCGTCACCGCCTGTGCCCACCTCCAGTGGGACGCCAGCAGCGGGGAGGTTGGCACCATCTTCTCCTACGCTGTGCCGGCCATCATCAATGAGTTCCAGCTCCGCGGCTTCGCCGATGAGGAAGGCTTCGTGCGCTTTGCCCTCATTGTCCACGAGCACCACTCCCCCTACCTGCCCGTGTTCCGGGCCGACGGGCACTGGCATCACTTCTGTGTGAACTGGCAGCAGAACGGCTCCTGGGCCCTCTACGCCGATGGCCAAAGGAGGGCGTCTGCCAGCGGGCTGTGCGCCCCGGGGCCCTCTGCCCCTCAGCCCATCCAGGGCCAGGGCGTCTTCGTAGTCGGGCAGGACCAGGACTCGCTGGGGGGCAGCTTCCGCGAGAAGGAGTCGTTCAGCGGGAACATCACCGGCCTGCACGTCTGGCGGCGGGTCCTCAGCGCCGAGCAGGTCGAGCAGGTCCGGTCCTGCTGGGCGCTGGAGCAGGACCTGGTGTTCGGGTGGAGTTCGGACGCTCTGGAGGTTGAGAGCAGCATCAGGGAGGTGCCCGCTCAGTTCCTCTGCCCAGGTTAGTGCCACAAACCCCCTGCGGCGTCGTGCTTGGCGCAGAGCTGGCGGGGGCTGACCCAGTGCCGGGAGCGCTTTCGGAGCCCAGCCCCTGCTCCGCTCCAGCTCTGCAGCTGCGCACTCCGGGGGCTCGCGGGTGGCTTGGCACCTGCCGGGGGACCTGGCGCTGCCCTCTGTGTCTCCGCAGGGCCCGTCGAGCAGTGCCGGGTGTTTGAGGCTGGCGGTGGCAGGTTCGGTTCCACCGCCTGTTCGCAGCCCCTGCCGTTCGTCTGTCGCTACAGAAAGGGTAGAGCATCCCCTGCTGCCTCCTCCTTCCTTCCCTCTCCCCCGGAGCTCCTAGCGAGGATGATGGCCAGTGACAGGGCGGCCTCCTGTCTGCTCCGGAGGGGCCACGAGCCAAGCCTGCGGTAGCACTGCCCTTGCTGCGATCACCTGCGCTCTGGGGGCGGTTTCATGACTCCCTGACTGAGCAGAGGCCCCTGGCAACACGTGGCCCCTGGCAACATGTGGCCCCTGGCAGCGGGGCTGCACAGCCCGAGTGTCTCCAGACTCGCTGCTCAGGGCCACGTGGGGAAGAGGTGTTAGACGGGCTCTGCAGATGGGATCTTGTCCTGGGGATAGAGAGCGGCTGGGGAACCTTGTCCTGACTGTCCTCTAAACGCCGCCACCCGCTGAGGGCCCCTGGCCAGGCTCTGGTGGTGGCCAGTGCCAAGCGTGCGGCGATGGCCCTGCTTCTGCTTGCCCCCAGGTGCCTACCGGCAGCTGCAGAGAGCCCGGCTGAGGTCCGGCCCTTCGCTGGGCGGCCGAGTGAACGTGCTGGCGGGGACGACTGTGGTGAGTCCTGCGGCTCCCACAGCAGCAGCTCGTGGGGTGGGCACTTGCCGGTGTCTGGGGCCACTTGTCCAGCTGCTGCCCAAGGTGTGGCCGCTGCCACCGGAGCTCTGCCGCGGCGGGACGGGCAGCGGGTGCCGGTTCATCGTGCTGAGCCCGAGAGGCTGGGCAGGGCAGAGCTCCTTCCCCTGAGCCGCTCATGGCGGGGTGTCCGCACGCTGGCAGGGGCATCTCCGCACCCAGAGGTGCTCGTGCAGGGCCAGGGCTCTGCTCTGAGCCGAAGCACCTGCTCCACACAGATTCCTGAGGGCATCTTCACCAGCGACGTCCAGGACATGAACCTCTCTGTCGCCCTCGATGCTCTTGGTGCCTTGGCGACTGTCCTGAGGGAAGGAGAGGCGCCCGTGCTGGAGCCGTCCGACCTCCTCGCGGTGCTTCACCTGCTCCAGCGGGTCTCCGACGTGGAGGCCCAGGGTGGGGAGGAGCTGGAGCTGCTGGAGCCCTTGGGCCAGCGCTACGCCGAAGTGACGGCGCTGATCTTGGCGGAGCAGAACGCCGGAGCCTGGTCGTCCGTCAGCCAGGTACCGGTGCTGCAGCCGTTCCCGCTGTGGCGGGCGGGCGGCTGCGCTCTGGAGCTTGGGCAAGTGCCACAGCCACCCAGAGCCCGGCCATGCCCTGCTGGGGTGGGGGCTGAGCTGCATCTGGTGCAGGTGTGACTGCCCCACAGCCAGGGGCTGCCCTCCCCACAAACCCCCAGGGGTTGTTCTGGGTCTCTTGGAGCCTCTGTGCTTTGTCCGCCTGGGTGCTGCCGCACGGCCAGTGCCCTCTGCCTGCCTGGCCTGGCCTGGCCAGTGCAGCAGGAGCCCAGCCAGGGACCTCCAGAGCCCACCGGCTGCTGGACGGCTCAGGGTTTGCCTGGTCACCTGGCGCTGCCGAAGGCTCCGTGGCCGCGGCTCCTCCGGCCTCTCGGCAGTGGTGTCAAACCAGCCCTGGCACCAGGCAGCTGCTGCTGTGACAGGTCTGGCTGCTGGTGGGTTGAGCCGGGGGTGAGGGGGGCAGGCACCCTTTTGGGAGCCAGGGCTGGAAATCCGTTGCCGAGGCTGGCCTGGCCGCTCGCTGCCGCGCTGGTTTGATGGGTTTTTGCGGAGCCCAAGTGTGTTTCCCTTGCTGCCGGTCCTGTGCCCCTGCCGAAGGCACCAGCAGCATCCCCCAGCGAGGAATCAGAGGAGAAGCCTGAGGTCCCAGCTTCTCTGTCACTGCCAAGGCCCGAGGGGGCTGTGGGCAGCATGGGCAGGCAGTGCAGGTGTCCTCTCTTGTTCACAGGTAGTCAGAGGGCCCATGGCCGCTGTTGAGCTCTGTGACAGGGTGATGTCCCACTTAGCCCAGCTGCTGAGCGCGGGGAGGCCCAGGATCGCGGTCCGGCACGGGAACGTGGGTGAGTGGCACCGGGAGGGCAGCTGGCCAGGACCAGCGTGGTCACCGCTCTGGTCCCAGTGCTGGCATCTCTCCCCCTCCAGCTCATCTCCTTCCAACCCAGCAGCCCTCTCCTTGTTTGCCCCTTGCAGCATGGGGACCCCTCTCCCACTGGGGATTGCTAGGGGGCTGTAGGGACCCCCTGGGCACAGGAGACGTTCAGAACCTGCCTGCTCCTGGGGGTCTTGGCTGAGGTGGTGATGTCCTTATGGTACTTTGCTGGAGCAGTGGCCCTGGAGAGAGGCTGAACCTTGCTTCAGGGCCCGATTTCGCCCCTCCTTCCAGGGCTGGAGGTCAGGAGGCTGGAGCTGAGCTGGCCGGAGCTGAGCAGTGAGAGGTACCTGGTCCCTGGCCCCGAGAGAGGCAGAGCCGACCTCATCGAGGTCCCTGCAGAGGAAATGCAAAGACTGAAAGCCAGAGGTAGGTTCTGAGGCCTTTGCTTCCCCGGGCACTGCTGCCCCTCGCCCTCACCTTTGTGCCTCTGCCCCTGGAGGGGGAGCCCTTGGTGAAAGGGAGAGGGGCTGCAGGGGAGAGATCAGACCACAGCTCGGACCCCCGTGTCCCTCCCCTGGGCTGGGCAGTGCTGCTGGACCCTGGGCTCCCCATGTTCCTGCACCACCCTGTCTCCCCAGGTCTCCACAGGGTCACAGTGAAGAACATGTGGTTTGGCTACAGCTCCCTGCAGCGCTGCCTGTCCGGCCCTGGCCACAGAGCTGGCTCCCAGGACGTGGCTGCCCCGGATGGAGGGCAGAAGTGAGTGGGGCTGAACCCCCTGTGCGCCGGGGCCGCCCCCGAGCAGAACTCATTGCCAAGCCTCAGTGCTCTTGCTCTGGGCTCACCTCCACCCGGCTCCAGCCCATTTGCCCTCAACCATGTGCAGAGCAGGCACCAGGAAGCTGCTCCCGAGTCAGTGGCTTGTGCACACAGGGGTCCCCGAGGTGCCTCGGTGCTGCGATGCACCGCGGTGGCCCTTCTGCAGCCCGTGGTTGCCCCGAGATCAGCCGCTTGGCTGGGCTGCGGCTCTTTGCAGGGTCCCCTCAGGCTGGGGCTGTAGCTAGAGGTGCTGCAGGAGCAGAGGTGCCTGTGCGGAGGAGCAGAGCCGGAGGCAGAGCCCGGCTGCTCTCGGAGGGCCCCGAACACTAGAGGGGGGTGGCAGCCCGCGCATCCCAGCTCCTGCCCCGCCCTCGGTCCCTGGATCTGCTCCGCTGCCAACCCGGGGGCTGCCGCAGCACCCCAGCTCTGCAGCCACCTCTTGCGGTGACGGGGATGGGGGCTCTGTTCGGAAGGCGACCCGAGGCGCCTTCTGCCCTGCGCTGGCGACACTGGGGCCCTCCAGAAGTGTCCCTGGCTGCCGGGTAGAGGGCGAGAGCCTGTGCCTGACCTGTCTGGCGGTTGCCGTGCTTCTCCCGGCAGGGTCCTCGCCACCTCGGTGGGCACCGCCATCATCTCCTCCGCCCTGCTCAGCGGTCACCAGGAGATCCGCACGTCCGTGCGCTACCACCTGCAGCACCGGGTCCAGGTAGCCCGGGAAGGGCTCTGCTGCCCCCTCCTCCTGCCCCACCAGTGACACCCCGACCCTGAGGGCTGTGCCCAGCGTGGCTCAGGGCCCCCAGGGCTCCCGGGGTGTGGGGTGTCCCATGCCCAGGACTCTGGCTTCTCCTCTGGGGAGGTTCTGTCTGTGCAGCCCACGGAGGGACCTGCATCGGGTGATGCTGCATGTGCAGAGCTGACGACTCCTCTTCTCCTTCTCTGACTCCAGGAGCTGCCCGACCAGCTGGTGG
Source organism: Rhinopomastus cyanomelas (assembly GCA_013400115.1). Taxonomy (NCBI): domain Eukaryota; kingdom Metazoa; phylum Chordata; class Aves; order Bucerotiformes; family Rhinopomastidae; genus Rhinopomastus; species Rhinopomastus cyanomelas. The sequence continues at coordinate 588,431 of VXBP01008118.1, forward strand.
GACCTGTCTGTGCCTTCTGGGACTTCAGCCTCAGGTGCCCTTTTTCCACCCAGGTCCCCAGACTCTGAGCTCTGGCAGGGCAGTGGTGGTTAGGAGCAGGGCTATGTGGCTCCTTCCCTCGCTCCGCTGCCGGCCGCCCCACTCTGCTGGAGCAGAGGGCTTGCCTGGGGAGATTCCCTTTGGAATGGGCCAGTGGCCTGTGATGAGTGGGACATGTCCAAAAGGGAAAGGCTTGGGAGCTCTGGTGGCTGCTGCAGCAATGGAGGGTTTGCCCAGTCTCTACAGCCCCACAGCCACCAGGACTGCCAGCCCCGGGCAGGCTTTTGCTGAAGCACTGGGCACCGAGGCTGTGATGGGCTCTGGGGGGGCAGCTAAGTCACTGGAGTGCGAAGCCCCTCCCCGGGGCCTCCCCAGGGCCCCTGGTTTGCAGCAGAGGGAAGGTGGGAAGAGGGGGTTCTGGAAGCAGGGGGCTGCTGCACGAGCAGCTCCACAGCACTGCTCCCAGTTCGGGGTCCCTTGGTGCTGGGGCAGGCACGGAGGGGCTGTGCTGCCAGCAGGGACAGAGCTGACCTTGGTCCCAGTGCCGGGGCTTCTAGTCCAGAGCTCTGCTGGCCCCAGGCAGCAGAGAGCAGCTGGAGACAGACTGGCTGCTCCTGACTTGGAAGCCCACTGGGTACATGGCCGGCTGAGCCCATGGAGAGACCAAGCCGTGGCCAGTCCAGTGACGCTCTGGACCAACGTGCTGGACAAGGAGCTCAACCCAGAGCCGTGTGGCTTCCGGGCTCCGCTCAAAGCGGCGCTGGCTGAGCTGCCTTTCGGTTCACGTGTGGGCACCAGGCCCCTTGTGCCCGACGGGTGAGGCTCAGGGTGAGCCGGGGAAGCCCACACAGAGGCCCCTCTCCGACAGCCCCTCCCGCACTGCAGCCCTGCCGCGTGTCGGAGCAGCCTCCCCGGTGCCCCAGCGCTCTAGTGACGCTGGTCTCCCTTCTCCCCGGGGTTCGGCCGCAGCCCAGACGCTGGCGGGATGTGGTCCACAGCCGGCTGCTCCGTGGTGACGTCCCTCCCCGCCTCCACGGCCTGTTTCTGTAACCACACCACGAACTTCGCGGTCCTGCTGCAGGTGCACGAGCTGCAGGTGAGCGGGGGGCCCTCTCCCCTCCGGTGCTGGGGGGCGGCCGCGAGGCTGTGGGAGCAGCCTGCGCCTCACCTGTGCCTCCCGGTGCCCCTGGCCGGAGCAGCGGACGGCGGCGGAGGAGCTCGCGCTGCAGACCCTGACCTTCGCTGGCTGCGGGGTCTCCTTCTGCGCCCTCGTCACCACCTTCGTCTTGTTCTCGGCCGTCGGGTAAGAGCCGTCCGAGCCTCCTGCGCCGCTCCGCTGGGCTCCCCGCTTGAGCACGAGCTCGCAGCCAGGGTGCCCGTTGTCCCAGGGGCGCGGGGAGGGCTGCTGGCTGCTCTGGAGACGCTGGTGCGAGCCCAGGGTGTGGAAGGACCGTTCTCCATGCCACAGGGGCCGTAACAGCTGCTCAGCTGCAGTGGGTTCCAGTCAAATAAGGGGAGCAGAGGCTGCTTCTGTGGTTGCCAGCCACGCTGGGCCACTTGGCTAGCCCAGAGCTCTGCTCTGCGAGCACAGCAGTGGCTCCCACCTCCTCCTCCTCCTCACCACCCGTCCCTTGGAGCCCTGGCCATGGTCCAAGCTGCGGCACCCAGACCCATCCCAGTACCAAGCGCTGGCAGAGCCCTGCGAAGCAGCAGGGAGCTCGCAGCTCCCCAGGCAGCACCGCAGCGCCCGGCGGGGACTGGAGCAGCCTGCAAGCCCTCTGCTTGGCCTGCAGCTCCGCAGGGAGACCCTCCTCTCTCCTCCCTCCTCAGGGTCCCCAAGAGCGAGCGAACCACGGTGCACAAGAACCTCGTCTTCGCCTTGGCTGCGGCGGAGGCTCTGCTCATGGTCAGCGGCCTGGCCAAGGCCCACCAGGTGGGTCCGGCGGAGGGTGCCCTGCCCGGCCGTCGCTGTCGCCCAGCGGAGCGGCACCTTCTCCTGGCTCCATCAGTGGGACCTGCAGCTGGGGAGAGGCTCTGGGCCACGATGCACCCACCCACCCACCTCCCCACGTGCAGCCACCCCTTGCTTCTGCCTGGCTCTGACCAAACCCCCTCCTTCCCGACACTTCACAGAGCAGCCCGTAGCTCTGTCCCTTCCCGTGTCCTCTTCCCTCGCAGGGCTGGGCCAGGCAGCTCAGAGCTACAAGGGGAGGCCCAGACCCGTGGAGGAGATGCTCTGTTCCCTCTCCTGTGCCTGGAGCTGCTCACAGGGGCGACACCGGTGTGAGCCGCAGCTGCCGGGCGGCTCACAGGGCCCTTTTAAGACTCTTCTGGTGCTCTGGGGTGTCTGAAAGCCCCTTCAGGTTGATGGGCTGGACCAGGTGGTCCTTGAGGTCCCTTCCGACCTCGGGTGGATGTTTAAATGCACTTTCAGACTCATGGGTTGGGCCAGATGGCCCTCGGGGTTCCTTCCAGCGCCGTGTTCTGCAGGTTGCTCACTTGCCCCTGATCACACAGACTCAGGTGCTCCCAGAGGCTGCCTCCTCCTGCTCCTCCTCCTCCTCTTCATCCTGAAACGTGTTTTCTCCTCTCCCAGGTGCTGTGTTTCATGGTCACTGCCTTTCTGCACCTCTTCTTCATGGCAGCCTTCACGTGGATGCTGGTGGAGGGGCTGCTCCTGTGGAGCAAGGTGGTGGCAGTGAACATGAGCGAGGACCGCAGGATGAAGTTCTACTACGGGGCCGGCTGGGGTACCCGCCGAGGGCTCTGCTCTGGGGCTCGGGGAGGTGCAGCCACTGCTCCTGCGGCACAATCAAAGCCCTTCTCTGCCAGCACCAGGGCAGCAGCTGGTGGGGCTGCAGGAGAGATCCCGGCCGCTGGGGCTGGGCTCCGGTGTGAGCCGGGGCTGCTGCCCTGCAGGGGCTCTCTGACCTCTTGGGCACCCTGCAGAGGCTGCGGGGAGGTGACCGTCCCCCTGCGCTGGGCACTGGGGGTCCAAGCTGGGAGTACTGGGTCCAGCTGTGGGCAGCCGGTTCCATGGTTGTGGGTGGTTTTGTGCCTCCCCTTGTCCGAGAAGCCCCCTGGGGAGGGCACTGCTCTGCTCGAGACCCGGAGCGCTCTGTGCCCGGGGAGCCCGGCTGGCAGCCCGTGCCTCTGGGCTCACGGAGCTGGGTGGCTCTGGGCTGCAGCGGGCCGATGCCGTGGGGGGCTGGAGGCCGAGCTGGCTCACAGCCTCTGCCCCCGCAGGGCTTCCAGTGGTCATCGTGGCTGTGACCCTCGCCGCCGCCTCCGAGCAGTACGTGGCCGCCGACCACTGCTGGCTGAACGCCCGCACCAGCGTCATCTGGGCCTTCGTGGGACCCGCGCTCTGCATCCTGGCCGTGAGTCCCAGCCCTCGCGAGGAGGTCCGGGGGGCCAGGGGTGGGAGCTGCTCCGCCGTCGGGGCTCTCAAAGGGCACTCGTTGTGCCGAGCGGGCGCTTCCACGACACCAACGACCCCGCAAGCCCAAGCAGCCTCCGGGTAGGGAAGAAACGTGGCTCAGGAGGGCTGTGCCGGCTGGTTCCGGTCTTGGCTGCTGAGCTGGGACCCCAGACGAACCTGCGCGTTGCCTCTGACATTGCCCTAAGGAAAGGGCTGGCTCTGACCCGGGGCCGTCCCCGTCCTCGAGGTCGTTTAGGTGTCATCAGCCCACAGAGAAAAATGTGCAGCCCCAGGGGTCTGGGGGACCCAGGGGGACAGACCTTCTGCAGGGGTAGGTCTGAGATAAGAGCTGTGGCTCCCATGCGGAGCTCTGGGCACTGCGGGGAGCAGGACCTTTCTCCTGGGTTCCAACAGCTGCTGGGCTCCCAGCTGGCTGCAGCCTCTGTCTGCCCAGTTCCCAGCAGAGAAGCTGAGGCTGGGGCTGCAGAGGGTTGCTGGGTGCAGCGGTTCTTCCCCGGCAGGTGAACACCTTCGTGCTCTGCCGAGTGGTGATGGTGACCGTGGCCAGCGCCCGCCGGAGGTCCAAGATGCTGACTCCCAACAGCAGCCTGGAGAGCCAGCTCGGGACGCAGATCTGGTGAGCAGGGCAGGGGCTGCCTCACCCCCCACAGCCGTGCTGGGCAGAACCCACAGAATCAGCCCCTGGGATCAGCCAGTCCAACCATCAGCCCTGCTCTGCAAGGTCACCCCTAAACCAGAGCCCCCAACACTGTATCTCAGTGACTTACATTGAGTCCGACCATCAGCCCTGCTCTGCAAGGTCACCCCTAAACCAGAGCCCCCACACGTCAGTGACTTTTCAATTCATCCAGGGATGGGGACTCGTCCCCCACCCAGGGCAGCCCATCCCAGGGCCTGACCCCTTGCTCTTGAGCTGAGGGTCTGCATGTGGGTCAATCACAGAACATCAGGGACTGGAAGGGGCCTCTAAAGATCATCCAGCCCAATCCTCCTGTCAGAGCAGGATCCCCCGGATCCAGTCCAGGCAGGTTTGAAACATCCCCAGAGAAGGAGACTCCACGACCACCCTGGGCAGCCCCTGCCAGGGCTCCGTCACCCTCAGCATGAAGAGGCTGAAGTGGAAGTCCAGGAGCTGGGGGAGTCGGGGCAGAAGGGGGTCTTCCCACCGCTCCATTTCCCGTGACCGGGGGCCTTGGTGGATGGGAAGGAGGGCAGCAGGGGTCACGGCCGCGGGGCAGGAGGTGCTGCTGGACCTCTGTAATCAGCCAGCGCGGAGAGACCTCTAAAAACTGCTGCCTGAGTCACTCCTTTATCGCCCCCGTGGATCGTTGTTGTTGTCGGCTGGCGCCGCAGCCGCTGCCAGACACACTGTGTCCTCTGCAGCACCACCAGGCTTCCCCAAACTGGCAGGGGCAGCGAGATAGGGCCCTGCGAAGGGCAGGGCGACACCCCTGCGCCAGCAAAACAATCCCCGGAGCCCCCCCTGCAGCAGCAGGGCTCGGGGGGGACCGGCTGTTTTCTCAGGGCTGATGACGTCCGAGAGCTCCCTTCCCGCTGGCCGAGTGATAACTGAAGGGCAGAGCTGGCACCGCGGGGGGACGGTTTGGTCTCTGCCCCTCTCAGCTGGTTCTGTCTGCAGAGGAGTTTGTTCCGCAGGCACCGCCGCGGGTGCCTCTCGGTGGGCACCTCATCGGGGGGGCAGTTGCCAGGGGCCACAAGAGCTGTCTCCAGCCCGGGGACGGCAGACGTTCATAGAACCACCCGGGGGGGAAGGACCCCTGGGACCATAGAGTCCAGCCACCAACCCTACTCTGCAGGGTCACCCCTAAGGTTCTTCCAAGCCACAGGCAGCTGGCCAGGGCACCCCCAAACCCTCCTAATGCAGGGACAGTCTCCCCCAGAGCTCTGTGACCCACCCAGAGAGACCCCCGGGCGGAGGGTCTTGCGGAGCCAAGAGGGATGTTTTGCTGTCTGGGAGGAGGCTGTGTCAGGACACCCTGAGGTCAGAGACGTGGGGCGCAACAGAGACCCCCGTGGAGAGCCGGTGGGGCCCGCGGCACACAGTCCAGGCTTTCAGATGCAGCCGGGTAACTCTGAGCTCTTCCACCCCACAGGGCCACGGCCAAGCCTGTGCTGGTGCTACTGCCCGTGCTGGGGCTGACCTGGGTGTGCGGGGTCCTCGTCCACCTCAGCATCGTCTGGGCCTACGTGTTCATTGCGCTCAACTCCCTCCAGGTGAGCGCTGTGCTGGGAGGTGCCCGCACCGCTGCCGGGCAGGTGCCTGTGGCTGGTTGGGCTCCTTGGGCTGAGGAAGCCGCGTCCGTGCTCCCAAGAGCTGAACTAGAGCCCTGGAGACCTTGTTCCTCTCCTGGTCCTTCAGCCCTAATCTCTGGAATGTCTCCCTGGTACCACAGCTTCCCAGCCCAGACCTTGTGCCTCCTGTTTGCACCAGGGCGTTGGGGTGGCTTCCAGTGATGCTGAGGCTCCCTGCGCCTCATCCCACAGGGTCGGGGGTGCTGGGGGGTTTGTGCTGTTTCTAGCTCTGTCTTGCAAGACCTTGGGAGAGCCTCATCTCCTTCAGGTACCATCTGGGTGCATCTCTGAGGCTGTTTGCTTCTCGTGGTGTCTGCCAGGGCCAGGGCTGCGGCTTCTTGGTGCTGCCCCACTTCGGAGCTGTGTCGTTAGCACCTTGTGCTAGGGGTCTGTCGGTGGGGCAGAAGGTGACCCTGGTGGGTCAGGCAGTGCACGACCGTTCCTGATGCATTGCTGGGTTTATCCAAAGCTTTTAAACCCTCAACGAGCCCCTGTGTTTGAGAGCAGAGCAGGGGCTGCCAGTCCCAGCAGCCAGGAGAGCTCCAGTGCCAGGGCTCAGGGTGGCTGGAGCTCAGAGGCACCAGGTGACAGAAGGTCCCAGAACAGGTTCTTGTCACCTGGAGATTGGAAGCATCAGCCCTGGCTGGCCGGAGCTTTCCAGACCTCGAGAGAAAGCAGCTGTAGATGGAGCTAGAGAAGCACAGAACGTCCCTCGAGCTGCTCCTGCCCTGGGCAGCAGACGGTGGCCCGGGGTGCACAGTGGGCTGTGGGCAGGCAGTTCCTGGTGGCGGGGAGCTGGCTCAGGGGACACACATGGCCCCGGTCCATCCCCTGCTCCCGGGGATGTCTCCTCAGCCAGGCCTGTCCCGTTGCTCCGGATATTCACAGAGAGGGCTTCCAGAGCCCCTTTGCCAGTGCTTGAGCATAAACCCTTCGCGAAGGGGCTGAAGTTGGGAGAGCACCGGGCACAGCCCTGCAGGCCACTGGGATCCAGAGCTCGCCGCAGGCGTCCCTCCCCGTTCTCCCCGGAGTCAGGGGAAGCTGCCTCCTGCCGATCGCCGCGGGCTACCAGGACTGCTCACCTGGCCGCCCGGGGCGGCCCTGGGCCAGCTCTGCGCAGCGGGTGCCCCCCGCGCTCCAGACGCTGCGGGGCTGCGCAGCCGGGGCTGGCGCTGGCCCAGGGGCCGGGCGCTGCTCGCGCACGTCCGTCGGCACCCAGCTGGGGCTGTGCAAGGCCGGCCAGGGGCGGCCCCTCGCCGCTCGGCTCGTCGCCAGCGGGGCAGGAGGCCCGTCCTGCCCGCGGTCCAGCGCAGCACCAGCTGTGCCCGACGGAGCCGGTGCGCAGCCCTCCCGCCCCTCAGCCTCTGGTCCATCGGCGGGGCCGTGGGACGCCGGCTGTCGGGGCAGGGATGCTGGGCGTGCAGGGGGGTTAGGGTGTCCCCCGGGTCTCTCACGAACCGCGGCAGCGTCCGCCCTGGGCGAGGCGGGAGCTGCGGGCTCTGCTGGAGCGGGACGGGGTTCGTTCTTCGAGCCGCAGCTGCTGCCGTTCTCCTTCCCCGAAGCCCAGGAGGAGGAGCGGGGCCGCGGGCGGAGGGTTTGCCCCCGGCTGGGGGCTCTGGGTTGCCTCCATGACCACCGTGGGGTCCGCCTGCCGCTGAGCCCACAGGAGGAGCCAGCCCGCTGGCGGGTCTGTGCCGTCGTGGGGCTGAGGCAGGCGGGGACCCAACCGCTCCAACCCGCCCTCTTTGGCGACTCCCTTGGGGATCCCCCCGGACTCTGCTGTGCGGCCGATGGGTTCCCCGGCCCGGAGCAGGGTGGCCGCTCCCCTGCGGCCGCTTGTTTGTTTGTCCGCTTGCTCGGCCCCCTTCTGCTCCTCGGTGGCGACCGGAGCCTCTCGCCAAGGTTGCTCTGTGCGTCGGCACCGGCTGCGCAGCGCGTCCTCGGCCGGGAGCCCGGGCACTGGGAAGCAGCGGGGGCCGCGCTGCGCCGGACGTGGCCCTGAGGGGCAGGTGGCAGCACCCCGCCAGGCACCCAGGGCTGGGTGCAGGTCCCTGCTGTAAGGGAGCAGCGTAGGGAAAGCCCAGCGGCTTCACCTGAGCTGCCGGAGAGGGAAGGATGGTCCAGGGCAGGGACTCAGAGCCACTCACCCACCTCTGGAGAGAGGGCACCGGGAGCTGGGGTCTGCTCCCGGCTGGGCTGGGCTGGGCAGAGGGGCAGCAGACAGGAGCATCCCCCTGCCCTGCTCTGGCTGCAGCCGCCCCACCGTGAGCAGGGAGCCGTGGGCGCCAGGGCACCGGGAGGAGATGCTGGGAGAGGACTGCTGTGGGCAGGAGCAGAAGGCAGGGGCAGGAGCAGACTCCTCCATCGCGGTGGCTCCACTTCCGCCGGCCGCTGCAGCTGGGCCTCTTCTCCCTCCCCGCACATCCAGCGTGATCATTTCAAGGAAGACCTGCCTTGGCAGCCCGAGCAGCAATCTGGGTCTGGGGGAGCGGCCAGGCTGCTGGCTGAAGGACGGGTCATGGCCCGGCGCCAGGGTGCTGCTCCCAGCTCCTGCCAAGAGCGCGCAGATGGAGAGCCGGGCCCGCGGCGTGCGCGATGCATCGCTGCTCTCGCTGCAGCTGATTTATCTGTCTACGATAACAAACACCCCACGGATGCAACATAAATCTGCTGGGCCAGATAGGGCTGCCTCCAGGCCAGCGGTGTTGGGCTGGAGGGGGAATTAGCCCTGGGCTGTGGCCTCCAGGCAGTGCTCTGGGCACGCAGCTGTGCCCAAGGGCTTGGGCATGGCAGAGATGCTGGCAAGTCCTCGGGGGGGTCTCACAGTGGTGCTGGTTTGGTCATTGGGGAAAGAGCTGAGATGGTTCTGCTGGAGTCCTGCAGGGAAGGACCGGCCAGCCTGGGGCTGAGCAAAGCCTTGGGGTCTATACCCAGCAAATCCGGGGCTGAGGGGCCTGAGAACTCTGCCCTTCATTGGGTTTGGGTCAGAGGGTGCTGCTGGCTCTGTGCCCACGACTGGGTTTGGGTCAGAGGGTGCTGCTGGCTCTGTGCCCACGACTGGGTTTGGGTCAGAGGGTGCTGCTGGCTCTGTGCCCACGACTGGGTTTGGGTCAGAGGGTGCTGCTGGCTCTGTGCCCACGACTGGGTTTGGGTCAGAGGGTGCTGCTGGCTCTGTGCCCACGACTGGGTTTGGGTCAGAGGGTGCTGCTGGCTCTGTGCCCACGACTGGGTTTGGGTCAGAGGGTGCTGCTGGCTCTGTGCCCACGACTGGGTTTGGGTCAGAGGGTGCTGCTGGCTCTGTGCCCACGACTGGGTTTGGGTCAGAGGGTGCTGCTGGCTCTGTGCCCACGACTGGGTTTGGGTCAGAGGGTGCTGCTGGCTCTGTGCCCACGACTGGGTTTGGGTCAGAGGGTGCTGCTGGCTCTGTGCCCACGACTGGGTTTGGGTCAGAGGGTGCTGCTGGCTCTGTGCCCACGACTGGGTTTGGGTCAGAGGGTGCTGCTGGCTCTGTGCCCACGACTGGGTTTGGGTCAGAGGGTGCTGCTGGCTCTGTGCCCACGACTGGGTTTGGGTCAGAGGGTGCTGCTGGCTCTGTGCCCACGACTGGGTTTGGGTCAGAGGGTGCTGCTGGCTCTGTGCCCACGACTGGGTTTGGGTCAGAGGGTGCTGCTGGCTCTGTGTCCACCCCTGGGTTTGGGTCAGAGGGTGCTGCTGGCTCTGTGCCCATGACTGGGTTTGGGTCAGAGGGTGCTGCTGGCTCTGTGTCCACAACTGGGTTTGGGTCAGAGGGTGCTGCTGGCTCTGTGTCCACCCCTGGGTTTGGGTCAGAGGGTGCTGCTGGCTCTGTGTCCATCCCTGCAGGGGATAGAAGCACTGCCCCAGGCATGGTTCCTGGTCTGTGGGAGGCTGGGGAAAGCCCTCTGGGGTCAGTGCTCACTGGGAAGGGAGGGCTGCTTCTCAGCTCTCAGTTCCCCTGGCAATTAATTCCTGGTGATTGCTGCTGCTGAGCCCTGCAGGAGGGGTTTCCCGGGGGATTTCATGCGCCACTGACTGCGAGTGTGGGAGAGCTCGGGGCTCAGGCAAGCTCCAGGCAAGGGGTGGAGGGAGAAGGGCCGGGGCAGGAGCCGTCACTGCTCCCTTGGGAAGAGCCTGGCCTCCCATGTTCCGTGCAGGACGGTCCATGGCTCTGCCCTTAGCTCTGGTCCTCAGCCACCTTGTTCTCCTCAAACCCATCTCCTCCTGCAGAGGAGGTGCAGAGGCACCAGCCCGCTGCCAGCACTAACCCTCCCCGTGCTCTCTCCTCCCAGGGCCTCTACATCTTCCTGGTCTACGCCGTCTACAACAGCGAGGTGAGGGGTGCCCCTGCCCGGGGCTCGGCGCCCCTCGAGGGGGCAGCTGAGGCCCAACGAGGGTCGTGTCTTCACCATGGCCCGCTGGAGGCTCCCCGGCTCAGCCGGGGCTACCTGGCCCTGCCCAATGCCCTGCTCCGCCCCAGGTGAGGAACGCCATCCGGAGGATGAAGGACAAGAAGAAAGCCCTGTCCTTCACAGTGAGTTGCTGCCCCCCAGGCCACTGTGCACCCCCGGAGAAGGGCGGCCTCGTGGTGCAGGCTCCACCGTCCCCTGCCTGTCCCCTGTCGTTGCAGAACTGCTCACACCCCAACAACTGCTTGTCGAGCCCAAGAGACACAACCTCCTGGGGGACAGGGCGCCTGGGTGCCGCGGCGGTGAGCGCCCCAACGAGCGCCGAGCAGAGAGAGCCTCCGGGGGAGAGCATCACCAGCAGAGGTGGGGAGAGGCGACCCTGCTGCCAGCTCAGGCTGTGGGGCAGCACCACGGTAGAGCCACGTTACCCCCAAGGCTGGAATGGGAGAGCGTGTTCTCTTGGCACCACGGGCCTGTAGGACTGGGCTTGTGTGAGCCCCTGGGGCTGGGTGGGATGGAGGAGTCCCATCTGGAATCTTGTGTCCAGCTCTGGGCCCCTCAGTTCCAGAAGGACACAGAGCTGCTGGAGAGAGCCCAGTGCAGAGCCACAGGGATGATGGAGGGAGGGGAGCATCTCCCTGCTGAGAAAAGGCTGAGGGAGCTGGGGCTCTGGAGCTGGGAAAAAGGAGCCTGAGGGGTGACCCCATGGATGTTGATCAATATGGGAAGGGTGGGTGTGAGGAGGATGGAGCCAGGCTCTGCTCAGGGGCACCCAGTGACAGGACAAGGGGCAGTGGGTGTGAGCTGGAGCAGAGGAGGTTCCACATCAGTGTGGGAAGGACCTTCTTCCTGGTGAAGGTGCCAGAGCCCTGGCAGGGGCTGCCCAGGGGGTTGTGGAGTCTCCTCTGGAGTAGTTTCAAACCTGCCTGGACTGTTCCTGTGTGACTGGATCTGGGGGATCCTGCTCTGGCAGTGGGATGGGACTGGGTGATCTCTCGAGGTCCCTTCCAACCCCTCATGACTGGATCTAGGGGGTCCTGCTGTGTTGGGGGGATGGGACTGGGTGATCACTCGAGGTCCCTTCCCATCCCTCATGTTCTGTGGTGCCTCCAAGCTCACGGCAGTGTCTCACCCCCTAGGAAGCTCTGGAGCCAGGATTCCCATGGGGATTTCATCAATCTTTTCGCCTGAGAGACCGGTATGTGGCAGCTTCTGCTTCTCCTGCCCCTCCAGACACAGCCCAGCACTGGTGCGAGGCCACTGGCTCCAATGAGGAGCTGGGACTCAGGACTACCTTGACCTTAGCAAGGCCTTTGACACTGTCTCCCATGAAATTTTAGTGAGCAAGCTGAGGAGGTGTGGGATGGAAGAGCAGACAGTGAGGTGGGTTAGGAACTGGTTGCAGGATAGAGTTCAGAGGGTGGTGATCAATGGTGCCAGGTCCAGCTGGAGAGCTGTGACTAGTGGTGTCCCCCAGGGATCGGTGCTGGGACCGGTCTTGTCCAACATCTTCATCAATGACATTGATGAGGGCACAGAGTGTCTGCTCAGCAAGTTTGCCGACGACACCAAGCTGGGAGGTTTGGCTGATACGGCTGAGGGCTGTGCTGCCATCCAGAGAGACCTGGACAGACTGGAGGGCTGGGCACAGAGAAACCAGATGAGGTTCAACAGGGACAAGTGCAGAGTCCTGCATCTGGGGAGGAATAACAAACTCCACCAGTACAGGCTGGGAGGTGATCTACTGGAAAGCAGTCCTGTGGAGAGGGACCTGGGGGTCCTGGTGGACAACAGGTTAACCATGGCACAGCAATGTGCCCTGGTGGCCAAGAAGGCCAATGGGATCCTGGGGTGTATTAGGAGGAGTGTGTCCAGCAGATCGAGGGAAGTTCTTCTCCCCCTCTACTCTGCCCTGCTGAGGCCTCATCTTGAGTACTGTGTTCAGTTTTGGGCCCCCCAGTTTAAGAGGGACAAGGATCTACTGGAGAGGGTCCAGCGGAGGGCTACGAGGATGATTAGGGGACAGGAGGGCATGGCTTATGAGGAGAGGCTGAGGGACTAGAGAAGAGAAGACTTAGGGGAGATTTGATCAATGTTTATAAGTACCTGAAGGCTGGCCAGGAGGGGGGGGACAGGCTCTTTTCACTTGCTCCCTGTGACAGGACAAGGAGCAATGGGTGTAAGTTGCAGCAGAGGAGGTTCCGCCTCAACACAAGGGGGAACTTCTTTACTGTGAGGGTCACAGAGCACTGGAACAGACTCCCCAGGGAGGTCGTGGAGTCTCCTTCTCTGGGGACTTTCAAGGCCACCTGGATGCGTTCCTCTGTGATCTGTGTTAGATAGTTTTGTCCTGCTCCGGCAGGGGGGTTGGACTCAATGATCTCTTGGGTCCCTTCCAACCCCTAACATCCTATGATCCTATGACTCCTGAAGGTGCCACCAGCTGTGGCCCAGCCCCAGTTGTTGGTGCTGAGCAGCCCCCAGGCGGTGCCTGACACCCCCCCCAACCCCATCCAGAGCCCGTGGGGTGGTGCCCAGGGAGGGCTGCCGGGCTCCTGCTCCTGCGGGAGGGTGACGAGGGGCTCGGCCAGGCAGGGAGCGATCGGAGTCTGGCTGCTGCGACTCCTCCTCCCGCTCGCAGCTCCCACTATTGAAATGATCATCAGTCCTCGCGCACTTGACACACAAGTGCTGCAATTTCCTCTGCAGAAAACCCAGCGCCACTCCCCTCCCAGCCTCTCGCTGAAGGATCTCTCTCTCCCTCTCTAATATTTATCCTTTGAAAACCTGTGTCACGCAGGCAGCTCTTATTTACCCAGGAGATAACACTTGTGGAGCTGGCACAGCGTTCCGAGCCACTCGACAAGCCCACGTCTCCGTTGCTTGCGGCTGACGCGGCCTCTCCCGGCGCTCGGCGCTGGCACCGCTCAGCCGCGGGTGATGTTCTTCCCAGCCGGCCCCTCCGGCCTGGGGCTGCGGCTGGGCTCCTGGCACCGCACGCGGTGTGGGCTGACTGGATTAGCCCAGGGGCCAGTGTTTCCTAGGGCAGGGAGCGTCAGGAGGCGGCAGATCCGCCGAATGCCAAGGCCGTGGCATTTCCGAGCCGGCAGAGACAGAAGCCCTTTCCTCCATGCGAGGGTCGCCAAGGGCTTCTGTGGGTTGCTGCTGCTTCAGCATCACGTTGCAACAGCCAAGGGAGACACTGATGCCCACCTGTTGGGATGGGCACAGCCCCGCTGCCCTCACAGCCCTGGGTGCTGCCCAGCCAGGGCTCCTACCACAGCCCCAGCCCTGGGTGCTGCCCAGGCAGGGCTCCCACCGCAGCCCCAGCCCTGGGTGCTGCCCATGCAGGGTGGCCCCTGCCCTGTGCTGCCCAGCCCTCAGCGCCGGCGGTTACGCAAGTCGGGGCTGTTTGTGCTGCTCCCCGGTGCAGTGAGTCAGAGCACTCGCTGCCACGATGGCACGAAGGATGTCGCTGGCAGCTGCACAATGGTTTGGATGAAGAGAAGATGCTACTTAAAACCGTTTGAAAACACTCGAAGTGACAAAACACGGAGCCGGGGAAGATGCAAACACAGACGAGAGGCTTCGTGCTTCACTGCTGCTGGGGGTGCTCGGTGCCGCTGGGCTGGGAGCGGGGCTCTCGCACCCCGCACAGCACCAGCTCCCGCTTCAGCAGGGGCTCGGGCTCCCAGTCTGCCCTGGTGGGAGCATGAGCGCGGTGGTGCCTCAGCTGGGTGCTGGGGGAGTCCTGCAGCTAACAGAGGTTCTCCCTTCTTTTCAGGCTGTAGAGCTGACGGCGTTCAAGTCCTCAGGTAACAGCTGCCTCCCTCGTTCCCCTGAGCCTCTCGTTACCACTGATCCTGGTTCCTGTGGGTGACGCTAGGGTGGTGCCCGGAGGGCAGGGCAGGGCATCTCTGCTCACACTGCCCTGGTGGATGCGGCCCTCGCCAGGCTCTGGGGGGATCCAGAGCAGGCCAGGGGTGGGTGTGAAGGCACCGCGAGGGGAGCCTCAGCAGCTCTGTCTGTGCTGCTTTTCCCCAGCAGCAGTGACTCAGCCCAACCTCAGGGCACCCACCTGGTCTCTCCCTGTGTCCCAGCACCTTGCTGGCTGCCTGGCCCTCCATGGCAGTGAGACTGTGGGTGCCAGCTCTGGGCAGTGAGACTGTGGGTGCCAGCTCTTGGCAGTGGAGGCTCCCAGCTCTTGGCAGTGCAGGGGCTGAGTGCTGAGCTCTCCCAGTCCTCAAGGCACAATGGGGACCAGCACCCCTCCCTGCTTGGGGAGACCTGGGCTGCTCTCGGGGCTGGTAGCAGCCCTTGGCTGCCACAGGGTGTTTTAAGCCCACAGCTGCTGCGGAAAGCACTGGTGGGGGTGCTGGAGGTGCCCGAGGAGCTGGGGAAGGGGGGGCTGTTCAGACAGGGCTGGATTTGTGAGCTTAAGGGCAGCCGTCGAGCATCTTGTGTTTCGGGTTGTAGAAAGGCCACTGTCGCCGTGGAGGTGGGGAGAATGAAACCTACAAATCCCTCCTAAGCCCCAGAGCTCTGTGCTAGGGAGAGACCTGCCAGCCACCGCCCCCAGCTCCCTCCGCAGCTCCTCCGGGAGCCCGTTAGCTGCTGCTTTTCCACCAGCCGCTGCCCAGTCCTCCCAGTCCCCTCAGAGCAGCCCCCGGGCAGGGACGCGGGGCTGGGCGGCGGCGTCTGCTCCGCGCTCGGGGCGAGGGGAGCGGGGCCGGCGGCGGTGCCTGACATCGCTCCGCATGAAGTGTCTAAGCAGGGGCTGCCCAGGCTGCTGTCGAGACGGTGCCACCCGGAAGCGCTGCAGCGGACGCGGGAGCCGGGCGGGAGCGGTGCCAGCCGGGAGTAGAGGAGCTGCGGCGCTTCGGGCTTCGGGAGTGGGCTCTCGGGGCCAGCACGGCCCGTGCCCAGCCCGCGTGGCCACGCTCGCCGCCCGCCCCAGCCTGGTCCAGCTACCTGCCATTAAACCCCAGCTGGGCGAAGAGGAGGGCTGCTGAGTCTGCTTCTGTCTGCCCCGTCGGAGGACACTGAGCCCAGTGGCCCCTGCGTGCCAGCCCCCGGCTCGCCCCCTGCCCCGGGAGCGGCCGGCGGGCGCGGAGAAGGCCCCTCGCTCCGCCGAGCCCCGGGAGCGACTCCCCAGTTGCCCAGGGCGGGCGGGCAAGTCCTTGAGCCCGGAGTGAGCAAGAAGGTCTCCTTGAGCCAGAAGAGCTCTAGGGCCTCTGCACACTCGTGCGCCGGCGGCGAGCGGCTCCGGCAGGAGCTTCCAGCCGCCGCCGAGACACCGCAGCGCGGTGCCGCCCGGCCGGGGTGGTGCCCGGAGAGCCCGGCGCCGCACAGGCTGGTCGCACGGGCTGCTGTGCAAGCGAAACACTCCCCTGCACCGGCTGGCGACCCAGAGGCTGGCAGGCACCGGGGCCCCTCTTCTGCTGGTCGGCTCCTGGGCAGCTGGATGGAAACAAAGAGCTGCTCTGCCCCGGGTTTCCTCGCTTGAAGGCTTCCAGCCAGCGCCGAGGAAAACCGAGCTGCACAAGTAGCAGAGGGCCAGGAGGAGCCCACCTGCCCCCGGGCCAGAGAGCTGTGGGGCAGGAGCCCTTCTGGAGACAGACCAGCTCAGGGCTTGAGCAACTCCTTCGTGCTCCCTCCAGAAAGCTTCCAGCATCTGGGGTGGGATTGCTCCCCGCTGCACTAGCACCTCAGCCAGGCTCCGCGAGAGCTGTGGGAATCGCCCTGGCTCCTGGGGCAAGAGGCAGCCACGGGTCCTCGGGGAGGGGGAAATGGGCTCCCAGCGCTGCCTCGACCCACATGAGGCTGAGAGCAGACGAACCCCAGGTGCACTCGGGCTGCTTTCAGGACAGTGGTGGTGCAGAGCGGATGCGGCAGGTGTGGGCTCTGCCTTCCATCAGTGCTGGGGCTCACCCACAGTGTTGGGGCTCCCCCCAGCAGGACTGGCTCTTCCGCCCATGTCCACAGCGCTGAGCCCCAGCCCCGCTGCCCAAGGCTGCTCCTGGCTGCACGAGCTCTACCCGGGGTCGTTTCAGCCCTTCCGTGAGCAGGGGCTGGCTGGGGGGCCACATATTTGCACAAACAAGACCCCCACCTACCGCGTCTGGGCGAACAAGAGCTCCGAGCGGCCTCCGCATCCTCCACCTCTGCAGGTGACGGCGGCTTTGTTTCCCCGCGATAACTTCATTACCAGTGGCGCGTTCGCTAGTGGGTTGCTAGGCCCCGCGTAGCAACGTGGGGCTCGTCTCCACGCGCCGGCCCTGCTCCGCGCCGCACGGAGCCAGGTGGGGCTTGCAGGGAGACGGGACCGACGAGGCTTTGGGGTTCAGGGCCCGTGATGCGCCTGGGCTCTTGGAGAAAGGCAGAGCATCCCCACACCGACCCCACCGGGCTGCTCTGCCGCGGGGTTGCCGCTGCTGCCTGGGCCAAGATCCTTCCGTGATGCCCTGGCAGCAGCCCTCCCAGCCACGGCAGCGCTGGCATTGCCACAGCAGCGCTGGCACTCCCAGTACATCCCAGTCCAACCGCCTTCCCCAGCTCGGGGGTCTAGTCACTGTGCAGGGGAACACGAGGTTTCTCTGTCCAGCCTCGCGCACAGAGGCTGCTCCGGCTCCCTGCCCTACGGACAGGATTTCAGAGACCCTGGAGGGACAGGGGAGCTGTGGGCTGGCAGAGCGGTGCTGGCACTGGCCACACTCGGTCCTACCTGCTCCATTCTATGGCCAGTTGGGCCTGTGGCTTCTCCCACCTCCCTAGAGGGACCCCCATCCTCCCTCCCTGCCAGTGCAGCTGAGACCTTGTCTCTCTTGCTGCAGGTTTGGAAGAAGCCCCTGGCGCCGGCCCCACAGCTTCCAGCAGCAGGAGAGCAGCAGGCTGGAGGAGCTGGGTCCCACGTGGGGGGCTGGCCCCGACCCAGCAGAGCTGGTAGCCCCACGCTTCCTCCTGGCAGCATTTGCGGGCTGAACCAGCGCAGGACTGGGGTAGCACCAGGGCTCACGGGGCTTCGCCTGCTGCTGGAGACTCCCACCCACCTGCAGGGCTGGGCACCCGAGGGGCAGGTCCTTGACCCCTGCCCGGCCCCTGTGCTGCTGCTCCCCCTGGGCTTGGCTGCAGGTTGCCCTTGATGAGCTGAAGATGAGCTCAGAGCTCTTCTCCAACCTTAGTAATTCTCTGAGGTGGTGATGTGCTCCTTCCCATGGTGGCTTTTGGCCACAGTGGCCACCAAAGGTGAAGACGAAACCCAAGGCCAGCCCAACCCTCAGTGGCCACAAGGGCTGTGTGTGAGTGGGCTCCCAGGACACCCTCAGCGTCGCTGCAGCAAAGCCCAGTGGGCAGGTGCCCAGGGGCAGGCGGCACCCCAGGATGGATGGACCGGCAGGGGCTGGAGTCACCCCGCCTGCCGGGAGGGAGCCCCAGGGACGCAGCAGCACCAACCAGGGAGGTTAAAAGACGACAAAAAGGACAAAATCCACCTTTTTTAATGAACTGCAAAATTTATTACAGGGGGTCAGCTCCTGACAAGGAGGTCGGTGACCTCCCACCTGGGAAGGGATGGTGGGGAGAGGGGACAGGAGGGATGAGCGGGAGGGAGAAGGGGACGTGAGAGACAGAGAGAGACACTTAAGGACACTTCTCATTTTCGGAAAATAAACCATCTTTTACCTCCCAGACCGTTTCTCCGGTTCTTCAGGTTCCCAAGGAGAAGGAGGCGAAGCTGGGCCGCAGCCCGGAGAGGGAAGTGCACAGACCAGACGCTGGAAAGCAGAGACCAACAAGCTCTTCTGCAGCCCCCCGGCAGCTCCGGGCACAGCGGCTGCAGCTCCCCGAGGCGCCAGCTCTGCCCAGAGCCCCTCGAAGCGAGGAGCAGACACCCACAAGGGTCAGTCCCAGCCACACTGGAGAGCCCAGGGGTCCCAGCCGGGGTTGGGCGACCGTGCCGGGCGGGGTTAGACCCGTGGCTGAGCCCGGCGCATCCCAGCTCAGGGGGCTGCGGCCCCCCAGCGCTGCCACATTGTGCCTGTGGGTTCCAGAGGCGCCGCGGCTCCGGGCTTTGGCTCAGCCTTTGCCTCACCGGGGCCACGGCCGGGTGGCATGGGGCCGGGGGTTCAGCACGAAGGGCAGCTCTTGCTGCTCAGCCGTGGGCTTGGCCGGGTGACTGCGGCTCCCCAGGCCCTGGGCACTTGTTGGGGCAGGGAGCAGGTGGGGGCTGTCTGCTGCCCTGGCAGAGGTGCCAGGCGGGACCCAGCGCCTCCGTCCTGCCCAGCGCTTTACCATCACCGCCTGCAGGAGGAAGGGGACCCGGTCTGTCTGCAGCCCCATCCTGCCCCTCCGCTCTTCTCCAGGCACTGCCTGGACCTGGCTGCAGTGAGGCAGGACCTGCATCGCCCAGGGCCACCATCCTGGGGCCATCCTGTCCTCACACCGGGAACCAGCTGGGTTTGTGGGCTGATGCCACCTGGGCACTGTGACCTGCAAACTTTTGCAGCTGTGGGGGCCCTGTGCCGGCACCGAGGGGGCACAGAGTGTCCCAGGGACCATCCCCTGCTCCAGGTAGAGTCTCTCAGAGCCATCCCAGCAGGGTGCTGGCCTCAGCCACACGCGTGGGCTCAGCCGCCACTGGTTCCTCCGGCACCAGCAGGCAGCAAGAAAACCAGTCTCAGCTGGGGGCTCAGCAGTGCCCGTCCCTGCCTGCCCTGGCCAGAGCTGCAGTGAGACGCAGAGAAGCAGCGATGCTGAGAGCAGCCAGGAGCAGGGGCCCCGGTGCATGCGGCTTGGCTGCGTGGGGATGGCGTCGCCAGCCCCAGTGCCAACAGTCTGCTGCGCTCCTGCCGGAGCCATCTGCCAGGTGTCGGTGCCTGGGGACACCCCAACCACTGCAAAACCACAGCCAGAGGCGGGGGTTCACCTCACCGCTCCCCTGCCCTGTGCACGAGGGGCCCTGAGACGTGGGGCAGGGACAGGCGAGGGGTGGCAGCGGTGCAGAAAGGGGTGCGGAGGAGCGTCAAGAGGAGAGAAGCCAGGACAAGCTTTGTCCTTCCCTGTGGCTGCAGAGCCCGGCCGGGCAGACAGCAGGTGCCGGGGCGCAGCCGAGCCCAGTGCCCCACGGCCACCGACCGTCCTTGCCGAGCACGGAGACGAACCATCTTGCGAGGGCGCAGGCTGAGCGGCATCGCTGAGCACGGCGGGCGGGGAGGCTCCGCAGGCTCGGCACGCCGGGGCCCCGCTCAAGTCCGCTTGGCGTGCAGCATCTCGATGAGCAGGTTGTTGCAGGGCACCTCCCCGCTCAGGTGCTTGTGGTAGAGGTACTCCTCGGCCTGCATGCTCAGCGCCCGGACCTCGGCCAGCCGCAGCAGCAGCTGCCGGAACTTGTCGGCGCAGTGCGGGTAGTGGCCGGCCGTGTACTCCAGCAGCGCCGCGTTGGCCTTCTCCTGCGCCTCCCTCACCAGCGCGTGGTTCTCCAGGTACTTCACGTCTGCAAAGGAGGAGGAGGGCACTGATGACCCAGTGCCAGAGCCACGCGTCTGCCCCTTGCGCGCCGGGAGGCCCCCGCAGCCCCTTGCACACGGAGGTGCAGGGCAGGAGGGGTCTGAAACAGCTCTTGGGGCCCTGCTCCTGCCCTGCTTCCAGTCCTCCAGACCCCCAGCAGCAGGAGGGCTGGTGCCCTCCTGCCCTCCCCACACAGGAAGCCGCAAAGCCCATCTCTGTGCCCAGGAGCTGCTGCCACCAGCCCCCTTTAATTCCTGAAGGTCGAGGAAGCAGATGGATTAATTCCCCGATAAACCTGCTCTTTCCAGGGTGGCAACCGGGCTCACCAGCCTGGAAACCCTAAGCCCCTGCACCTTGCCAGGGTCACAGCAGCTCCTCCCTAATCCCACCGGCTGCAGGGTGGGGACCGGGCAGCAGGCAGCAGCACCAGGGCTCGGGCAGGGTCTGGCAGCCCGATGGCAGCACAGGGATGTGAGAAGGACCTTCTTCCCTGTGAGGGTGCCAGAGCCCTGGCAGGGGCTGCCCGGGGGTTGTGGAGTCTCCTTCGCTGGAGACAGTTCAAACTCTCCTGTTCCTGTGCAGCTGGATCCTGCTGTGGCAGGAGGGCGGGACTGGACTGGTTGATCTTTGGAGGTCCCTTCCCATCCCTAATGTCCCGTGACTCTGTGACTCTGTGGCCATGTTCCTGTGGGACTGGACCCAGGGGATCCTGCTGTGGCAGGGGATGGGACCGGGTGACCTTTCGAGGTCCCAGCCCACCCCTAAGACTCTGTCCGGGGGCCGCGTGGCCCCTGCCCCGGCTCCACGTGCCACAGCTCGCGCCAGGGAGCGCGCTGTCAGCTCGCCCTTCCCTCGGCGGTCCCGGGCGCGCTCGCTCCGGCTGTGGCCTCGCCGCGCTCGCCGCCGGGCTGCTGCTCCACGCTCCCTTTATCTGCATAAGGTTATTGTGCCGTCATTAGAGAAAAGAAGTTTTTTATTGATAAATGTCAAACCCATCCCCTGAGCCGCCTCGACAATAGCTAGTTCTGCCGGATGAACTCACCTGGTTCTCTGAAAGACCCTATTCACTGTTTAATTGAATATTTGAATAATCCTTTCATTCCGGCAAGGAATAAAGAATGTTGTCCAAATAACATTGACTCGCTTCATTTAGAGACACTGCGGCGGCTGCAAAGACCGTCCTGTGACAAAGCCTCCCATCACACATCCAGATATGCCTGGGATTATTTCTATGCCCTCAAGTGTTCTTCCTATTCACGGCGCCTTTTGTTTGGGAGAAGCTGCTGATAAATTGCAAACGCTTAAGGGAATGCGGGCTATAAAAGCCTCGCTCCCCCCCCTTCCCCGCGAGCAGCGGCTGCGTGAATGCAAGTCATGAAATCGAATGATAGGTCAATCCATTAAGGCTCTATTAAGCCCTTCTGTAGAACAAAGCTAACCTGTGCCGTCCTCATAAATATTGCTATTTTGAGAAGCCCTAATTTTAATTAAATCTCTTTACCTGCTCAGGAGAGGAGCCTATTTAGGACTCAAATGGCCGCTCTTGTGAGCGGGGCTTGGCTTTGCCTGCGCCGCGGCCAATGTGCAAACTCTCTTGTCAAAGGCAATTACATCCCGCACATAATGCCCGGGCCCGGCCCCGCAGCTGAGCCTGCGAAGGGCCAATTACTCCCCGCGAGCCCGAGCCCTGGGCTCGGGGCAGAGCCGTGCGCGGGGAGGACGCGGCCGTGCGGGACTGCGGCGCGGCCAGGGCGCTGCTCCTGCCGTGGCGAGGGGATGGCACCGGGTGAGCTCGCGAGGTCCCCTCCAGTCCCTCCTGGGCTGTGGCTCTGTGCTCCCACTCCAGAGCCATCATGGGGGCAGCAGGGGTACGGGGCAGTGCAGGGGGTCCTGCCCTCACTGTCACCCTCTCTGGTTTCAAACCCCCCCGGCCATGTTCCTGTGCAACGGGATCCCAGGGATCCTGCTGTGGCGGGGTGATTGCACTGGATGATCTTCCCGGGTCCCCCCCAATCCTTTATGTCCTGTGACTCCGTGATCCTGTGACACCGAGTCTGCGAGGCAGCAGCTGGGGAAGGTCTCAGCGCCGTTGGCCCCGTTTGTTCCCAGCCCGGGCACTGTTTGTGCCACCGCTTATCTCTGCTCCGGCAGCGCGGTGCCGTCCCCGCCTGCTCTGGATTTCAAAACAGCCCCGGAGACAAGGACCTGCGGGAGGAGGTGCCGCAGGTGCAGGACGGCGCCGCTCGGAGACACCTGCCCGCTGGCAGGGACGTGGCCACAGCAAGCCAGCTCCAAACAGGCCATCCTCACACCCTGCCGACCCTGGCCCCTGGGGTGGGGGAGTGGATTCCCGCTGCAGCAGCCACCGTGTCACTGCTCCCACTTAACCCATTAACCCAGCGCTGCTGGAGCAGGCTGGCTCCTGGCCGCTGGTGACCCTGCGCTGGTGACTCTCCCCCAGGCACAAACCGCCAGAACCCTGTCCTGCCTCAGCACCAGCACCCAAACGCTGCTGGGACCCCAGTTTCCCCAGAGCAAACCCACCCTGTGCCCGGTCCCTGTGCAATTAGCAGCGCTCAGGGAGGTGTGGGAAGGGAAGCGGCCGCACGGGCAGGGTGCGAGCCCAGAGCCCAGCGGCCACCTGAGCCCCTCGCAGGTCCCGGCACCAGTGGGAGGTGCGATCCCCGCACGGGAAGGTGTCAGCACCAGTAATGAGGGCACTGGGGCACCCTGGGCTGCCTGCGGCGCTCGGCACCGCCCGGAGCAGGACCACCCCGCTCAGGGCTGGGATCGCCCCTCGGACACCCGGTCCGGGGCGACGCCCGCGGGGACAGGCGGCAGCAGCTCCGTGCGGGGGCGGCGGTGCGGGAGCAGAGCTGCCGGCCAGCCGCGGGGCTGTCGCGGGCTGCGGCAGCAGCTCCCGGGTGTTTAGTCTGGGCGAGGCTGGACCGTGTGAACCCGACGGCTCGGCCCCGCCGCCCTGGGGCCGCTCGGGAGCCGCCGGCAGCGCAGACCCCGGAGACAGAGCCGGTCCCGGCCGCCCCCGCCGGCCGCCCTGTTTTGCCGGAGCACTATCAGCCGGCTGCTTCCTTGCCTACTGCCGCGGGCCGGTGGCCCAAACAGGCTCCGCTCAGCCCTCCGGGCAGCCCCAGCCCCCGCGGCCGCAGGAGGAGCCCGGCCCCGCAGCAGGACACGTCCGGAGCCCCCGGAGACATGGGGGAGCCGGCAGGTCCCAGCCGTCGGTGCTGGCTCCTCGCCACAAGCCCCTTCGCCGCGCCCATCGGGGCTGCACCCAGGGCTGGGCTTGCTCCCTCCCACCCCGAGAGCCTCCGGTCGCGACTGCCGACCCCACGGCCGCACTCACCGAGGCTGAAGAGGATGAGGAACTTGAGGCAGACGAACTCCTGCCGATCCACCTGCAGCGAGTGCAGGTGCAGGACGAGCTCCTGCGCCCGCAGCACCAGCGTGTTCAGGATGGAGCCCGCCTGGGCTGCGATGGCAGACATGTCCACCTGCAGGGAGGGGACGGCATCAGCCGTGGCAGCCCCAGCCCTCCCTGGACCCGCTGCAGGGCTCTGACCAAGAACTGGGGGAGTCAGAGCAGAGGCTGGCAGGGAAATAGGGATCCTGTTTAAAACACAGGGGCCCCTTGCAGGGTGCTGGCATCGCAGGCACCAGCATCTTCCCTGGGGAGGGAAGGGGTCCCTTCCCACCTCCTGCCTCTGCAAGGCCAGGTGAGGCTGCTGGTCCTTCCAGAAGAAGCATTCTTGTCCAGAACCACGAGCTGGATTCTGGGATGGGGTGGGATGCAATGGGATGGGACGCAGTGGAATGGGATGGGATCCTCTGCACCAGTGGTCCCATAGTGCAGCAAAACCAGCCCATCCACCCTGCACTGCGTTGGCCACACTCAGCCAGGATTTAACGGCCCCCCATGCCCCTGCTCCAGCCTCACCACCCTGCGGTGGTCGCAGAGGTGGGCACTGACCTCCTGGCCGGTGACGAGCAGCACGCTTTGCTCCTTGCCGTGCTGCAGCTGCCGGTAGATGTGGTCGAACACCAGCAGCTCACTCCAGCAGTTCTGCAGCAGCTTCATCTGGTCGCCCACCTGGAACAGCCGGAGCAGCTCTGCTGACACCCGTCGCACCGGGGCAGGACCACGGGCACGGCCCGGGCTGTGTCTGCACCAGTGGAACCCACAACCACCCTCCTCACACCCCCACTGCCGGCTGAGCGCCTCCCAAGCCTCACACACACCCCTGCCCACGGAGACGGCAGCAGGGAGATGCTGTATCTGACTGTCGAAGCGCTCACTGCAAGGCTCCCAGTCCTCCTGTCAGCCCCAGCTGCTGTGTCACTGGGCTGGAGGCTGCGCCCCGCTCCACCTCTGCCAGTGCCTCGTCATCCACCTCCAGCTCTCCCTCCACAGTGGGTGGGCACCCCTGCCAGGGGACCCCGGGCAGCTGCCCGGCACCGGCTGTGAAGCAGCTCCGAGGTTGTCCGGAGCACCCACTGGCTCTTACCAGCACGAGTGTCCCCTCCCGGGGCACAGCTGCCCGGCCGCACACGCACCCCCGGCAGAACTGCCGGCTGCATCCCCGGGCCCGAGGGACGCAGCTGCTGCACAAAGGGCCACTGTCTGCAGCCCCACAAGGAAAGGAGACGGTGCCCAGCCTCTCCTCCCTGCCCAGGGTGGCACGAAGGGATGGGACACACGGAGCTGCAGCAGTGCAGAGCATCCAGGGGGAGCTGCCGGCTCTGGGGCATCGCTGTGCCCAGCCACCGCCAGCTCCTGCCTACCCACGTGAGCCTGGGCACAGCTCTGTGTGCGCCAGGGCATGCGGCTGGGCACGAGCATCGGTGCCTGAGCGATGGCTTAGAAGAAGCCCCGGGGATGGCTCCTCTGGTGAGGAGCTCAGCCTGGGACACAGACCACAGGGACCTCTAAAGGTCCGGTGGGTGCCAACCAATGGGTGCCAGCAGCAGGCAGGAGGGTCTGCCAAAGCAACGGCTGCGTTTGGCAAAGCAAGGAGCCCCCAGGCTGGGGCAACAGCGGGATGCAGGACACGCTGCCTCCCAGCTCAGGGAGCAGCAGGAGGCCCATGGCTCGGCCACCATCCCCGCCAAGAGCCACCACAGGCCTCATCAGGCTCTGTCCCCTCAGTGCTACTCCACGCAGGACCCCAACTCCCTCTCCTGCAAAGGAATGGGGACCCCCGTCCTGCCCGGAGCCCCCACCTCCTGCAGAGCCGGTGTGGGGAAAGGGCCAGGGGCCGTCGGCAACCCCCTTCTGGAGCAAAGTCAGCGGCACAGAAGAGCTCTGCAGGGCCATTGTGCTGGCTGCCGCTAATAGAGGGAAGACAGATGCAGCACCGGCGGCCTGGATAATACCCTCGTCTCGCTGAAGAGGCTGCAATAAACCGGTGCCGCGAGATTGCCGGAGGAATGGAAGTCAGATGAGAAAGAGCTTTATGGGCTGGGAGCCGCGCGGCCCCGCCAGCCGCTGGGACGCGATTCTCGGGTGCGGTGGGTGGTCGGGGCTGCACCCGCGGCGGCTCGGGGAGGGACACGAGGTGCTGGGCTGTGGCATCCGCTGCCAACCGATGGCACAGGCCCTGCCCTCAGAGAGGTGCGACGGGCACGGAGGGGCTACCAGGGCTGGGGTCGCCCTCTCCATCACCCAAACCAGGGCAGGACCTGCGTACGTGACCCGGGGGAAAGGGTCACCCTGCATCTCGCAGAAAGGAGGCTGGGTGCACTTCTGGTGACCCCCAGCCCGCGGCCAGTGCTAGCCACGGCCAGCCCCGACGCACTGAGAGCAGGGTGCAGCCAGCCCAGCTGCTCGCTCGCGGCTGGTGCCGAGTTCCTACGCCCCGGCTGAGCCCCGGCCGGGGTTGTTTTGGAAGCTCCTTCCTGTGCCTCATTCCTGAGCGGGATCAGCTCCGGAAGGGCCAGGCTGAAGGTTCTGCCCCGATGTTAAAAACCCAGCTTTTCCAAGAGGAAGGATTTCAACAACAGTGAAATCATCTTCCTTCAGGCACGACCAGCCAGCTTGTCCCTCACCCCGCGGCCACCCCAGCTCCCTGGCCGGCCAGCGTCCCCCCTGCGCCACCGGCAGCACGCTTGCCCTGCCTGGCCCCGCTCCAGCCTCATGAGGCCCTTCCCAGGAGCATCACGGTGCCACAGCATGGACTGGAGGTGGCTGGGAGGGTGGTGGGGCGGACGGGGTCTCTGCGGACTCTGTCGCAGCATCGCAGCCTCTTAGGGTTTGGACCTCAAAAGATGATCTAGCCCAGCCCCCCCAGGGTTTCCCAGCCGAGGGCTCCATCAGGGCCCCGACGCCCGCTGCCTCTCAGAGGGGACCTTTCCTCTTATTTTTAAAGCAAACTTCTGGCCCAGCCACCACCACCACAGCGAGACCCTCCCCTGCCTCCCCCGAGGGACTGAGACCCTCAGAAGAACCCATCTCCAGGGGCTGGGGCAAGGGGCTGGAAGCTACTGGGGTGGATGTGCAGTGGCACCCCCAGCCTGCCAGTTCTAAACCTCCTGCACCCCCCAGCACCAGGGGAGGAAGATCCCGGGGAAAATGTGCCCAGGGCACCCCAGCATCCCGGAGCCAGACCCTGCCCTGCGCCTGCTGCTCCCTGCGTGGCTGGTCCTGGGCCCCCCCACCTTGGCCACCACCATCCACACGGGGCTGCTCTCTGGGCCTCTCCTCTCAGAGCACAGTTTGCCCCAGCAGCCCCCATGCAGGAGGCAGCCACTGCCGGCCCCCAGCGCCACAGACTGGGCAGTTACTGGGTGCGAGCTGGACCCGTCGCCTCACCGCTGAGATGTGAGAAAGCAGGTCCATGTCGGCCAGCCACCCGCCACCCAAGGCCCACACAAGCCCGAGGTGTTGATGGCCAGCGCAGCCCCCATCCCCCTGGCCAGGGACCACCACCGTGGGCAGCGAAAACCAGCAAGACCAGTGTGGCCAGGCCAGGAGCTCATCTCTCTGCTGCCACAGCCCAGGCTACTGGTGTTTGCTGGGCCCCACGAGGCTCAATCAGCTGTGGGAGCGAGGGCAGGGCTGTGCCCGCCCGGGGACGCCGTCATGTTTCCCCCGGCGCAGGGGCTGTGGGGACGTCGCCCAGCACCCAGGACCAGGAGGAGATCCTGCATCTGCCAAAGCACACGCTGGCCGCCGGCCAGGAGATGGGGGTCAAGATGACCCACACAGGCTGGAGCGGAGCAGCCACAGACTGCAAACAGCCTTCGTCACAGCCCCGGCGTCGCTGAGGAGAAGCGAGGGAGAGCGGCCAGGCTCACGACAGCCCTGATCCGTGGGGATGGCGCTGCCCTCCCCATCCCCATCCACACTGGCACTGCCCTTCCCATTCCCATACCCCACTGGCACTGCCCTCCCCATCCCCATCCCCACACCC